>CM055906.1:67605169-68042669 GCA_029582155.1 Panopea generosa
CGCTCTTTCATATCATCTTTATTGTCGGTGTCTAAGAAATATAACAACCATATTGGAAACGATTTGCATTGCGTGATGTTTATATTCACTTAAGTAACTATCAGATATCTTTAACAGTTGCGTATCCATACGTTTTGAATGTATCATACGTTCGTTTAGTCATAAGAACGCATTTTGAAGAAACACTGATTGAAAAGAACTGAACTAGTCCACTGTTTCGAAGCACGCATTATGTTGTATGTGTCTATTATATACATTGTAGTATTAGCAAGAGACATATATTGTGTGCACTTTAACTGAAAACTAATATTTGCGTTACTGTTTATTGTCTATAAACCAATTTAATTTTCTTTAAAGTTTATTCTCTTCGTTTATTTCTTTAATCCCTGGATATTTTTATTGTCAATATCGCTTTTGTCGTCAAGACTAGCGCCAGGATCGTTGTTATTACTATTTATATGGGTTAATATCATCTCCAAGACCACCAGTATCTCCACCAACTGTTTGTTGGTGTTTGTCTCCATGGTGACCCTCATCACCAATTTTATTCTTATCCCCAAGATCTTTATTATCGCCAATTGTATTACTGTCTATTTCGTTTGATCGGCAAGTTCGTTAGTATCAATATTTGTATCGTTTTCTTCTAGCATACCTTCTAACGGTGTTTCGAGTGGTGTATGTCCTTGTGCTTTCCGGGTGTGGAGATGTACCATCATTATCATCGTGATCGTCGTCATACTCGGAATCAGTCCCAGTATTGTCAGTCTCTGTGTCGGTTTCATTATCAGTTTCATACCCTTAGATCGGCCTCCATTTCTGAAATGATATGTTTGCTTGAATACAGCCATGTAGTGGATTTGTTCAAACAAAATATTTTTATGAATATAATCAGTATTATCCTCATTAATGGTACTGCAATGGCAACAGTTCGATGATTTTTAACTCTACAGACTAAAGGCCAGAAGGACTTATGCCAAGGTAATTTGTCCGTCGTCCGTATGCCCGTCTTTCAACACACGTGAATGGGTATTGAAATCTCTGGAGTTTAGAGTTAGTAATACTTTGGACGGTTAAAACATTTGATATGTATACACTTAAAATGTCTTTTATATGGCTAAATCTGTTGTATGGCAAAGAAGCCACTTAAATACTTATTTGTTAGAACATCCGTTGGTCCGTAAATTTTCTTGTAGACCCTAAGGAATGAAACAGAGTTATAGCTGCCGTTTGGCCAATGAAAAATTCTGATTATTGCCTTGTAAACACTTTAGCACCTTTGGATAGAATGTTAATATTGCTGAACTAGATCTTGAATCGGCTCTACTGGATGAGATATGATAGAGTTACAGCTCTTGAATGCTTGAAAGTACTATAAAAATACTGATTTTTACTTCGTTAACACTGTAAATAGCAACTTTAATTATTTTCATCTGGTTTTGACGAAAACTTGTCGAGTATGTTTATTAACCATAAAAATCCCGGATGAGATATTAAACCTGCCATATTAGTTTAGAATGACAGTTATGTTCCTTGATTGATTGAATATACTTATATTTGCCATGTTAACACCACAGCGTATTGAGTTTTCATCTCGAATAGACCAAACTTGGTAACAAGTGTAAAAACTTTGACGACTGTTTCAAGTGGACCCGTCAGATCAGAAATGACAGAATTTTGGCCCATTACTTATTAAATTGCCAATATTTGCCTTGTAAACGTCTTGCACACGTAGCTTTCATTGGATCATTATCAAATTCGGTCAAACAATTATTGACAATAAAAGTTCGGCCGAGTTTTTGAATCGACAATATTGGACCAGAATGAACGTAATTATGGCTTTTGGTTGATTGAAAAAAGAAAACAGTCCGATTTTGCCATATGAACAAAAGAAACTTTCAGTTCCATTTTTATCAAACTTGGTCTGAATGTTTATAGGTGTTACATTTTACACGAGTTCTTTATACGCCCCATCCAGATAAGAAACAACGTAGTAATTTCCGTTAGAAGATTGAAACCGCTAAAATAGTTTCATATGAAAGCAAAAATACCTATCTACCTTAGACACTAAAACATATATATTATTTTTCCTATCTACCCTAGGCATTAAGCCCTCGCTGCGATATAAATGCCGCAATATGGCTCTGGAGCAGGTGTTGTATAATTCTAAACATGAATCAAATCACAGAAACCTTTTTACAACTAGATTATTATTAATACGTTTAATTGAAAAAACATATTTTCCAAAAAGTGTGTTATATGCAGTTCAACAAAAAATTCAACTTCAATTACCAAAAATTTGAAATTGTAGGGAGAAGCTTGTAAGGTCTGTACACAAATACACATGGATCTGTGTTTATAGTTTTGGTGTATTTTAAATATATTTAAGTATTTTAAACATAAATGACAGGTAGAGAAAACAGATGTTGTACATCGACCACTCCTACATATCTCTCTACCCCGGTAGGAAGTTTTGAGCCATTAACATATACATACTTACTCAATGTTTATCTCTACAGCTGGTGCCGCCGCTGCCGCTTGTCCGCAACACGCCTGACAGGTGAATATACTGATCAAGATTGCACAGATGACGAATAAAGCGCCTATCGTTCCTACATATACGGTGCACGGCATCTCATCCCACTCAAACTCTATCATTCCAGGGACAGCCTCGTAGCAGTAGTATTTAGTAGCATTTTCTTAAAAAAAAAAACTCTATGATTTATTGTTGTGGCAACCGTATGGATTCCCTCCGTCGGCGAGACTAATTCTTAAGAAAACGCACATCCGTCAATACTCGTACGTACTGCACAGGCGCACGCACATATATTCCAACGCACGCACATACATTTTAAAATGTTAACAAAGAATCTAATTTTGTTATATTTTTAAATGATAAACAAACATGTACATTTTGTTAACTAGTACATACCTATGACTGGACTTGTTCCTGAAATGAAATAAAAGTGATTGAAAAAATATTATACATGTATCTGAAACGTTATCAAATAAGCATCATGCTTTATTTTTAAACAGAGTTAACCCTTTACTTCATATAGACGCCTTTGGACACATCTAATATAGACGCCTTTGGACACCTCTAATATAGACGACTTTGGACACCTCAAATATAGAAGGCTTTTGAATTATTGGGTGAATTATGTGTATATTAACTGAAGAGTGGAAAACAGTGCAGGAAGTTTTAAGATTGCTCGTCACAAAGCAATCTGAACTCTTCCTGCACTGTTTTCAAAGGCCTTCTGTGATTGGTGCGGGAAAACGCGTATCTATGGAGTAAAGGGTTAAGAAAGGGCCGATCAGTTGTTAAGTGATAGCATTTAAAAAAATAATAGTTTGGGTTTAAATGCCATTTTCACAATTTGCAGATTTTAATTGGCACATATATAATGCATTGAATTAAAACTTGATTCTTGTTAATTATCAAATATTAACGTATTATTACAATTATCGTGTTTTTTACTGAATGAAGTATTTTCCATACAATACCTCCAAGAGTTGTTTCTATATCAGTGGAATATGCGGTTCCGTGTCCCACACTCGTATAGGCGTTAAGCAGGAATATGTACTTGGTGTCGAACGTCAGACTTGTTGCCGTGTATGTGTATGTCGTGTCAGACACGGTGGCCTCGTATATATCTGACACATTAGGGCCTAACCACTGTACCCGATGTCCTGAAATTTGAAATTCAGAATAGTTTGAAGTTTACGTGTCGTTGATACTTTACAGGCTTAGATTAACAGTTTATCAACAAAAATGTAAAACGAATAATAGAATTTAACACCACGTATATGTAACATTTAATAATAATGTTAAATTTGAACAAGGAAAACGAGTTATACAATATTGCAAACGTTTGACCTGTCATACTCAGCGGTTTTGAAAAATGCTGTTTTATTCAAATTAACTGAGCTGTCCTATTACTTACCTAGCAATATTCCATTCCAGTAAGACTGGGATATGGCGATCCAAGTGCACGTTATTTCAGAAATAGAATCCGCCACACAGTTGAAGTTCAGCGATGAACCATCTGGAACTGTTCGTGTATAATGTAAAAAAAAACACAGCATGACGTTAATAGTATTACAGTTTACTATTGTATAAAGAACGCGGTCTATCGGCAGAGCATCGGACCAAGAGCTGCGGGCTCGGTCCCCGCAATGGGTATATGTGGTCACGTGTGCTTGAGAAAAATACTTTATTTGAATGTATATCGTGCTGATTTTAGCCAGGACGACTTTGAATCACCTTTACAAACTTGTGCAAGTGGTCACCCTCTACAAACTTGTGCAAGTGGTCACCTCTACAAACTTGTGTTAGTGGTCACCTCTACAAACTTGTGCAAGTGGTCACCTCTACAAACTTGTGCAAGTGGTCACCTCTACAAACTTGTGCAAGTGGTCACCTCTACAAACTTGTGCAAGTGGTCACCTCTACAAACTTGTGTTAGTGGTCACCTCTACAAACTTGTGCAAGTGGTCACCTCTACAAACGTGTGCAAGTGGTCACCTCTACAAACTTGTGCAAGTGGTCACCTCTACAAACTTGTGCAAGTGGTCACCTCTTCAAACTTGTGCAAGTGGTCACCTCTAGAAACTTGTGTTAGTGGTCACCACTACACACTTGTGCAAGTGGTCACCTCTACAAACTTGTGTTAGTGGTCACCACTACAAACTTGTGCAAGTGGTCACCTCTACAAACTTGTGCAAGTGGTCACCTCTTCAAACTTGTGCAAGTGGTCACCCTCTACAAACTTGTGTTAGTGGTCACCACTACACACTTGTGCAAGTGGTCACCTCTACAAACTTGTGTTAGTGGTCACCACTACAAACTTGTGCAAGTGGTCACTTTCTACAAACTTGTGTTAGTGGTCACCTCTACAAACTTGTGCAAGTGGTCACCTCTACAAACTTGTGCAAGTGGTCACCTCTACAAACTTGTGCAAGAGGTCACCTCTACAAACTTGTGCAAGTGGTCACCTCTACAAACTTGTGCAAGAGGTCACCTCTACAAACGTGTGCAAGTTGGTCATCTCTACAAACTTGTGCAAGTGGTCACCTCTACAAACTTGTGTTAGTGGTCACCTCTACAAACTTGTGTTAGTGGTCACCTCTACAAACTTGTGCAAGTGGTCACCTCTACACACTTGTGTTAGTGGTCACCTCTACAAACTTGTGTTAGTGGTCACCTCTACAAACTTGTGTTAGTGGTCACCTCTACAAACTTGTGTCAGTGGTCACCTCTACACACTTGTGTTAGTGGTCACCTCTACAAACTTGAGCAAGTGGTCACCTCTACAAACTGTTAGTGGTCACCTCTACAAACTTGTGTTAGTGGTCACCTCTACAAACTTGTGCAAGTGGTCACCTCTACAAACGTGTGTTAGTGGTCACCTCTACAAACTTGTGCAAGTGGTCACCTCTACAAACTTGTATTAGTGGTCACCTCTACAAACTTGTGCAAGTGGTCACCTCTACAAAATTGTGCAAGTGGTCACCTCTACACACTTGTGTTAGTGGTCACCTCTACAAACTTGTGTTAGAGGTCACCTCTACAAACTTGTGCAAGTGGTCACCTCTACAAACCTGTGTTAGTGGTCACCTCTACAAACGTGTGCAAGTGGTCACCTCAAAAACTTGTGCAAGTGGTCACCTCTACAAAACTTGTGCAAGTGGTCACCTCTACACACTTGTGTTAGTGGTCACCTCTACAAACTTGTGTTATTGGTCACCTCTACAAACTTGTGCAAGTTGTCACCTCTACAAACTTGTGTTAGTGGTCACCTCTACAAACGTGTGCAAGTGGTCACCTCTACAAACTTGTGCAAGTGGTCACCTCTACATACTTGTGTTAGTGGTCACCTCTACAAACTTGTGTTAGTGGTCACCTCTACAAACTTGTGCAAGTGGTCACCTCTACAAACTTGTGCTAGAGGTCACCTCTACAAACTTGTGCAAGTGGTCACCTCTACAAACTTGTGCTAGTGGTCACCTCTACAAACTTGTGCAAGTGGTCAACTCTACAAACTTGTGATAGTGGTCACCTCTACAAACTTGTGTTAGTGGTCACCTCTACAAACTTGTGCAAGTGGTCACCTCTACAAACTTGTGTTAGTGGTCACCTCTACAAACTTGTGCAAGTGGTCACCTCTACAAACTTGTGCAAGTGGTCACCTCTTCAAACTTGTGTTAGTGGTCACCTCTACAAACTTGTGTTAGTGGTCACCTCTACAAACTTGTGCAAGTGGTCACCTCTACAAACTTGTGTTAGTGGTCACCTCTACAAACTTGTGCAAGTGGTCACCTCTACAAACTTGTGCAAGTGGTCACCTCTACAAACTTGTGTAAGTGGTCACCTCTACAAACTTGTGCAAGTGGTCACTTCTACAAACTTGTGTTAGTGGTCACCTCTACAAACTTGTGTTAGTGGTCACCTTTACAAACTTGTGCAAGTGGTCACCTCTACAAACTTGTGTTAGAGGTAACCTCTACAAACTTGTGCAAGTGGTCACCTCTACAAACTTGTGCAAGTGGTCACCTCTACAAACTTGTGTTAGTGGTCACCTCTACAAACTAGTGCAAGTGGTCACCTCTACAAACTTGTGCTAGTGGTCACCTCTACAAACTTGTGCAAGTGGTCACCTCTACAAACTTGTGTTAGTGGTCACTTCTACAAACTTGTGTTAGTGGTCACATCTACAAACTTGTGTTAGTGGTCACCTTTACAAACTTGTGTTAGTGGTCACCTCTACAAACTTGTGTTAGTGGTCACCTCTACAAACTTGTGCAAGTGGTCACCTCTACAAACTTGTGTTAGAGGTCACCTCTACAAACTTGTGCAAGTGGTCACCTCTACAAACTTGTGCTAGTGGTCACCTCTACAAACTTGTGCAAGTGGTCAACTCTACAAACTTGTGATAGTGGTCACCTCTACAAACTTGTGTTAGTGGTCACCTCTACAAACTTGTGCAAGTGGTCACCTCTACAAACTTGTGTTAGTGGTCACCTCTACAAACTTGTGCAAGTGGTCACCTCTACAAACTTGTGCAAGTGGTCACCTCTTCAAACTTGTGTTAGTGGTCACCTCTACAAACTTGTGTTAGTGGTCACCTCTACAAACTTGTGCAAGTGGTCACCTCTACAAACTTGTGTTAGTGGTCACCTCTACAAACTTGTGCAAGTGGTCACCTCTACAAACTTGTGCAAGTGGTCACCTCTACAAACTTGTGTAAGTGGTCACCTCTACAAACTTGTGCAAGTGGTCACTTCTACAAACTTGTGTTAGTGGTCACCTCTACAAACTTGTGTTAGTGGTCACCTTTACAAACTTGTGCAAGTGGTCACCTCTACAAACTTGTGTTAGAGGTAACCTCTACAAACTTGTGTAAGTGGTCACCTCTACAAACTTGTGCAAGTGGTCACCTCTACAAACTTGTGTTAGTGGTCACCTCTACAAACTAGTGCAAGTGGTCACCTCTACAAACTTGTGCTAGTGGTCACCTCTACAAACTTGTGCAAGTGGTCACCTCTACAAACTTGTGTTAGTGGTCACTTCTACAAACTTGTGTTAGTGGTCACATCTACAAACTTGTGTTAGTGGTCACCTTTACAAACTTGTGTTAGTGGTCACCTCTACAAACTTGTGCAAGTGGTCACCTCTACAAACTTGTGCAAGTGGTCACCTCTACAAACTTGTGCAGGTGGTCACCTCTACAAACTTGTGTTAGTGTTTACCTCTACAAACTTGTGTTAGTGGTCACCTCTACAAACTTGTGCAAGTGGTCACCTCTACAAACTTGTTTTAGTGGTCACCTCTACAAACTTGTGCAAGTGGTCACCTCTACAAACTTGTGCAAGTGGTCACCTCTACAAACTTGTGTTAGTGGTCACCTCTACAAACTTGTGCAAGTGGTCACCTCTATTAAGCAGTCATTTTTCTAAAGCAGCCATCTTTGCTTTTCCCCATTTCTATGCTTTCAGAGCAAATTCACCCATATTAAGTAACAACCTGTCTTAAACGACCACAGTTACTCATTCCCTGCTTTAGACAGGTCTTACTGTAAATTTCCTTTACACGAGTTTCATTAACATTAATAATATAAAACAGAAAATATCTAAACATTTTGTTTCCAAGAGGACTATCTAATGGTCCATTAACATAACACAGAAAATATATTACATTTTGTTTAAAGATGACCATCTAATGGACCATTAACATAAAACAGACGCCCATCTTATGGTCCATTAAAACAAAACAGAAAATATTTACATTTTGTTTCCAAGATGACCATCTACAGTCCATTAATATAAAACAGGAAATATTTACATTTTGTTTCCAAGAGGACCATCTAATGATCCATTAACATAAAATATATTACATTTTGTTTCCAAGAGGACCATCTAATGGACCAATTACATAAAACAGAAAATATATTACATTTTGTTTCCAAGAGGACCATCAACATTAAGAAATTGTTTCTTTCATTTTTCATTTGCTTACGTTCATTATCAATGAATATCAAATAAAAAATACAATTTGGAAAAACTAACAATATCTTTATGTAATCCATATAACAAAAACAGCTAAGTCATGTATGTTAACAGAAAGGGCTTGAAACTATTTATCAAAGCTATTCCTTCTCTATTTCACAATTCAATTTTGAATTCTAAAATCAAATAAATATTATGATCCGTTCCTTAAATCTTACTCATACTGACCACCAAATTTTACTCATCACGAGAGAGGACAACTGGAATTTTCCAGCCCTTAAAGATCTTATCAAAACTAAAGCAGTATATCCAGTAGTTATATCATTTTAATGCTTAAAAACTTCTTTTGTTGTATGGTGTTTCCCCGTCGCTTTCAACAATTTTTCAGTCATTTTGTGACGGTGTCTACTTGAGACAGTATTCTGAGTGCTGTCACACTGGAGTATCATGCCACAGACACATGGTATGATACCAGTAAAAACATGTATTTAAACTCACTATATAATTATCATCGTTATTTGAATTAGACCTGAACTGAAAAAATGTAAATGGTGTAGTTTAATCTGATCTCGACTATATCCGTAAACATTCAGAAATTTCTGGTCATCAATTGAAAATACAATTTACTGTGCCAACATGTGCGCGTATATCACCGGAATTTTATGATAATTTCCATCAGCGAAGCAGCTAATTTGCATAATTTTTATTAGATTTACCAATGACTTACCCCGGTATATAGACAAGGAAAAGCAACAGATTGAGATATTATGAATGTTCACATATTCAAGCAATATCTCATTTTTATTTTACAGAAATCAGCTGCCAGTGAAATTTGAATTATTGGTTAGCTAAATTATTAATTCTTTGCATGCTAGTATATCAACATTTAGTAGAGAAATGCAAGTATCCTATCCATCAATATAAGTCCCTGGAAGTACTGATCAGTTAATATATATTTAAAAAGCGATGAAATTCTTGAAGATGTTTGTCATTCATAAACAAGTTTATTTCTTGTATATCATCATTAACTGGTTATGCCACTTCAATGAAGTTGACGTTTTAGAAAAGATATCATATTACCTTATTACACTTTGTCCCAAACACAACTTGCCTATCGTTCAGCCACTGTGATGAGAAGATTTTATTAACTTTTCCAATTCTGTATTCCTTTTCTTTGAACAGTAATGGCATATGCTGGGATACATAGTCATTTATAATGTTCTGAGGTGACCTCTTAAACGGCCATGCATATCCAATTTCTCGTCTCAATGTGTGCAATAATATGTCTTTCGTGATGAAACTGTTCTTCTGTTCCTTGTGAGAACCACAAGATGAACTGCCAAATGCTGTAAATACAAACAAATGTTCAAGTCACACGTATAATCTGTACACATTTTGTATCTATAATAACAAGGATTTAATTAATGCATTATTTAGGTATAACAGCAGTGGGCAGCGATATCTGGTGTCAGCAGATGACAGTGACATCTGGTGTCAGCAGATGACAGCAACATCTGATTTCAACAGATAACAGTGACATCTGATGTCAGCAGATGACAGTAACATCTGGTGTCAGCAGATGACAGTAACTTCTGGTGTCAGCAGATGACACTCTATCTTTATTACCACTATCTCTGCTTAAACATATGTTTATCTTAAATGATGTGATGATACCGATAGCATTCATTGATGGGCAGTCACATGATTTTGCCAACTTTGGTGACACTAAAGACACACAATAAGTTGATTTTAGGTAGAGAACCAAAGAGAACAGAATGATGGTCATCAAAGAAGACCTTATAATTACATCCAAGGCTCAAACTGGGTCTGAATTTTAGGTGGCTTCTCCTTGTTTTATCCCATCATAAGGGGAATTTTGATCTTGGTCACTCAAATAATTACGTTGACTACCAACCGATATGATGATGGAATTCAGCTGGCAGGGTAGCCATGCATGCATTGTCTGGAAATTGCCCGTGGGTATATTTGGAGCAAAAGTAACTGATTATTGCAATTTATATTCCCGCCTGTGGCGACACTTATCAACGGATTGGAGTACATACCAAATATTGATTTTAAACGGAATATAATTATCAGGACTTTTCAAATATTTCAAATTAGCTATTAAACACATTTATTTCCAATACAACATGCCTATATATACTAACTGTCCTCGTATAACCAAAAGGATTTCTATTTAAACATGTCAAAATAAAATATTTAAAAGCGATTTCTTTACTTGGGCTACGTGCTAAGGTTAGACTAAAATAGATTTCCTGCTAACATCACAACATAATTATATTGTGACGTATTTAATGAGTCATGTGATGTCATTTTGATTTAAATTTGATCCGTCATACAGGTTTACGCGTTGTAACATTTGTTTCATCTTAGAAAGAGTCCAAATGACAATGTGAATATCACCAAGACCTATTTAAGTGGTGTCTATTTTTAGAATGGGGATTTTGTTTCAAGTTTACCACTACAATTGAAATATTGGTTTTGTCAAGTTTGGGTGGATTTGATGAACCAAACCATTCATATTCTATTGATGTATGACGATGAGATGCTCTTTATCCATTTTAAAGATAATTATATTTTAAGACATTTATAGAGGTTTTCCTGATACACTCCCTTTAAAGGGATTATATTGGCAAGTAACACAAACACGCTGTTAATCCAGACTTTTCCTGTATGCAGTATGCACAAAATAATACCTATAAGATGTATTGATGTATAACCTTTTTTTACTTGAAAGTTATTAAATAAACGAACAAAGCCTGGAAAACAAGATCGGGAACCAGTCTTCACGATGTTATCCGATGATTGATCGGAAACCTGAAAGCGGTTTGTTGAAAATGATGAATGTAAACAAAAACAAAAACATGGCTCCAGAAACCCAATGTTTGCAATACAGAGGTTATGCAATTAGACACTTTCGACTCGTATATCTCTAAGTAATTAGTGTATCACCAAGCTGGTCATGTGTACTTAGGACAAGGAATTGACAGTAATATGCCAATATAATCCCTTTAATTGCTAATTGCATTTTACCGGATTCAAGAAAAAAGCTTTGCTATTAATTTTTGGGCAACATAAACTAAAGCAGTCATCAAAACATAAATCAATGTGACATAGAAAATAGCAACTCTGTCACCCTTTAGTTTGAGCCCTGCAAATCATTGTTAGCTATGTTAATTTTTGTTTACTAAAATTGTACATATCTGAATTTCACACCACATCAAATATTAAAATTAGTTATCACCAGTGTATTAGTGTATTAGTTATCACCTGTACCTGAGAGTTATTGCGGATCATTGAAAACCGAGAACAACATCAACATAGAACATCACTTAAATTATTTTGAATGTTTAGCCGTGCCCGATAAGCTGTTGTTTGTGCATCTGTCAATCCAAGGGTCATTAGTTCGAATCCCTGCTCGGCCACAATTTCCGTGATGTTTTGATATATGACATTGTGTCTCATTATCATTCCTCTCACTGCTGATTCAAGTGAGAAATTTATCAGTTACTTGCAGAGATAGGTGTGCTCGAGTATGGTTAACCTTCCAAGATCCCAGGAAACAGTGGTTGGGTTAACTGATTGTCTGTTAGCCCTCAATGGCATAAAAATGATGCTAAATATTCAATCAATCAATCACTTCATCTTCAAATATGTTCTTTACATTGGTCTGATATGAAGACAGCAGTGCTTTAGGTCTAAATATAATATAATAAATGTCTAACAGAACATAAAAACACACGCACGTATCAATCAATTTAAATGTTTATATTTAAAGGTACTAAGTGATAAAGTCGGACTCATAAGAAATTTCATCCATCTTGAGCACACTTGATTGTTGCAATTACTTATAAATCCCTTTTTTCCATAGATACACATTTTCCCGCACCAATTACAGAAGGCCTTTGAAAACAGTGCAGGAAGAGTTCAGATTGCTCGTTACTTCCTGCACTGTTTTTCACTCTGTCAGGTAATATAAACATAATTCACCCAATAATTCAAAAGCCTGCTATATTAGGTGTCCAAAGTCATCTATATTAGAACTGAAGTGTCCAAAGGCATCTATATGAAGTAAAGGATTATATGACGAATTATCAGAGAGGTGATACCAGCTCAAGCAACCAGAAGATTATGCCGCTTTGAGCCAAGGTTACTGGCATATTATTATATCAACAGATTTGTGCGACAATATTAAGAAGTTATGCTGTTGAACCCTCTCCACCGAAATAAGTGGAGCCCACCTAAACAAAAATCCTAGAGCACAAGCACCTTACTTATGCACAGCTTGTTAATATATATATACATATGTAGATAACATCTAGTAAATCTCTAACAAATCACTTCCACTGGGTATCATGGTAAAAAATACTATTTCCCACGTCCAAAAGTCAACATATTTATACTCGCAAATTTACCTTTGAAAGCCATGCTTTAACCATATATTTGATTTCTTTGAAATCTTTTATTTATTTATCAGCTATCTGCAGTAATGCAGAACAGGAATTTTACATGTATTCTACATTGTGGCTAGATATTTGTAGTGTTACGTTTTGTTTTGATTTTTACAACGAATATTAAAAGGGCGACACCTGGATTGAAAGGGAGGTAATTATAGGGGTACTACTAAAACCCGGTCAAATTCCGGTCGATCCGGTCACATTTCCGGCCGTAGGGAAAAGGCAAATGTGGCGTGTATACTTGTGATTATGATGTTGAACTTCCCGTTAGAATTGATAATTCGGGCAGTAGTTTTGCAGAATCTGATGACTGGTGAATTCTCGTATAAACATGACGCATCAAACTGTCGGCAGTTAATATAACCTTGAAATTCAATTTCTTTAAGTCAATAGTTTACAAGAAATTACAAATACCTCGTTTTGATAAATGACCATAACAAATGGAGTATTCAAAAACTTTTAGACGCCAAATAGAACCTGCTTGCCAAATTCAATTTAATAGAGCTAATGATTGGGCAATGAGTTTTAAGCGTCTGCCGATAGTGACTTTATTTATTATACTGACAGTTTAGGAGAAAATATGAAATACATAAAATTAAACGTAAATACCCAACTGTCAGAAATATACGCAACGCTTAATGATAACTTTATTTACTTTAATATTCTCAGAGTTCCACAACAGCCGAATTCCTTTTACTGTCGATTATTTGCGATTGCAAATGTAGTAGAGTTTTGTTATTCACCACTTTCATTTATTTTCGAAACATTTATACTCTACCTGCAATGCGCCAGCATTTTATTAATTGCCCTAAAAGTGGTAAAATGACACCTTTTCCAAATGAACCCAAGGGCGGAAGAAATTTTAAGTCTTTCTTGCTTCTACCCCAAAGTTATAAACATCCAATTATGGTGCCACTGCCAAACCAGATTATGTTGACAATCGCATTTCATGTCAAAATTTTAAATGTAAGCAATGGTATCTTTATCAATGTGCAAATCGAAATAACTTAATATTCTAGAATTGTCCGTCCTGTTTAAATGAAAATGAAATCGTTTAACTGCGTTATAAAGTTTATATTTCAAGTTTTAGTACTTCTTGTAAATATTGTCTAATTCTTACACATGCGGTAAATACGGGTACTACTAAAACCCGGTCAAATTCCGGCCGATCCGGTCACTTTTCCGGCCGTAGAGAAAAGGCAAATGTGGCGTGTATACTTGTCATCTAAATCTTTTGGTGACAGGGTTGGTAAAACTAATTTACACGTTTGCTGTTGAATTATAATTTGACGGTGTTTTATTGGTCGTTATTTTTACACGGAGTTAATATGTGCGGATGATGTAGTTGGTGTATTTCTGTTTGATTTATAATTATTTATTCGTTTATTTGACGTACTTATATATGTATTTTCAAGATTTAAATAATTCCCCTCTAAAATTATAGCCATGACGTTACTATTTAGCCCATAAGAGAAGAATATACCACCACTCTGAATGCCCCGAATCCTTAAACTAAGCAAACAATTACAAGAACATGTTTTTACATCTATCAAAGTGTCAACTTTATTTCTTCTGCATCCATATCTTGTCTGGACACTGAACAGAACAAAACAATCTGTGATTAATTATTTGATCCCATAAAATCATTATATGGATTCTCATCAATAGAGCTGGTATCACTACTTCGTTCTGCAAACAAAATAGATAGTACTGCCAACAAGGGGCCATGACGTTACTATCTAGTCTGTCAGACAAGCCTACACCAGCACTTGGTTGTATGTGCCCCTAATACTCAAAGTCAGGCAGGAATTACAGTAATCTATTTATAGATCTACGAAACAGTTGACGTGTCTTCAGCATCCATATCTTGCTTTGCGTAAAATCAAGGATACTGTAAGGAACAAAACAAATCTGTGATTAATTATTTGATCCCATATAATCAGTATATTGATTCTCATACAAAGAGCTGGTATCACTACTTCATTCTGCAGACAAAATATATAGTACAGCCAACAAGGGGCCATGACGTTACTATCTAGCCTGTCAGGGAAGAATATACTACCACTCTATGTGCCCATAACCTTTAAAGCAAAAAATTACAGAAACCTGTTTTTAGAGCTATG
The DNA here is from genome assembly GCA_029582155.1 of Panopea generosa. NCBI lineage: Eukaryota > Metazoa > Mollusca > Bivalvia > Adapedonta > Hiatellidae > Panopea > Panopea generosa. Next base: position 67,620,276 of record CM055906.1, read on the forward strand.
AAAGAGTTAACTTTATTTCTTCTTCATCCATATCTTGCTTGGACACTGAAGAGAACGATAACATATATGCCTTGTTATTTAATCCCATATAATCATTATATTGATTCTCATACACAGAGTATCACTACTTCATTCTGCATAGCAAATAGATAGTACCGTCAACAAGGGGCCATGGCGTTTCTAACTAGCATATCAGGGAAGAGTATACCACCACTCTATGTGTTTCTAACCTTTACAGAAAGCAAAAAAATACGGGAACCTGTTTTTAGATCTATGAAAGAGTTAACTTTATTTCTTCTTCATCTAATCTTGCTTGGACACTGAAGAGAACAAAACAATCTATGATTAATTATTTGATCCTATATAATCATTATATGGATTCCCATACGTAGAGCTGGTATCGCTACTTCATTCTGCAGACAAAATAGATAGTACTGCCAACAAGGGGCACTTTCAAGGCAATTAATAAAATGCTGGCGCATTGCTGGTACATTATATATATTTCGAAAATTAAATGAATGGGGTGAATGACAAAACTCTACTACATTCGCAATCTCAAATAATCCACAATCAAAGGAGTTGGGCTGCTGTTGAACTCTGGGAATTTTAACGTTAACACATTTATCATTAAGCGTTGCGTATATTTGTAACAGTTGAATTTTTACGTTTAACTTTATGTCTTTCATATTTTCTCCTAAACTGTCTATATAGTAAATGAAGTCGCTGTCGGAAGATGTTTTAAAACTCATCGCCCAATGATTAGAGCCGTTAAAGTGAATTTGGCAAGCAGGTTCTATTTGGCGTCTAAAAGTTTTTCTGAATATTCCATTTGTTTTTTTTCATCTATAAAAAACGGGGTATTTGTATTTTCTTGTAAACTACTGACATTAGGAAATTGCATTTTTAAAATTATATTTACCGACGACATATGTTTATCGTTTAACTATTTACAGTTTGATATGTCATGTTTATCAGATAATTTAAGATCATAAAATTTTAACCACCAGTCATCGAATTCTGTAAAGCTGCTGTTCGGACTATCAATTGTAGCGATGTCATCATCTAAAACTTTTGGTGACAGGGTTGGTAAAATTAATTTGACACGCTTACTATCTGTTGAATTATAATTTGACGGTGATTGCTTACGTTTACTATAGCTTTTTGTAGGTGTAGTATGATCGTTGATAACAGATAAAGTTGGTTTATAAATGCTGTCATCCTCTTCTTTAATGTCATGTAGTAAACGGTTTGTACAATATCATTTATTTTAATTAGTTTGTGAGGAAATTTCAATTGAGTTAATTCTATTCCGGTAAATTTGTATTCCGTTTTTAATATATAATTACATAAGCCAGCCCTACCCCTTAGAACCTCAGCATATGTAGAATTCTGTAAATAAAAATAAATAAATAAATAAATAAATAAATAAATAAATAAATAAATAAATAAATTAAATAAATAAATAAATCGCCAGGTTTTTATAGAAAATATATGTCCTCTGTATCGAGCGAAATAAACAATTAAATGATATTGATTTTGTTTTTATTTTCATTGTTATAGATTCAGCATATCTTAATCTTTGTAAGAATTGATTAAAACCATAGTTATTTACAATGAATATACTTTAAAAAGCCATTCAAACGCAGCCGGAATTAGTCAAAAACGGCGAAAAATCGTCAAAAAACGTCATAAAAATGTAAACTTCAAGACCAGATTTAAGGCATTATTTTATTTTTTTCATATATTTTCTTGATATATATGTCAAGGGCATTACATAATTAATGGGATTAGGGCAATTTAACATCATAATCACTTGTATACACGCCACATTTGCCTTTTCCCCATGGCCGGAAAAGTGACCGGATCGGCCGGAATTTGACCGGGTTTTAGTAGTACCCGGTTTTAGTAACACCCGTAAAAGTGACACAATCGTTTTATTTAGAAACCCGAAAGCGGAATTTCCAAAAGAGTCATGGTAATTCCATATCGTAGATCGGATGAAAAAGATGTGTACAAATGCCTGTAAGTAGCATTTTATAGTTATTTACTTTATTAATTTGCAAGTTTGTTTATATGTCTCTGATGATGATAATCAAGAATACAATTGTAAGACTTTTGGTGTTTGAGCAAGCAAACAATTTCTACTTTCGTTTTCAAATTATTCACTAACGCTTATTAAATTCCATGTGCATGTTTGGCCTGGGCAAAACATTGACCGTTTATGATAAAAATAATAAATTCATACTTACCATCTTGTATTGTAGAGTGATAAATTCAATATTCTGTTGACAAAATAGCTTACTTTCATTTTGAAAATGATTTAGTTGTGGTATAAAAAGGATCTAAAGCCATTTCAGTTTATTTTTTCAGCTCGATACTGTCACTAACTGTAGGTTTATAATATTCATGTGTCAGTGTGCATGTAAAAAAAATTTAAAAAATAAACCAAAACGTAACAAAAATCTGGAAAATAAAATTTTCCATTACAGTTATAATTTACCTGAAAGTCTCAAATTGGGAATACCTGGTAATTACTGTACTGGACAGTTGTATTTCCTTTTTCAAAATAAAAGTTGCAATTAAATAAGTAGCTTATGAAATAAAAACAAACTTGGACTTTTTTTATTGTTAGAGTATTAAAGTGTTGTATGTTTTTGTTCTTTTCCAGATGTGATGTAGACATATTTATTTACCATTTGTGAATATTAGAAGAGAGTAGCAGAGATTTACTCATAGATCAGTAGGACTTTATCATGTCAGGTAAATGTTGTATCTTAAATATATCTTAAAGGAACACACAGCATTATAGGTTCATCTCAAACGCAAGAGGTGATTGTTTTAAAGGGACACTATACAATTTGAGGAATTTTCACTTACTGTTAACACTATATCCCAAAAATTAGATCTATTGAAAAATGATGCAAATAAGATATTAAAAAAAACAACAGTATATTTATTTTGCAGATTCTTGATTTGATTTCTATTTTTTAAAAGGGCAGTCCTCTGATGAATGGTTGTTTGTTTGTTCATTTGTTTGAATATTTGTTGTCATTTCCCGCCCTATCGAGGGCTAACAGATGATCAATTAAACTAAGAGCACTCTTTCCAAGAATCCTTGAAGGTTTACCAGCACTCAAGCACATCCATGTCAGCAAGTAATGTTTTCTTCCAATTAGTGGTGAGAGATGAATGACAATCATGAATGAGATGCGAGATTGTATATCCAATCATCACAGAGCCTGAGATCTGGTGAGGATTCAAACTGTAGACCCCTGGATTGATTGCTACAGACTGAGCTAACCAGGCCCGGCTGATGGATATTTGAAAACCATCTTCACATAAATCTTAACTACTGGCTACCTGGCTGAAAATATCTTGTCGCCAACACATTTACCAGAAATGTTGGAACCAAATTTAAAGACTTAAGAGCCAACTATTATAAATATATTTTTGCTTTTATTCTTAGTGTATGTTATTGATGAAAATTTAATATAATTATTTCTCAAATTTTGTTGAATAATATTTTTTTATCTTTTGTGTCTTTTAAAATTATTATTGATTTAAAAATAAAACACTTTCACAGTAAATTCTTAATGAACCCTAAAACATTAATAACATTTTACATGTTCGTAGTTACAAAATAAGTGTGAAATGTTATTCCATTACTTTTTATGTATGATTTAAAATAAAAATCAATGGTGATATATCAGGAAAAACAACTCAGAGAGTTTATAAAAGCTTGCGTATCCACACAAAATCTCAGGACGAGACCATTCAGATTGCCATTAATTTGTATTTAACATTGTTAATATATATTTCAGGTGGCAAAGATTGGAATAATTTAGATGGAGGACCTGGTAAACCACACGCAAAACAAGGTTTGTATTTTTTGTGCCCCCACAATTCCAAGGGACATAATAGTGTTACCCCTGTCCATTCATCTGTTGGTCCTCACACACATAAGTGTCTAGCAATTAGAGTAAGTAGTTTATTTGATGTTTGAAAAACAGTTGAAAAAAGACCACATGGCTGTTAATAGACACTTAAAATATGCTTTTATGTGGCTAAAATTTAGCCATACAAGTAATCAACTGAGCACAAATACCCATTTGTTATAACAACTGTCTATTGGTCGTTCATATGACCACGTCAAAAAAATAGGTTTTGACCCCTTTTTAACTTATTGATAAAAAATTGGTTTCCGAACAATGGGAGCGGGGGTTGGGTGGGGTGGGGGGGAACATGTCTAGTTTTTAATAATTCATGAAGAATTTTACCTTCTTTTAACTAATAAATTAATCAACTTTATATCTCTACCCGTTTCTGAAATCCTGGGTCAGTAACCTGGAAAACCAGATTATTTTATTGCATAAATTGTCAGGGTATACATTTGTATGCATATTTCATATTCAAAGAGGTATTTTTTCATATTGAACCAGGTAACTTCAATATTAAAAACCAACAAGGTACTACCGGTATGTAATGATTAATACTTATGTACACATCTCCCATACATACTTGCTTACATGGCGTGACCTGTTCTCCCACCAATCTTTGAAAATTCCATCATAAATTTCTTGAGTTATAGTACTACTAGGCCATCCTTAAAATATTTGTTTGCTAACCCAGTATTTTTCATGTAGGTAGGTAGATAGCTAATTTCATTTTTTGGCCAAATTTTGGAATTTGCATAGTCATTTTAAATAAAAATGGACAGAAATCATGAAAAAAAAATTTAACACTTCAATTTTAAGGTCGGCCTTCTGTAGTACAAATATTATATACATTGGAATCCGCTACACAAGTAATTCCATGCAATGTTCTATCCAACTGACCACACCCATTGAAACAGATCCCTGTACATGGGAATAGAGCATAGGTGGTTGATGAAGGAAAGTTGTAGTTGTTCAGAGATCATTGCATGTTACAGATGTCATTTAGACATAGGCTCCCTTGTAGTTGTCCGCATATTTCAATATTTCATTTCTATTAAAAGTTCTTGAATCATAGAACTTGTATAATTATGCACAATTTTTTGTATAAACATTTATGTTGGCTGTCAGAGTAAAAACATCCAACATTTTATAATTTGTACAAACATATTACAGTCAAATATGCCTTAAACAACCACTCAGTGGAAAAGGCAAAACCGACAGGTGGCTGCTTAATATGGATTGATTAAAACTAAAATTACAAAAAATGGTAAATAGAAAATGTGGCTGTTTAAGACAAGTGGTTGCTTAATAAAGGTGACCTTTAACACAAGTTTGACTGTATTTGTCCAAATAGGAATTTAACTTTACATATTTTGACATACCATATTTTCCTAAAGGCTAAGATTCACAGCGAGGCAGTATACCAGTCATCTCCCTTTTTACATTGCCCCACACATCACACTATGCTTGCTTTCACACAGGCAGATCCAGAGGCCATGGGCATAAAGTGACACATTATTAAGTTAATCAGGAGATGGGTGATTCCCCATTCCCCTGGTGGAGGTCTGTGAAACTTTTAGAAATAAAAAGTGTAAATGGTGTTTTCTGGTGACTTTTCAAACTTTTATGCTTCAATGCAGTGTTTTTTTTTCGACCATTTTTATAGCCGTTATTGGGTCATATTCCCAATGGCAAATAGTATCTTTTTTCCCAATTGAGTGGTAAAAATTCCCAATTGAAAGCTTCAATAATTGTAAATTGAAACTTGTCATAATTCCTTGATAAAATAAAAAAGATTTCCCCATTCTGAATTGAGTATGACATATTCCTTTAATTAAATGGCCAGTGGAGCAAGTGTACACATTTTTATGCAGTCAAACAGTATATTTAATGCAAAAGTTTTCCCAATATTATTGAAAATGCTGCTAAAATTCCCAATTCGAAGGGTATGGGTCATCTTCCCAAAATGGAGGAAAAATAACACTGCAATGGGCTAAAAAAAATTACTTAAAATATTTAGCTGTTGTGAGAAATGTCAGATGTTATCAGCAGAGTAACTGAATATGCCAAACTATGCCACTCTATGTGCCTGGAGACGAGCACCAATTCACTGTTCCCCAAATATTGCTAAATGATACTATTTTTCAGCCAAAACATTAAAGTTTTCTTGGAATCCTGTCTTGAACCAGTGTTTTTTTCTGGCCATTTTTATAGCCGTTATTGGATCATATTCTCAATAGCAGATAGTATCTTTTTCCCCCAATTGAATGGTAAAAATTCCCAATTGAAAGCTTCAGTAATTATAAATTGAGCTTGCCATAATTCCTTGATAAAATAAACAAAGTTTTCCCAATTCTGAATTGAGTGTGACGTTGATTCTTTAATTAAATGGCCAGAGAAGCAAGTGTACACATTGTTATGAAGTTGAATAAACATATTTATTGCAAAAGTTTTCCCAATGTTAATGAAAACGCCGCTTAAATTCCCAATTCCAAGGGTATGTCTCATCTTCCCAAAATGGTGGGAAAAAAATACTAAACTTGTCACCACTCCAGAAATCCTGAATCCACCAGTTTCTAATTATGTTTCTATCTGCCTGTCAATTGTTGTCTCTGACAATTTTTTGATATGCTGTCCTTTATGAAATCGCAAAACTTGTTTTAGTAAAAAAATTGTCAAATTTATTTAAGAGATTGCTGCATGTCGTCCAATATAACCTTCATATCTAAGAATGAAACTGCATCACAAAATTCAATATAAAAATTGTGTAATTGTTATGTAGACGATATACAAAATAAACTAGTAATTTAGATAAGATATAACCACTTGCATTATTTTCACAGATGGAAAACCAGATCTGCAGGAACTAATGCGACGACGTTTCCAGAATAGACCATCTTCTACAGTTAGTGACAGTGATAACAACGCTTCTCCGACACCAATCAGTCAACCTGTTTCAGGTGGAGCCTTCAGACCACTGAGTCAGGGAGCACAAAGTTCATCTGGAGGTCAAAACGCTCAAGGTGCACATCTTGCTCAGAATGCAACTGCTACTGATAATAATGGAAATTTTGTATATGAAAATCATTTTGAAAATTCTGCCATGCAACATGAATCAGCCTTTAGGTCAAAAACTGATAAGGGTCACGGTATAAAACATCAAAGTAAGAATGATCAAAGAGGAGGTCAGAGTTCACAAACTGCAACTCCAGAAGTTTTTGAGAACAATTTTGAAGATATGGAATCAGCAGGAGCTTCTGGTAGCCATGGTTACCACAGAGACGCAAGCGGAGGTTCACAAAAACGAGTTAAGACAGGCTATAGTGAAAACCTGGGATATCCTGGTAGTGAAACAGGGAAGACTAAAGGTTTGTTTAACTCTATTAAAGTTATAGGTTCTGGTGGTAAGAAAAAGTTGATAGAATTAAGGTTACTGCATTATTAAACAAGCCAAAAGAAGGTGATGTTGAGGACACTGGTGCTGCAGCAGTTTGCAGAAAAGCGGATAATGACACTGAAGTATCTGAGGAAAAGGTAATTGATTAAAAAAAAGAGATTAAGTCAAAACTGTGTAAGCAGTCACCCCTATTAAGCAGCCACTTGTCATAAGAAGCTACATTCGCTATTTCCCATTTCTATGCTTTCAGAGCAAATTAACCTGCATTAAACAACAACCTGCCTTAAAAGGCCACTTTTGCTCTTTCCATTGACTGGCTGCTAAAAACAAGTTTGACTGTAATTTATGAAATATTTGAAGGATTACTTGAACATGACTTTGATGAAAGTTGTCCTCTTGAAGAAGTTGCTAAAAGGAGGCATGGAGAGGTCCTGAGAGGAGGATGGAAAGATTGCAGCTGAACATTGAGGTAATGCCGGAAACAGAAATCAAGAATTAAGTGAATTGAATCAACAAGGTACTGGTGAAGATGGTAATACTGTTGAACAAGTCCAGTCTACAACAAATTTGGACCAAATTTAAAAGCACTGAGAATCATGACAGAACTTGCAGTGGCGATGCGAGAAGAGAGGATACTGATTTTAAAGGAATGATGCATTACAATATATTGCATTGCAGTTTTGGGTGCACCCCTATCAATTCCCCGCCCGACCATGGTTAATTGTTTGTACATGTCTAAACAATGGGTATATAGATCCAGTAAAGTAGGCCCCAGCCCCAGGCCCAAACCATGAGACACAGGGGTATGAAATTCACAAATTTTATAAAGGACCCATAGGCATCATTAATCATGCTTACAGTTTGTTTCTAAGTGCTTCCTATAATAAGAAGAAGATTTTTAAAGGGCACCATTTTAATTTTTTTAGGCCCCATCTCCAGTGCAAGACCGTGAGACCCAGGGCCGTACAATTTACAATTTTCATATGGACCCTTTAGTGTCCATAATCATGCTCACCATTTGCTTCCTAGTGCTTGCTATATTTAGAAGAATATTTTTAAAGTTAACCTTGAATTTATCAGTTTTGGCCCCAACCCGAAGGCCCCAGTGGGGTGGGGACCATGCAATACATAATTCTAATTCACCCTTAGGTACCAAAGCTGCATACAACATTTCATTACAATTGAGCTTACGGTTTTTGAGAAGAGGTAAAAAATGTCAATTGTTTACGGACAGACAACAGACCACACATAACAACGGACAAAAGACGATCACAGAAGGTCACTTGAGACAAAATCTTAGGTGACCTTAAAAAAACATGTAATAGGGAAAGCATTCCTCTGTTTTATAAATTTCTCACTTCATTTAGGATATTTAAATTCGGTCAGACTGTAATTACTGTGTGCAATTAAATGCTATAAATAATCAATTTAATTATGTCTGTATAGGTAATCCTGCTGGTCAGGGCAGAGATACTCATGAGATCGCACAGTTTGGTGAGAGAAGGATACCACCTGGCAGTCAAGCTCCGGTACATTTTGCTGGGTTCGGTGGTATGGGTGGTGCTTCTGGGGCAACAGCATCTCCACAGAGTGTTCCTAAGAATGACACAGGTACTCGATTTATGCTAATTTATTTCAGCTCAGTTGTGAAGTAAGCTCTGAGTTTTTGTGAATCACTCTTAAGACCAGTTTCTGGATAGTACAAATACTGGGTGTTGTTTTCAGAGAGGCCATTCAATCAAGTCTGGGATTGAACCAGACTTTGTGTTTGAGCAGCCATCACACTATCCATTACACCATCATACCACTTACAGGTTCTGATCAATAAAACTTTTATATTTAGGATCTTTCATTCGTGCTCATTAATTATTGAATTCAAACAAGTTGGCAAAATATATTGTACGGGGCTCTATTGAGCATTATCTAATAATTGCCAACAAATTCAATAAATTAAATAATAAACAAGCATGAATATCGTCATGGCTCATGCTATTTTTTTTGCCTAACATGGTATTCTATTTTTCATGTCATTAATTTTGTGTTTTATTTATTTTTATTTAAAAAAAAATAACAACTGATTTTAAGCCATCAAACAAACACATGTTTGTACATTGCGGTCAAACACATGTTTGTACATCTGCAGTAAATGCGCATGAAATTTTTTTCTTATTGAAATTAAAACAAAACTAAAAAAACAAAAATATAGAATTTATGGAAACTGTTCGACTTGGTTATAATTATAAGTTAATATTTATTGACATAATTAAGCTTATCAAGGGTTGAAAAAGTGTTTAAAAGGGGGCTTAAAACAACAACAAAATCAATGAAGTCCACAAAACCTTCCCTGCTGATATAGCAGTAGTTTGTGTTACTCTCGCTCTATTATGTAGAATGATACATAATTATACAATGGTATACCGGTATATACCAGGTGAAGGAGGGGCGGCAGCACGCAGATGGAATACCAACAAGGACAACAGATGTTCTGCTCCAGGCAAAATTGACCCAATGGCACAGCTTCTTGCTTTCGCTGAGGCGCACAAGAATGATTCAGACTCAGAGGAAACTAAAAAAAAGAGAAAAGAAGAAGAAAAGAAATTGCTTGAGGCTCTAGGTATTGTGTGACATATTTAGATTAAGTTGCATATTTTTATGACCCACCATTCAAAGTATAACCGGTATCTCTGTCCTTCTGTTTGTCCATCTGCACACACAAATGTCTAGAATTTAGGGTTAGTATTTTTTTGGATGGTTGAAAACCAGTTGAAATAAAGATATGTGGCGTAAAAATGCTTTTATGTGGCTAAAATTCCTTTTGTGCGGCTAAAACTAGCCACATAAATAATAAGGTGGGCGCATAAAAGCCACTTAAATACCTATTTGTTAGAACTTGCGTTTTTACTTATTTGTTGGTCAAAAATTTGTTTCTGATCAATAGCATTGGCAATAGGCCTCTCTCAAATTATATGCATGCCAGACATTCCATTATCCAAGCGAGGTTAAGAGCTCATCACACTTCCAGCTGATTGGCAGACGACTATAACTACATAGGAAAATGGCTACACCCCTATCAATTAGGGGTGATTTTTTGAGACCTGGACAAAATTGCAATGTAAGTTATCAGGTTTACATATCTATCTATTATTTAAATATCTTATTATTATTTGTTTATTATTTGAAATAAATACAATTTTTTCTTTAATATATGCATAAACTGCAGCATGTAACAACACATTATGTTATAAAAAGAAAGAGAAGTGAAACAATTTGTGTTACCATATTACGCCTTATAAACATAATTTTATAGACATGTGAGCATAGTATTATATATAACAATTTATTGTCAATATTTTAGAATATTGAATTATATTTGTATCTTTCATTATAGGCTGGGAATGGACTGAATGAATAAATCCAGGACTGTAAACTAGAAGATAAAACCAGCACTGTAAACCAGAAGATAAAACCAGCACTGTAAACCAGAAGAATCCAATCCAATCCAAAGTATATTGATATGCTGGAGAATATAGAGAAAACATGATGACAGAGACACAAAAAAATCGGAAATATAGTCCCCATAAATTGGTCCACCAGTAAAGTATATATTTGCAGGACTGCACTTGACAATCTGGAAAATGTATTACTCCCACTATATGACTACATACACTAACAATCAGCTTCAGAAACAGTTGGGTCTACTCTGCTTCTGTCTGTACAGCTGATATGTAAAGTAAATTATAAGTTTGATTTAAATGTAGACATTGTTTTGAGACATACTTGTAATAAGATGAGTTTGAACATGTATATTGAGTAAATAAAACGTTGATTGCCTTTATTTTATATGGTTTTTTTTCATTATTTCTCTGTAATCTGTTACACCCCCGTTTATGTCATATCCCCTACCCCCATATTATTTTTGTTTGATAAAAAAAAGTATAGAAGGATTTGAACAAAAATAAAATGGTTAACTGTTCTGTTGTGTTCTAGACAATGGAAACTTATATGAGTACACATGGTAAGGCACAAACATTCATGGAACCTGACATTATACAGACGGTTTGTATCCCTTCTAAATCACTTTCAAAGAGAGGTGTTAATTAACCTTAATCTTCAGGAATGTTTACACAGGTAAGACGTGAATGAATTGATTTACAGCAGACCCTTCCCCACCTTCCCCACACCCCTGAGAATTTGTAAATACATTCAGTTATCAGATCATAAAACAAGGTTTAACTAGTATAGCAATACACATGCAGAATAATATAAAAACTTAATTTTCAGATTATGAACTACTTAAATCAATAATTAAATATTGTATTTTGACCTTTACATTAATTAAACTGTCAACAAATTTATATTAACAGATGTAGTCGGACTTATATCTCAATTATTATCCGAGATAGCTATGTAATCTCTATGTACGCTAGTGTTGCTGTAAGATAGGACGTGCTCCTAACCTCGTTCTGGTGTAGATATGCATATTCATGAGATAATATTAAGAATGGTCTATAGCTTGGGCGTTCATGCTGACAGGCACATTTCTAGTTTTTAGAAGATTTTTTTTCAAACATTTTAACCTCTTAACTAATAGCTACACCTTACCTATCAAGTAAGAGAATTGAACAGTTAATATGCACTGTTTTATGCATTTTTTTATTTGGACTTGGCCTAAATAATACAGCATTTTGGTTATTTATGGATTGAATTTCAAGCTCCTGTGTTTTACACTCCACTTGACATCATGATTTGTACTGATTTGCTAATGGAACACAGCCTATCAATTAACACATTGCATAGGTAAATGGCTTCAACAATCTCTAACTGTCAATCAGTCATTTGAAGTAGTTTTCAACAAATGCGGCATATAATACAACTACGTACATTGAAATTATTTTAGCTTATATGATTTGGCCAATCATGTGTGAGAATAGGTAAATATATTTGCCAGTCATGTGCACCAGGTACATGTTTCATTTTGATATTGGTGTTATTTTATCTGATGTAAATTGAAGATTCTCTATTTTGTTATACAAGGTATAGAATTAACCCTGTCTGCAATGGTTTGTGCATTCCTTAAAAAATATATCATAACCTGTCAATCTTCTTTATTGACAATTCAAAAAAGCTGAGAATGGCCACTAAAACAATGATTTTGAGTGAAAATGGACAATTTTGGCTATACGTTGACCACATTAAACAAGGGGGTATAGAAATGAAATGGCCGTTTAACAGAGGGTCATGCTTAATACAGGCTGTTGTTACTACAGGTTTGACTATTTGAATGTTTCAGAACAAGAATATCCAGATTTTGTCAGTACACACCAAAACACTAACCAGAACAAGCAGCAAGAAGAAAGACAGAATGATGGCATGATCCGACACGGGAGGGGAGGTATGTGTAATAATATAAGTATCTTTCTTGTGATTGAGGTGCAGATTGATGGCATGATCCGACACAGGAGGGGACGTATGTGTAATAATATAAGTATCTTTCGTGTGTTTGAGGTGCAGAATGATGGCATGATCCAACACGGGAGGGGAGGTATGTGTAATAATATAAGTATCTTTCGTGTGTTTGAGGTGCAGATTGATGGCATGATCCGACACGGGAGGGGAGGTATGTGTAATAATATAAGTATCTTTCTTGTGATTGAGGTGCAGATTGATGGCATGATCCGACACGGGAGGGGAGGTATGTGTAATAATATAAGTATCTTTCTTGTGATTGAGGTGCAGATTGATGGCATGATCCGACACGGGAGGGGAGGTATGTGTAATAATATAAGTATCTTTCTTGTGATTGAGGTGCAGAATGATGGCATGATCCAACACAGGAGGGGAGGTATGTGTAATAATATAAGTATCTTTCTTGTGATTGAGGTGCAGAATGATGGCATGATCCGACACGGGAGGGGAGGTATGTGTAATAATATAAGTATCTTTCTTGTGATTGAGGTGCAGATTGATGGCATGATCCGACACGGGAGGGGAGGTATGTGTAATAATATAAGTATCTTTCGTGTGTTTGAGGTGCAGAATGATGGCATGATCCAACACAGGAGGGGAGGTATGTGTTATAATATAAGTATCTTTCGTGTGTTTGAGGTGCAGATTGATGGCATGATCCGACACGGGAGGGGAGGTTTGCGTAATAATATAAGTATCTTTCGTGAGTTTGAGGTGCAGAATGATGGCATGATCCAACTCAGAAGAGGAGGTATGTGTAATAATAGAAGTATCTTTCATGAGTTTGAGGTGCAGAATGATATCTTGATTCAACTTGGAAGAGGAGGTATGTGTAATAATAGAAGTATCTTTCATGAGTTTGAGGTGCAGAATGATGGAATGATCCGACACGGGAGGGGAGGTATGTGTAATAATAAAAGTATCTTTTGTGAGTTTGAGGTGCAGAATGATGGCATGATCCAACTCGGGAGGGGAGGTATGTGTGATACTATAAGTATTTTTCGTGAGTTTGAGGTGCAGAATGATGGCATGATCTGACTCAGAAGGGGAGGTATGTGTAATAATATAAGTATCTTTCTTGTGATTGAGGTGCAGATTGATGGCATGATCCGACACGGGAGGGGAGGTTTGCGTAATAATATAAGTATCTTTCTTGTGATTGAGGTGCAGAATGATGGCATGATCCGACATGGGAGGGGAGATACGTGTATGTTATAACAGAAGTATCTTTCATGAGTTTGAGGTGCAGAATGATGGCATGCTCCAACATGGGAGGGGAGGTATGTGTAATAATATAAGTATCTTTCGTGTGTTTGAGGTGCAGATTGATGGCATGATCCGACACGGGAGGGGAGGTTTGCGTAATAATATAAGTATCTTTCGTGAGTTTGAGGTGCAGAATGATGGCATGATCCAACTCAGAAGAGGAGGTATGTGTAATAATAGAAGTATCTTTCATGAGTTTGAGGTGCAGAATGATATCTTGATTCAACTTGGAAGAGGAGGTATGTGTAATAATAGAAGTATCTTTCATGAGTTTGAGGTGCAGAATGATGGAATGATCCGACACGGGAGGGGAGTAATGTGTAATAATAAAAGTATCTTTTGTGAGTTTGAGGTGCAGAATGATGGCATGATCCAACTCGGGAGGGGAGGTATGTGTGATACTATAAGTATTTTTCGTGAGTTTGAGGTGCAGAATGATGGCATGATCTGACTCAGAAGGGGAGGTATGTGTAATAATATAAGTATCTTTCTTGTGATTGAGGTGCAGATTGATGGCATGATCCGACACGGGAGGGGAGGTTTGCGTAATAATATAAGTATCTTTCTTGTGATTGAGGTGCAGAATGATGGCATGATCCGACACAGAAGGTGAGGTATGTGTAATAATAGAAGTATCTTTCGTGAGTTTAAGGTGCAGAATGATGGCATGATCCAACTCGGAAGGGAATGTATGTGTAATAATATAAGTATATTTTGTGAGTTTGAGGTGCAGAATGATGGCATGATCCGACACGGGAGGGGAGGTATGTGTAATAATAGAAGTATCTTTTGTGAGTTTAAGGTGCAGAATGATGGCATGATCCAACTCGGGAGGGGAGGTATGTGTGATAATAGAAGTATCTTTCGTGAGTTTAAGGTGCAGAATGATGGCATGATCCGACTCGGAAGGGAATGTATGTGTAATAATAGAAGTATCTTTCGTGAGTTTGAGGTGCAGAATGATGGCAGGATCCGACTCGGAAGGGGAGGTATGTGTAATAGTAGAAGTATTTTTCATGAGTTTGAGGTGCAAAATGATGGCTTGATCCAACTCGGAAGAGGAGGTATGTGTAATAATAGAAGTATCTTTCATGAGTTTGAGGTGCAGAATGATGGCATGATCCAACACGGGAGGGGAGGTATGTGTAATAATAGAAGTATCTTTCATGAGTTTGAAGTGCAGAATGATGGCTTGATCCAACTCAGAAGAGGAGGTATGTGTAATAATATAAGTATTTTTCATGAGTTTGAGGTGCAAAATGATGGCTTGATCCAACTCGGAAGAGGAGGTATGTGTAATAATAGAAGTATCTTCATGAGTTTGAGGTGCAGAATGATGGCATGATCCAACACGGGAGGGGAGGTATGTGTAATAATAGAAGTATCTTTCATGAGTTTGAGGTCCAGAATGTTGGCATGATCCAACTCAGGAGGAGAGGTATGTGTAATAATAGAAGTATCTTTTGTGAGTTTAAGGTGCAGAATGATGGCATGATCCAACTCGGGAGGGGAGGTATGTGTGATAATAGAAGTTTCTTTCGTGAGTTTAAGGTGCAGAATGATGGCATGATCCGACTCGGAAGGGAATGTATGTGTAATAATAGAAGTATCTTTCGTGAGTTTGAGGTGCAGAATGATGGCATGATCCGACTCGGAAGGGGAGGTATGTGTAATAATATAAGTATTTTTCATGAGTTTGAGGTGCAAAATGATGGCTTGATCCAATTCGGAAGAGGAGGTATGTGTAATAATAGAAGTATCTTTCATGAGTTTGAGGTGCAGAATGATGGCATGATCCAACAAGGGAGGGGAGGTATGTGTAATAATAGAAGTATCTTTCATGAGTTTGAGGTCCAGAATGTTGGCATGATCCAACTCAGGAGGGGAGGTATGTGTAATAATAGAAGTATCTTTCGTGAGTTTTAGGTGCAGAATGATGGCATGATCCGACTCGGAAGGGAATGTATGTGTAATAATAGAAGTATCTTTCGTGAGTTTGAGGTGCAGAATGATGGCAGGATCCGACTCGGAAGGGGAGGTATGTGTAATAATATAAGTATTTTTCATGAGTTTGAGGTGCAAAATGATGGCTTGATCCAACTCGGAAGAGGAGGTATGTGTAATAATAGAAGTATCTTTCGTGAGTTTAAGGTGCAGAATGATGGCATGATCCGACTCGGAAGGGAATGTATGTGTAATAATAGAAGTATCTTTCGTGAGTTTGAGGTGCAGAATGATGGCAGGATCCGACTCGGAAGGGGAGGTATGTGTAATAATATAAGTATTTTTCATGAGTTTGAGGTGCAAAATGATGGCTTGATCCAACTCGGAAGAGGAGGTATGTGTAATAATAGAAGTATCTTTCATGAGTTTGAGGTGCAGAATGATGGCATGATCCAACACGGGAGGGGAGGTATGTGTAATAATAGAAGTATCTTTCATGAGTTTGAAGTGCAGAATGATGGCTTGATCCAACTCAGAAGAGGAGGTTTGTGTAATAATATAAGTATTTTTCATGAGTTTGAGGTGCAAAATGATGGCTTGATCCAACTCGGAAGAGGAGGTATGTGTAATAATAGAAGTATCTTTCATGAGTTTGAGGTGCAGAATGATGGCATGATCCAACACGGGAGGGGAGGTATGTGTAATAATAGAAGTATCTTTCATGAGTTTGAGGTCCAGAATGTTGGCATGATCCAACTCAGGAGGGGAGGTATGTGTAATAATAGAAGTATCTTTTGTGAGTTTAAGGTGCAGAATGATGGCATGATCCAACTCGGGAGGGGAGGTATGTGTGATAATAGAAGTATCTTTCGTGAGTTTAAGGTGCAGAATGATGGCATGATCCGACTCGGAAGGGAATGTATGTGTAATAATAGAAGTATCTTTCGTGAGTTTGAGGTGCAGAATGATGGCAGGATCCGACTCGGAAGGGGAGGTATGTGTAATAATATAAGTATTTTTCATGAGTTTGAGGTGCAAAATGATGGCTTGATCCAACTCGGAAGAGGAGGTATGTGTAATAATAGAAGTATCTTTCATGAGTTTGAGGTGCAGAATGATGGCATGATCCAACAAGGGAGGGGAGGTATATGTAATAATAGAAGTATCTTTCATGAGTTTGAGGTCCAGAATGTTGGCATGATCCAACTCAGGAGGGGAGGTATGTGTAATAATAGAAGTATCTTTCGTGAGTTTTAGGTGCAGAATGATGGCATGATCCGACTCAGAAGGGGAGGTATGTCTAATAGTAGAAGTATCTTTCAAGGGTTTGAGATGCGGATGGAAAATCCGTCCCTTGGGATAAATGTTTTAGCGGTGACGAGGCTATGAGAGACTATGCCGAGTTACTGCCAAGACAGTTATCCCAAGGGATAGAATTTTCCATCCGCACCTCAAACCCAAGAAAGATACTTTTTCTTGCATACAACCCTAACTGTGTGATTTTAAAGACTATTATTCCTGTTTATTTTTTTATAGTAGCTCATAGAGGATACCATAGTATTTATGAATGAATACGTCATAGCATGCAAATTTTATGAATGGCGTTACGTCATAGCACGAAGAATTTGTCATAGCTCAAGGATTTTATGAATGGCGTTACATCACAGCGTGAGAATTTTATCTCGACACTAGGGTGAGATAGAAATATCAAACCCCCCAAAAAATGCTGATATCTTTATCTGGTGTACAAGGAAAATGTAAACATATATGTCTGTAAAATGCTCTAATCAGCTTAAAGTTGCTTTGCTATATCTGACAATGAAGAAATTATGATTCGATTTATTTGATTTTTTTATAAAAACTGTCTCTCTGTTAAGCTCAGAATCTTGGTTATCCTCTGCAACACAGTTAAGCTGGGGAGCATAAGTCCAAAACTTAGTGAAACCTCTTGTACATATATCAACCTAGTGTTCTAGTAGTGCCTTTTGCTATGAAGGAGGTTTCATTTTCAATAAAAATTAATATTTTTGTTACTTATATAGTATCTTGGGATTGTTCTAGATATACATGTAGTTATATATGAATGTAGACCATATTTTACTCTGTAATTTAATATATTTGAATATAGGTCCTGTTCTATAATATAGTTTAAAATACATGTATGTGAATATAAGTCCTGTTCTACCATATAGTTATATATGAATAAAGGTCCTGTTCTACCATATACATGAAGTTATATATGAATATAGGTCCTGTTCTACTGTATAGTTATATATGGATGTAGACCCTGTTCTATTATATAGTTACATATAGATGGAAGCCCTGTTCTTCTATATAGTTATATATGGATGTAAACCCTGTTCTGTTGTATAGTTATATATGGATGTAAACCCTGTTCTTCTATATAGTTATATATGGATGTAGACCCTGTTCTGTTATATAGTTATATATATGTATGGATGTAGACCCTGTTCTTCTATATAGTTATATATGGATGTAGATCCTGTTCTATTATATAGTTTTATATGGATGTAGGCCCTGTTCTTCTATTTCGTTATATATGGATATAGACCCTGTTCTATTATATAGTTATATATGTATATATGTACATTATTTTATTATTTCCATTCTGTTTCTAATGTAAACAAATCAAGGAAAGCAACTGCATAGTGACCTACATTTGAAACTGAAAAGTAAATAAATATCTTAAAATATGAAGTCAACGTCATAATGGCGCAATAGCTCAGTTGGTTAACTTGCACGTCGTATTGCATTTTATCAATCTGAACGTCGTGTGTTCAAGATGCGTCAATGATGGTTTCTTTTTATTTTAAATTAAAATTGTTTTTATTATTATTTGTCTTTCATTTTACACGCGGTTAAAATATAAATAAAGTATGTGTACACATAATTTAGAAGCACGTGTAATAAAAAGGTTGATTAATGGACATCATGAGCATTGCCTTGTAGTGATAAGTGAAAACGTAATTACTCCCTTTGAGTGGCGCGACCGAACATGTGTATTAAAGACATTAATACATGACAAAGCCGGGCCGGGAGGCTAAAGCCCTCAGGCCATTATTCATTTTCCGGGCCGATTATCACCTCCCAGCCCGGCTTTGTCATGTATTAATCTCTAAATATGAATATAGGTCCTGTTATGTTGTATAGTTATACATCTATATAGGTCCTGTTCTGTTGTATAGTTATACATGTATATGAATACAGGTCATGTTCTATTGTATAGTTATACACATATATAGGTCCTGTTCTGTTGTATAGTTATACATGTATATAGGTTTTGTTCTGTTGTATAGTTATACATGTATATAGGTCATATTCTATTGTATAGTTATACATGTATATAGGTCCTGTTCTGTTGTATAGTTATACATGTATATGAATATAGGTCATGTTCTATTGTATAGTTAAACATGTATATGAATATAGGTCCTGTTATGTTGTATAGTTATACATCTATATAGGTTTTGTTCTGTTGTATAGTTATACATGTATATGAATATAGGTCCTGTTCTATTGTATAGTTATACATGTATATGAATATAGGTCCTGTTCTATTGTATAGTTATACCTGTATATGAATATAGGTCCTGTTCTGTTGTATAGTTATACATGTATAAATGTCCTGTTCTATTGTATAGTTTTACATGTATATTATGAATATAGGTCCTGTTCTGTTGTATAGTTATATATGTATATAGGTCCTGTTATGTTGTATAGTTATACATGTATATAGGTCCTGTTCTATTGTATAGTTATATATGTATATGAATATAGGTTTTGTATGTTGTATAGTTATATATGTATATGAATATAGGTCCTGTTCTATTTTATAGTTATACCTGTATATGAATATAGGTCCTGTTCTGTTGTATAGTTATACATGTATAAATGTCCTGTTCTATTGTATAGTTTTACATGTATATTATGAATATAGGTCCTGTTCTGTTGTATAGTTATATATGTATATAGGTCCTGTTATGTTGTATAGTTATACATGTATATAGGTCCTGTTCTATTGTATAGTTATATATATATATATATGAATACAGGTTCTGTTCTGTTGTATAGTTATATATGTATATGAATATAGGTCCTGTTCTATTGTATAGTTTTACATTTATATAGGTCCTGTTCTTCTTTACAGATATTTATGAATTTAGGTCCTGTTCTACTATTTTGCAATAGATGGTCATAACAACCATATTAAATGACTAATTATCACATTTTACAGGAAGAGGTGGAGGCTTCAATATGCAGAGTGTCGGGAATATTGATGAGAAAGAATTAAAAGAAATTATGCGTGGAAAGGATGGCAGTGAGTTGTATATGTGACTGGATATCAATTGTATCGTAATTTACCTACTTCAATGGCTTAATGGAAAGGGTTGGGCCCATTTGATAATCACTCAATCAATCAATCAATCAATAATAAATTATTTTAGCTTGATCGCAATGAAAGCTCAAAGCTTATATTATATTGACGGTTTTCGAGTCCGCTTCCTGAGTAGAAACAGTACTGAGTGCTGTTAGTTTAAACTTATTTATTTTTACTTTGATTGTAAATCATGCTCGCAGTATTCCTGGGTAGAACCCATTCTAAGCATACGCGGAAAAAGTGTCTTGCTCAAGGACACCACACATAGCCATAGCCGCGGGGAGGATAGAACCCACAATCCTCCCATCCTGAATTCAATGCTCTACCACTAGACCATGCGCTATATTTTGAGTGTTGTTGTTTGAGAGGCATTATGTAGAGCTGGGGATCAAACCTGCAACCTCTGACATATATATATTATATATATTTATAAAATATTCTAACATGAATCATTTCATGTCTTTTTGTTTAGAGAGTGGACTAATGGGAGAACAGATTTCTGATGAGAAAATGATTGAACTCTCACAAGAGATGATAGGCAAAAAGGAAAACAAAGGTATGTTACATGACCTTTCAATGTTCTCCATTATGGAAATTAATTATATCAGAAATTGAGGGGTGGGTATAAAGTATATTGTGTCTTTTTAAAATTTTTTTAGAGTTTTTGTCATGATTAGGTGTCAGTGTTCTATTATGTTCAGCTCAGCTGTTTCTCATTTTCTCATCAAACTGTTAATGCTCTAGTAACTCATCTACATAAATACACTCATACTGTGGTATACAAACAATACATATAGCTCAGTTACCCAAGTTTCCACAGTTTTATCTATTTTTATTTTTTTTTGTTTAGCTCAGGTTTGAATCTTTATTTTATTTAAAATCTATTGTGCTTTTTGTTAATCACCGTCATGTTAATAGTTAACATTACTGACCTTGACCTGACTTAGTTAATAGACTTTTTTTGTGGGATTTCTCAACAACATTCTTCTGCTAAACTTCATAAACACATTCATATTTTGTAATACCCGGTAGAAACAATATACAGTCAAACCTCTATAAGCGGTCACCTATACTAAGCAGCCACTTGTCTTAAAGACCAACTTTCCGATCCATAGGATTGGGTGAATTTGATACTCCAGCGAGGTGTGTGTATATTTGACAGACAGCGGTACTGTGTTAAAAATAGAACTAGCACAGCTAGATGTAAACAGAGAGCCACAGTTATATACCACTGCGTTATAATAAACACATTCTGGTGTTTTATATCTTTTTTACACTATTTAAGTATAGATAGACAGATTTATTTGTGATAATATATGTCATGAAATACAAACAATTATCATAGATAAATATCACAAAAAATACAAATATTAAATCACAGTATTAAATACTTTTTATAAATATCAATTATAGTACATAACTGTTACACTTAGGTACATAAAATATCGATAAAAAAAATAATATCTGCTTGTTCTGTACATTTCATCTGCTCAATGAGTTGCACTTTTACTTCTTTTTTTAAAAGCAATTTTGTTTTTCACTTTTTTTATGTGTCTTGGAAAACTGTTCCAGTCCCGAATAGCTTGGTAAAAGAAGGTATTTGACAAAACTATCTACCTGAGGTACATGAAATCTTCCAAAACTATGATGACTATTATAAGAATGCGTCTGAGACTTTTAAAGAAGTTCTACAACCATAACCATAAGTGAATCTGACAACTGAGTAATTTGTAATCTATTTCGCAATTGTTTTGAGATGTCACTGTACCAGGATGAGGATGCATAATCTAAATGACGTTGTATTAAAGAGTTGCAGTAGATGTGGCAGAATGGTCAACATCCAAAACACTTCCAAGATACTTAACAGATCTTTGAGACTCTATAGTGTGTCCATTACAATGTACATTGAATCTTTCAACACTCGCTAACTCATTCTTAGAACCAAATACTATGTTTTCAATTTTACCAAGATGCAACGATAATTTGTTGTCAACTAAACATTTACTACAATTTTTCAAGTTTTCTAAGTACATTTCGTCCCATTAGTGCAATAGGTACCAAGTGTATATGTAACAAGAAGGCATTTGGTATCTTATTGCACTAATGGGGCAATTTCAAATAACATCTGTATAAAATTAAACCAAAAATGTCTAATTATACAAACTCATTGAAATCAGATGCTATTTTCTTCATGTATGCAGCGTAAGCCATTATCTATTCAAAACATGTCTCTACATAGTTCATCCATAATTCTTTTGTCCAGTTGCGTGTTTTTTTCTTCAAAACTTTATATACTTTATTTTTTCGTGAGCAAGCATCTCCACAAGTTCTTACTGATGTTGTCTGTCTATTTACATTTTCATTCCAATCTAATATCGTCATGTGTGTTCGAAAAAGGTATGATTCGTCTGAAAAGTTTATTCGTTTGTCATGAAATTGTAATAAAGCATTATTAAAACTTTCAACATAAAATGTATCCATACAATATATATAATCCTCTGCATTTTTGTAGACTTGTAATTTTTTTAATGCGTCATTTAAAAGTTGTTCAGCCTTTGGATCTGAAATATGGTATTAGCTTCCTTTGTAATTAGGATCAGTTTTGCATCTTGATGTTGCATGACAGTGTTGGTGGTTGTGTTTGTAGTGCTCTGTAATGTTCATTATACTGCTTCTTAGACATTCTGCATTTTCATCACAATTTTTCATGCACCAGTAAATATGTGTTTTGATGCTTGCTGCTGTATCAGACAACTGGGCATGCCATGTTGATCCTTCTTTATACTTTGGACCAGAGCACACAGATTTGATGTCTTTTGTAATGTTTTTAGCCGCATGCCAAGTATCATTGGTTGAAATTGTTTCGTTTCTTTCAGTTCTGATAAATTTATTAACACTAGCATTCCTGTCATGACCATGTAGTTTTATTTTAAGCCCACTACCTCCATAAGTATCAAAGAATTCATACATTTTTTTAGTTCCAATTAGTTCATGTTATTGACTGGATGAACTGTCTTTTTTTGTGATGTGTTCATTTCGAATCACTTTGTGTGTATTTGCACCTATGCAAATGACATCAGTATGGTAGGAATTTTTTCGAGTTCCATGGCGGGCATCAGTGAGTATATTAATTTCTGTTAAATCTGTGGTCGACTCAAGTTCTGACTGAATGGCAAAGTTGCATGAATCTTGACACACTTCTGATACCACACTCTTGTATCCTCGAAACATTTCGCAAATGTAGGTATCATGTAAACTACCAATCTGTGATGCTTCACAAAACCTCTAATATTGGTTTGGTAACATACCGGATACTAGGTAACCATGAAAAAGGTGTTGATTACCAAGAAATTTTTTCCCAATGTAGGGAGTGCTTGTCCATGATATCTCATGGTTTTTAAACACTTTGACTTGAGTATAGCTACATGACCTTTATACACAATAGATGTAGTAGACAGATGTTCCCCACAAATTTGATCATGATGCATTAATTTCTTTATCATATTTTCAATAGATGATAAACATGTCACAAATAACTGTTTTTCATGGTCATCCAAAGAACTGTTGATGCATGTAAAACCACTGTCTTGGAACCCGATGACAGTGGTGTCATCTGCACACATCCTTTCATGCACGCTGTCAGTTACATTGACATTATTTCTTACATAAAATTAAGAACTTCTTTCAGCATTTGTTTAGAAGAAACAGTAGTTGGATTTCCTTCCCCTAAAAATGCTTTAATTTCTGTAGCTAAACCTAATATTTCCTGTTTTTTCCATTTCACTTTCACACTGGAACGATATAATCCCTTGCACTGCACGTGGTTTTTCTTTTCTTTTATTGTTTCTCCTTTTAACCGATTCTATCTTGTCTTATGATATTTTCTCTTCTGACCAGTATTTACTGATAATTCCATTGTTAAATTATTGCTAGAGTGATTCAGAAAGTGTAACGTACATCTGTAACTGACACAGACTTAGAGAGAGTATTGTAAAACAATGCAGCAAAATGGAATTCCATTGTAATTGATACATACATTTTGATCCTGGGGTCAGTATCACACAGGCATTATCCCATTTTATAATCAGGGACTGCAGGTTCATTAATTTATTTTAATCTGGAAATAACTCCAGATTTATTAGCATTTGTCACTTTTAGTGACAGAAGATAAAAAACTAGCAATTGAAGCATTTTTTAATCATTCAAACTGGAACTTTATAGAAGTAAAATCAAATGAAAATCAACATTTTGATGAGCAGAATGTTAGAAATGATGATATGATGGCGGATAAACAACTGGAATTTAATGATACTGATATATCTAATGGTCAGTGGATGGACATGTTGTAAATGAGGAAGATGTTGAAACTGATAATGAATCAAACTGTGAAAGTGATAGGTGTAACGAATGCTTTTGTTCACCTTGTGTGACAACCAATGAACAATCGTGGTTGGGACCAATGTCAAGGCCACACTTGAAAAACAGAAATTGCAGGAGAATCAGATAGAAAAAGTTTTGGGCTACTTTAGAACGGCGAAATGGAGGGAGAACAAGTATTTAGCTAAGAAAGCTAGCATGATGAAGAGATCTGGTGTAGATGAACATATTGTGAGAATTCAAAGAGAGATAATGCCAAAATGTGTAATCGATTTAGTGAGGGGACGCTATCCAAATCCTCCAGGGGTACCATACTCGGGACATTGCTGGTGAAAGCATTATTTTAATATTCATTCTGATGGCTACATTCAATTTTGAGATCAGCTACATATCTCGTGGTAAAAATATAAATATACAGATACTGTTAAAAAAAATAAACAAATAACAAAAAAATGACATACTAAGTAATCTAATTAAATGAAGACATCCAGATAATATTGTATGTATTACTATACAAGTGCATTGCTATACAAGTATGGATATTAAAAGAAAATTATTTTAAAAGACTGGTAAGTCGATGCATGATTTGTTGTTTGCATTCCTATTTTTGCATAACTACATTGGAGTGCATGCTTCTTTGTTTGTAAACAATGGTCACATGACAACTCATGAATAAAATGCTCCTCCTTAAAAATTCAAATTTGACTGTTACTGCCTTTAAATTAAATATTATAAGTAACAAATTATTTCATGTTTCATTCTGAAAATTTCAGGAATCATCAGTAATATCAAGACCATGTTACATGACAAATTTTAAATTTTTAAGATCACTAAATTATTTTAAATTTGAAAAATACTCTCCCTGACCTGAATGTGATTTGAAAAGTAAGGAAAAACACTCCCACCACCATTACCTCCCTTTTATACCCAAGGTGGGTCTTTAAGCAGCTACATTTGATATTTCCAATTTATATGCTTTCAGAGAGAATTAACCTTTATTAAACAACAACCTGTCTTAAAAGGCCATGTTTGCACCTTCCCTTGACTGGCTGCTTAAGACGGGTTTGATTGTATATTATTTAAGTTATCAAAGTTTTTCATAACATAGTGTCTAAAACATTAGGTAAAAGTTTTTGTTAAGCTCAAGTTTCAATTATTTATTTTCAAAAATTTGTTTTTCAGTAATAGTTTTGATTCTGTTAACTATCACTATCATGTTAAATTATTTACATCAATGACCTTGACTTGCTTAATAAACTTCCCTCAATGTTATTTTTCTATACCAAACAAATGCTTTTATTGGCAATTCTGATGTGTGACAAATAAAAAAGACGAATAAATTTTACTTTAATGGTTTCTAAATATTCACAATGTTCCTTTACGTAGATAATCAGAGTGAGAATGTAGACCAGAAGTTGAAAAGAAGGATCGACCAAGGTATGTCTGCCATTGTTTAGTTATTTCTTTTTTTTTAATTTGGTCTTAACTTATTTACAATGGTATATCATGTAATTAGCGGTCATAGATTTTAAACCAATCAGAATTTAAAAAAAATTACAAAGTGCATTATAAATATATCAAAAAGTATGTTTGCTTTGTTGTGGTCAGTGTTATGAACTATAAATGTATGTGTTCCCTGTTGCAGGTGGGAATATGAACTAAAAATGTATGTGTTCCCTGTTGCAGGTGGGTGGGAATATAAACTATAAATGTATTTGTTCCCTGTTGCAGGTGGGTGGGAATATAAACTATAAATGTATGTGTTCCCTGTTGCAGGTGGGAATATGAACTAAAAATGTATGTGTTCCCTGTTGCAGGTGGGTGGGAATATAAACTATAAATGTATTTGTTCCCTGTTGCAGGTGGGTGGGAATATAAACTATAAATGTATGTGTTCCCTGTTGCAGGTGGGTGGGAATATAAACTATCAATGTATGTGTTCTCTGTTGCAGGTGGGAATATAAACTATAAATGTGTGTGTTCCCTGCTGCAGGTGGGAATATAAACTATAAATGTATGTGTTCCCTGTTGCAGGTGGGAATATAAACTATAAATGTATGTGTTCCCTGTTGCAGGTGGGAATATAAACTATAAATGTTTGTGTTCCCTGTTGTAGGTAGTGATATAAACTATAAATGTTTGTGTTCTCTGTTGTAGGTGGTGGTATAAACTATGAATGTATGTGTTCCCTGTTGTATGTGGTGATATAAACTATAAATGTATGTGTTCCCTGCTGTATGTGGTGGTATAAACTATAAATGTATGTGTTCCCTGCTGTATGTGGTGATATAAACTATAAATGTATGTGTTCCCTGTTGTGGGTGGTGGTATAAACTATAAATGTATGTGTTCCCTGCTGTATATGGTGATATAAACTATAAATGTATGTGTTCCCTGTTGTAGGTGGTGGTATAAACTATAAATGTATGTGTTCCCTGCTGTATGTGGTGATATAAACTATAAATGTATGTGTTCCCTGTTGTAGGTAGTGATATAAACTATAAATGTATGTGTTCCCTGCTGTATGTGGTGATATAAACTATAAATGTATGTGTTCCCTGTTGTAGGTTGGTGGTATAAACTATAAATTTATGTGTTCCCTGTTGTAGGCTGTGTTGACCAGGATGGGAAGGTGGACCCTGTGCTCCAAATGTTAGCTGGGATGGGTGCAGGTAAATAAACACATTACAACATTACATACATACAGCAGTCTGTGCCAAAAACTTTTCAGGACTATATAGTCCTTTGGACTAGAGACATTCCAAAATTACATAGCCCGAATTCAATTCTAATAGTCAGTTAATAAAAAAAGTCCTAAAATTTACTAAATTTTTATCACTTAATCATATTTTATTTTCAGTTTCAATAAAAAAAATTCTCCCAGTGTCTTGCTAAAATTGTTCCATTTTGATATAAAGTCATAGAAATATTTGGGCTATACATTTGGAAAACATTATATAGTCTGGTTAAAAATGTCATAGACTGGGTCTCAGACAATATCTATTTCTTGCAGACTGATATGGTATGTCTGTAAGTAAATTATAAATTCTAATGGAAAAGATGACAAAAATGTTATAAAGTTTACAAGCAATGCATGGTTCTTAGCTAGACAGCCCGATATAGCTGTAAACACTTATCAAAACCATGTTGATATGAAGAATTAGTTACCAGGTTAGAAATGTATGTAAGCATCCTGTTAGCTCGGTAGAGCATTTTTGTCCTGTAAGGGAAAGGACCTGGGTTTGATTCCTGGACTGGCTGCATATTTTTCTCGTCCTGTGACATTTGGGCCCGGGGACTGATTTATATATATTCTGAGAAGCATTCAAGTGATTCTGTGGTCTCTATGGAAATTCGGTGATGAATTCCAAATTTGTGAGGGAATATGTCACAGTGTGAACATAACCTACTAGGATAGAAAAAATATGCAGCAGTCTGGGACTTGAACCCAGAAATTTTCGATTACAGTGAGAATGCTCTACTAGTTGGTGTGTTGGTAAATGCTATTGTGCCAGTTGGTTTGTTGGTAGATGCTATTGTGGCAGTTAGTGTGTTGGCAGATGTTATTGTACCAGTTGTAGTGTTGGCAGATGCTATTGTGGCAGTTAGTGTGTTGGCAGATGTTATTGTACCAGTTGTAGTGTTGGCAGATGCTATTGTGCCAGTTGGTTTGTTGGTAAATGCTATTGTGGCAGTTAATGTGTTGGCAGATGTTATTGTGCCAGATGATGTGTTGGCAGATGCTATTGTGCCAGTTGGTGTGTTGGCAGATGCTATTTTGTCAGTTGGTTTGTTGGTAGATACTATTGTGGCAGTTAGTGTGTTGGCAGATGTTATTGTGCTAGATGATGTGTTGGCAGATGATATTGTGCCAGTTGTAGTGTTGGCAGATACTATTTTGTCAGTTGTAGTGTTGGCAGATGCTATTGTGCCATTTGTAGTGTTGGCAGATGCTATTTTGTCAGTTGGTATGTTGGCAGATGCTATTTTGTCAGTTGGTGTGTTAATAGATGGTATTGTGCTAGTTGGTGTGTCTGTAGATGCTATTGGGCTAGATGGTGTGTTGATAGATGTAATTGTGCCAGTTGGTGTGTTGGTAAATACTGTTCTGCCATTTGGTGTGTTGGTAGATGTGATTGTGCCAGTTGGTGTGTTGAAAGATGCTGTTTTGCCAGTTGGTATGTTGGTACATGCTATTTTGCCAGTTGGCATGTTGATAGATGCTATTTTGCCAGTAGGAGCATTGGTAGATGCTATTGTGTCAGTTGCTGTGTTGGTAGATGCTATTTTGCCAGTTGGTGTGTTGGTAGATGCTATTGTGCCAATTGATGTGTTGGTAGATGTTATTTTACCAGTTGGCGTTGTCAGATTGCGTGTTGGTAGATGCTGTTTTTCCAGTTGGTGTGTTGGTAGATGCTATTGTGCCAGTTGGTGTGTTGGTAGATGCTATTTTGCCAGTTGGTGTGTTGGTAGATGCTATTGTGCCAATTGATATGTTGGTAGATGCTATTGTGCTAATTGATGTGTTGGTAGATGTTTTCTTACCAGATGGCATGTTGGTAGATGCTGTTTTTCCAGTTAGTGTGTTGATAGATGCTATTTTGCCAGTAGGAGCGTTGGTAGATGCTATCATGGCAGTTTGTGTATTGCACCAGTTTATGTGCTGGTACATATTTCCTTTTTATGTGATTTCAGGACAGATCGAGGACGGCGTAGATAACCCCATTACCAAAATGCTGAATGATGCACGCATGAATGAAGGTAGGTGCTTTGAATATATGTTTGTGTTTATATCCCCACAGCAATAGAGAACAAATAAGGTAAAAATTGAACATGTTTGTTTGCCTTTGCTAAACTTAGCATTTGAAAATAGCTCTAAAAAACTATTTTATATCCTTTTGTATGCCCCTGCCATTAATAGAGTAGGGGTTAAAAAGTTGCCATTGCCTGTACATTGGTATGTCTCACTTTCTGGTTAGCCCAGTTTTTAACAGATTTTCACCAAACTTACTAGGGAGTATCAGTATGAAGCCTAGTTGCACATCCTATCATTCTTCTATAATTACCCATCAGCTTTTGGCAAGTCATGGTTCATTATTTATTTTAAATGGTAATTCTATTACACAATTTTGTCAACTCTGATCTCCTAAACCTTCAACTTACATGGGAGTATCTGCACGAAGTCTATTTACGCATATCATCATTGTTTTTTTTCGGTCTATCACCTTTTGGCAGAATTTTCATTATTTTTTATGTAGATCTGTTACACTTTCAACTCTACTCCTCCGAAACTTTTTAACTGATTTTCACCACAGTTGCAGTCCAGTAATGCGTATCGTTTCGATCCATCAACTTTTGGCAGTGTTTACTCCTGGTATGAATCCAATTGTGCATATCGTCACTGCATTCTGGTCCATCCACTTTTAGAGGAGTTTAGTCAGTTCAGGCTATGCATTGTTTGTTTGTCTCCTTGTTTCATGTAACTTCCGAAATGGTACTAGAAGCTTTCTTGCTTTGCAATCAGCACTTTTGACTTTAGAGGATTGTTCTAGGTCTGGTTGGCCCGGTGTTGATATAATATGATTGGTAGGGGTAGTATACCATATGTCTGCGGCATGATATTTCAGTGTGGCAGCGCTTAGAATAGTCTTTCAAGTAAAAACTGTCACCATATGACTGAATCATTATTTAAAGTGATGCTAAACACCAAACAACAACAAAAACAAATTATAAAAATTCAGCAAGTTGTAGGTTAATTTGCATGTTACACAATTGTTAAAAACTGTTCATGATATTTATAATTTGCCATTTATATAAATTTTAGATTTGTACAAAACTTTGTTTATTATGTATTTTAAAGGTCAAGGTCAGGGTCAAGATGATGGCGGTGGTGGTGGTGACCCATTTGCTCAGCTACTTAGTGGAATGAGAGGTATGGGAAGAGGTATGGATTGACAAATAATTCCTTTCTTTCTTGTTTGTTTCAAACTTACTTATTTTATATCAATTGTGAAACAAGTTCTTACAAGTTTTCCTGGGTAGAACCAGTACTAAGTAAATGGGGATAAAGTGTCATGCCGGAGGACACCACACATAACTTTGGTGGAGAATCAACCCCACGATCAAAATGGAATCATAAGACTCATTACATTCATCACAAAATGCATTGCAATTTTAAGTGGAAACTTTTTTTTTTTTAATCACCTTCAGATGATCAGTTTATTCTCCCTGTCACATGGTGGGACAGGGGTCGGGGAGAACCATCCCCTGTTTTAAGTGGAAACTTTATTTTGCTCTAACCTGGGTGCATAGGCCAAGATTGGAAATCCCTTTTCATTGTATATTTTTTTAGCATGTTTAAATAGATACCCTTATTTTACTAGAGAAACATTGTGTATGTGGACATTACATGTATTTATTGGAAAATAAATGTTTATTGCCAATTTTAAAATTTTGAAAAATCCTTTCCTTACTTGCACACTCCATATTATACAGTGTTGGTGATATTGCATTATTATTAATATTATTATTATAAACTTAAGACTGATTTTAGTTATTTAATAAATTAATTCAATCAATATGTTCTGAAAGGTCAACGTCCGGGTCAAGGTGGCGGAGGTGGTGATCCATTTGCTGGAATGGGAGGAATGGGCGCAGGTATGGATGTGAAAATAATAATCTTTTTGTAAGAATTGCAGTCAAATGTTATCATTTGCCCAAAATTCAAGATACATGTACTCTGTTTCCATAGCAGAACTGTTACCATGGAAACAAATAGCCAAAATTATGACGTTTTCCCTTTCGGAGCACAACTTCAAAACCTAGTGTCCAGAAGCGCCTTTTGCTGTTAGAAAAATTTCATTATTAACTTTTAGAAATTAGACAGCCACTCAAAGGAAAGAGCAAGAATGAGCCATTAAGACAAGTGGCTGCTTAATACAGTTGATTAAAACTGAAAGTAAAAATGATTACTCAATAGATAGAGGTGATCACTTACGCAGGTTTGACTGTTTGTAGATAGAACAGTGTTGCTCTGAATCCTCAAATCAATTAATTTTGGTTGTAAGCTGTTATAATTAAGACACTGTTAACCTAGTCAATGTTTTTTTAATAATTTGTCATATAAACTTATGATACTTTTATTTATACCAGGACAAGGTGGGGGGCAAGGTGGCAATCCGGCTGATCCCATTGCTCAGTTTATGGGTGGGATGAGAGGAAGAGGCGGGGGTAAGTGGTAACAGTTATAACAGCATTCCTTAGCATTTCTGTTTGCTATTCAATGTTCAGCTTAATTTTTCAAAGAAAAAATGGGAAAAATTGTTCCTGCTCAGGTGTTGTACCAGGGAAACAAGTTGCATAACTCTGTTTTTAATTTTTGGCAGAATTATCATACGTTCAATAATTTGTTTTAATTATTTTTGAATGCTAGCTTTATAATTAAATTAGTATCACAGTAACTACTGTAATTTGTCTCAGTTTCTGCAATGTCATGGTGTGTTGAGAAAAAAAAAAATTGGAGGCCTTCCTAGGGGTTTTGGAGATCAGTAGAACTTGACCAGTTATTTTTAGGGATCTGGGGAACATTGGTCATTAATTCAGGGAATCAGGGATCAAATGCCTAATTTCAGAGATCTGGGGAAATCATGTTTTGGGAACTATGGCAAATACTTTTACGGATCTGGGGAACAATGGCCATTACTTTAAGAGATCCAGGAAACAGGGACCCCTCAGGGAGGGGCTCATTTTGGCACATTTTTCATAATGTGAAGCATGCTGTCTTATGACAGCTCTTGTTACCCATGGAATATTTCACTACCCATAAGTAGTTAAATTGTACGTACATCTGGCATGTGTTCCATCAAGTTTCCTAAGTTTTATTTAAATACTCGACATCTTAACAAAAGTTTGACGAGTAACTTATACTTTAATCAATGTCTATGTACAGTTGTACTGATATGAAATCATGATTACCTGGATGCTTTTCTTAAATTTACGTTTTTAAGTATATTAAAATATATATACTAAAATATTTTGTGATACAAAAGTATGGACTTATAAAATTTGTAATTTGTAAGAGCAGTTACGATTCTTTTTTCGCCTATAGAAATGCTGTCATACTATTTTTATTTACCAGGGCAAGCTGGCAACCCCATTGGTCCATTTATGGGTGGAATGGGAGGAGGTTAGTTAGATTTATCATTCAAAATAGTCAAGTTTAATGATGTTCAAAAAGAACAGCGCCATAACTTTATCATTTTTTTCTTTCTGAATTTTTCGAATGGTGGTCAATGCTTTCAAACATTTCCTTCCACAAGTAACTGGCAAACTTTCTGAATTAAATTTTTTTGACCTAGCAGGATTCAAACCTACAACCTTGGCAGTGAAAGGTAAGTGATCTTGAGATGGCGCCTTTGGTCACCCAGCCACCAGAAGAACCCTAAAACTTCCTTACATCTTTTAAACAAATGTGTCTACTTGGCTTTTATTACGTTATGAACATTGTAAAAATCGAAGAGTAAAAAATGCCATTTAAACCTGTATCTTATAAGAGTGATGACAAACTAAATACTCTGTACCCATTAAAGGGGAACAACTCTGTACCCATTGAAGGGGAACAACTCTATATGCATTAAAGGGGCACATGGCAATTTCGATAAATTTTCAGGTGAATCTGTTTCTGAAAATTTATATATCTTAAAAGTCATGTTAAACACATCATATTAGAATACCCAAATATTTATGCAGAACCTTAATTTTGTTTCTGCTTTGGGAAGAGGCTTAACTCTTGTACTCTTGTAAAAAGTGTCATATTTTGTCTATTTGTTGTCATATAATTTTATTATCAAAAGTGTAACTTATATCATATTTTCAGTTTTTATCATTACAATGAATAAAATTCTAACAAAACAATTTGTTTTGGCTTTTTTTTTTTTTAAAAATCTCGTGTTTAAAAGGTGCTGATAATTTTGTCAATATATGTATAGCCACTGGGCAGTATTTATTTGGTGGAATATAGTTTTTATTTTATTTTTAAAAGTTCTATTGTTGTACCAATAACATGTTATTTAATGTTTTATTTTACCAGGGCAAGGTGGTAACAATGCCAACCAATTTGGTCAAATGATTGGAGGTATGGGCGGAGGTAAGTGGTAGTTTAATAAGGTGATAGATGTTATGTAGATAAATGGTAGTTTGGTAAGGTGATGTATGTTGTGGAGATAAATGGTAGTTTGGTAAGGTGATAGATGTTATGGAGATAAATGGTAGTGTGGTAAAGTGATGGATGTTATGGAGATAAGTGGTAGTTTGTTAAGGTGATCAATGTTTTGGAGATAAATGGTAGTTTGGTAAGGTGATGTATGTTGTGGAGATAAATGGTAGTTTGGTAAGGTGATAGATGTTATGGAGATAAATGGTAGTGTGGTAAGGTGATGGATGTTATGGAGATAAGTGGTAGTTTGTTAAGGTGATCGATGTTTTGGAGATAAATGGTAGTTTGGTAAGGTGATGTATGTTGTGGAGATAAATGGTAGTGTGGTAAGGTGATAGATGTTATGGAGATAAATGGTAGTTTGGTAAGGTGATGTATGTTATGGAGATAAGTGGTAGTTTGGTAAGGTGATAGATGTTATGGAGATAAGTGGTAGTTTGGTAAGGTGATGGATGTTATGGAGGTAAATGGTAGTTTGGTAAGGTGATGGATGTTATGGAGATAAATGGTAGTTTAGTGAGGTGATGAATGTTGTGGAGGTAAATGGTAGTTTAGTGAGGTGATGGATGTTGTAGAGGTTAAGGGTAGTTTTGTAAGGTGATGGATGTTGTAGAGGTTAAGTGTAGTTTGGTAAGGTGATGGATGTTATGGAGGTAAATGGTAGTTTGGTGAGGTGATGTATGTTGTGGAGGTAAATGGTAATTTGGTGAGGTGATGGATGTAATGGAGATAAGTGGTAGTTTGGTAAGGTGATGGATGTTGTGGAGGTAAATGGTAGTTTAGTGAGGTGATGGATGTTGTAGAGGTTAAGGGTAGTTTTGTAAGGTGATGGATGTTGTAGAGGTTAAGTGTAGTTTGGTAAGGTGATGGATGTTATGGAGGTAAATGGTAGTTTGGTGAGGTGATATATGTTGTGGAGGTAAATGGTAATTTGGTGAGGTGATGGATGTAATGGATGTAAGTGGTAGTTTGGTAGATGATGGGTGTTATGGAGATAAGTGGTAGTTTGGTAAGGTGATGGATGTTATGGAGGTAAATGGTAGTTTGGTAAGGTGATGGATGTTATGGAGGTAAGTGGTAGTTTGGTAAGGTGATGGATGTTATGGAGGTAAATGGTAGTTTGGTAAGGTGATGGATGTTACGGAGGTAAATGGTAGTTTGGTAAGGTGATGGATGTTGTAGAGGTAAAGGGTAGTTTGGTAAGGTGATGGATGTTGTAGAGGTAAAGGGTAGTTTGGTAAGGTGATGGATGTTACGGAGGTAAATGGTAGTTTGGTAAGGTGATGGATGTTGTAGAGGTAAAGGGTAGTTTGGTAAGGTGATGGATGTTGTAGAGGTAAAGGGTAGTTTGGTAAGGTGATGGATGTTGTAGAGGTAAAGGGTAGTTTGGTAAGGTGATGGATGTTGTAGAGGTAAATGGTAGTTTGGTAAGGTGACGGATGCTATTTTGGTAAGGTGATGGATGTTGTAGAGGTAAAGGGTAGTTTGGTAAGGTGATGGATGTTGTAGAGGTAAAGGGTAGTTTGGTAAGGTGATTGATGTTGTAGAGGTAAAGGGTAGTTTGGTAAGGTGATGGATGTTGTAGAGGTAAAGGGTAGTTTGGTAAGGTGATGGATGTTGTAGAGGTAAATGGTAGTTTAGTAAGGTGATGGATGCTATTTTGGTAAGGTGATGGATGTTGTAGAGGTAAAGGGTAGTTTGGTAAGGTGATGGATGTTGTAGAGGTAAAGGGTAGTTTGGTAAGGTGATTGATGTTGTAGAGGTAAAGGGTAGTTTGGTAAGGTGATGGATGTTGTAGAGGTAAAGGGTAGTTTGGTAAGGTGATGGATGTTGTAGAGGTAAATGGTAGTTTAGTAAGGTGATGGATGCTGTTTTGGTAAGGTGATGGATGTTGTAGAGGTAAAGGGTAGTTTGGTAAGGTGATGGATGTTGTAGAGGTAAAGGGTAGTTTGGTAAGGTGATTGATGTTGTAGAGGTAAAGGGTAGTTTGGTAAGGTGATGGATGTTGTAGAGGTAAAGGGTAGTTTGGTAAGGTGATGGATGTTGTAGAGGTAAAGGGTAGTTTGGTAAGGTGATGGATGTTGTAGAGGTAAATGGTAGTTTAGTAAGGTGATGGATGGTATGAGAGATATGTGGGAAGGTTTTTAAAGTAGTTATTTGATCAGATGATAGAAGAACCAACATGTACCATGTGCATTTAGTATGTTATCTCTAAATGTTAAGTGTTTATGGGATGTGCAGAATTAGCTTTCAAAAGTAAGATTTACATTGAGTAACTGGGTACTGAGTACTGGGTAGCTGGGTACTGGACTTAATTTTAATCTTCATATTTTTTAAAGACAACATGTTTTATTTCTGTATTGAATTTTATAAGAACAAATCAATCACTGACTACATTTTCAGGTGGTGGTGGCCAGAAGGAAAAAATGGAAGAAGATAAAGAAATGGGTAAGTGTAAAGAATAATTATGTGACTTTTCAGGTTAACTAGCATTACCTGCGTGTTTCCCGTTGGTTTTTATGCCCCCAAGTTGAAGCAGTTGGGCAGCATATAGCATTTTCATAACTGTCTGTATGGCCAAATAATGGTCTCCGAGCTCTAACTCAAGTAATTTAAATCCTATCTTTACCAAGCTTGGTAAAAAAACATATTGGAAAAGTATCTTCAACAAGTGTGATAACCAGCTCAATAACCCAAGCAACTTCAAAGTAATGGCCGTTTCATTGTTCAAAATTGGCATAATTTATTCTATCACCTCGCTAACTCAAGCAAATTAAACTCAATCTTCATCAAACTTGGTCATAATACATATTGACAAAATATATCCGATATTTATGACCTTTGGATTTTACCAGCCAAGGTAAAAATTGTTTTCCAATCAATAACTTTTGAAGGGGTTCATGCATTTAATGAATAATTCATGTAACCTGTAAAATTATAAAATAAAGGTCAAGTTCAATGTTTGTCAATGCTGGTAAAATTTCATAGGAGTAAAATTTCAGTAAAAAAAATGGTTTCTGATAAAACAGTGTGTCGACACAAACATTTCTATTTTTTTCCATTATCCAATATAAAACATTATCTTTAACAAATTCAATTTTTACATCATGAAAATATAAAGTATACTGAACGGAACAGCTAACCTGCCTCTAGACATTTTTGGTTTTATTTTTACCTGACATTTTATGTATTTTCTCAAAAAGTATCAGAGCAATTTCCTTGATATTTGGACTTGAATAACAAAGTACATTTAGGATAACATTGCGTAAATCTGTAATATTAAATTTGACAGCAATTCGAATGATTTCAAAATTATTGAAATGGGCAGTCTTCCAGTTTTAACACAATAATCAAAAATGGCGGGTTAGCTGTTCTGTTCAGTATATTTACACAAGAAATGATTTTATACGCTAATCATATAAACATAATTATGGTGTTGTATTATGAGTACAAGAAGTTTATTTTCATTATCGTGCATTTAAATGATAATCAGTGACACACAGTAAGGAAGAGAAAAGTAAACAAAACAAATTGCATTTTTACTCAACGTTTACAGATTCCCTCCCTCCTTCCCCTCCCCCCCCTCCCCCTACCCCACAGAGAATGATTTATTTTAAGTACAACATTTAAATATTTACACCAAATCATTACATTGTGATGCTTTATCACATAATTTAGGGTGCAATGTAATAAATCCATGACATATTTTTATGCCCCCCCGCCCCCCCACACCCCAAATTTTTGGGGTGGCATATAGTAATCGCAGCGTCCGTCTGTCCTTCCGTCCGGTATTTTGTTTCCAGCCTTTATCTTTGTCATGCATAAATGGATTTTGTTGATACTTGGTACAAATGATCAACATAACATCATGACGTGTCGCGAGTAAGACCCACATCCATACCTCAAAGGTCAAGGTCACAATTTTAGTTTGTTTGAATACACTTTGAGTCTGTGTGAGGTTTCGTGTCTGGCCTGTAACTTTGTCATGCATAGATAGATTTTAATGATACTTGCTACAAATGTTCAACATAACATGACAACGTGTTGCGAGTAAGACCAACACCCGTAACTCAAAGGTCACTATTTGAGTTTGTTCAACAACACTTCGAGTTTGTGTGAGATTTCATGTCAGGCCTGTAACTTTGTTATGCACAGATGGATTTTATAAATACTTGTTACAAATGATCAACATAACATAACGACGTGTCGCAAGTAAGACCCACACCTGTACCTCAAAAATCAAGGTCACAATTTTAGTTTGTTTGACAACACTTCGAGTTTGTGTGAGATTTTGTGTCCAGTCTGTAACAGCGTCTGTCCTTCCGTCCAATATTTAGCTTCCGGCCTGTATCTTTGTCATGTATAGATGGATTTTATAAATACTTGCTACAAATGATCAAAAATGACATGACGACGTGTCACGAGTATATCCACACTTGTACCTCAAAGGTCAAGGTTACAATTTGAGTTTGACTACCATTTTGAGTCTGTGTGAGATTTCGTATCCGGCCTGCAACTTTGTCATGCATAGATGGATTTTTATAAATACATGTTATAAATGATCAACATAACATGACGACATGTTGCACTTTATTCCCAAACTCCCACTTCAGAGGTCAAGGTCACAATTTAACTTTGTTTGACAACACTTTCAGTCATTTTGACATTTCTTGTCGGGTCTGTCATCTATGGATAAATTTTAAAAACACTTGGCTCAGTTGATCAACATGACATAATTAAGTGTCGCATGTAAGACCCAGAACCTTTCCTTAAAGATCAAGGTCACACTTTCAATTTGTTTGATATTGTGTGTCTGGTCTGTGACTTTGCCTTTAACTTGGCTCAATTTATCAAGATGACATGATGACGTGTCATAAGTAAGACCTAGACCCATACCTCAAAGGTCAAGGTCACACTTTTAGTATGTATGACAACACTTTGAATCTGTTTGAGATGTCAAGTCCATCCTTTAACTTTATCATACATGGATGGATTTCAAAAACACTTGGCTCAATTTATCAACAATTGATCTGTAATTTTGTCTTACATTCAGGGATTTTAAAATAGCTTGACACAAGTGATCAGCATGTCATGATGATGTTTCAGCAACATTTAACTTTTGAAATACCCAGACATCAGATCTCAAGGTCAAGGTTACACAATGGTCAAGGTCATGCTTTAATGTAAAAAAAACCCCATGAAATTGCATGTCTAGTCTGAAACATCAGTCCATTACTCTTTATATTCATGGATACAATACTACCTGTTATAACATAATTATATTGATATTTTTCAACGACCATTTGGGGGGGGGGGGGGGGGGGGCATGCGACACTTACCAGTGACATTTCTTGTTGATTTTAACCTAGTGTAATATTACTTCCTATTCATCCACTCTTGTACATAAAATGCCAGACTAATTTCTGAATTGCTTGAGTATATAACTGACGTAGATTTGTCATTGTAAAATTTGAGAGGTTACATCAAACGATGACTGATGGAAACTGATATGAACGATTTGTATAGACGTACATTGTAATCTGTTAAATAAATGGTAAATGTATTATTTTCCTGAGTTATGTATATATATAAAACAAATCTTACATTTGTGCTCATTTATTATTTAATTTATTAAACTTGTTGGCAAATATGAAATAATGCCTCGCTGCCACATAATACTCTTTTGTCAACTCGTTTAATAA
This sequence comes from Panopea generosa, assembly GCA_029582155.1. NCBI lineage: Eukaryota > Metazoa > Mollusca > Bivalvia > Adapedonta > Hiatellidae > Panopea > Panopea generosa. The sequence goes on from CM055906.1 coordinate 67,659,976, forward strand.
ATTCAATAATAAATGAGCACTCATGTAAGATCCTCCATATATGGTATAATTATAACTTAAAAAAGGCTGTAAATCAGGACTAATCAATTAATCAGGATTTCTTTTGTTTATTAAATAATTAAAGAAAGTCCAGACAGTAAACAAGGTTCAGGAGGTCAAATGAATGAAGACGAGCTACTTGCACAAACAATGAGTGGAATGTCACAAGGAGGTAATGTTGTTTTTTGATGGCCTTGGCTTAGTTTCATCGGCATCTACTTAACTAAATAGATAAAGTCAAACCTGTGTTAGTGGTCACCTTTATCAAGCAACCACTTGTCTTAAACAGCCACTGTTTCTATTTACATTTTTTATAATGTTAGTGTTATTTAACCTGTATGAAGCAGCCACCTGCCTTAAGGTGTCATTTTTGCTCTTTTCTTTGAGTGGCTGCTTAAGACAGGTTTGACTGTACTTAGAAAAAAGTGAAAGTGTTATTACGTATTTAGGCGTTCAAGTAAAACTTGACTTAGATCAGTATTTGTGTATGGCTACTGCAACCTTTCTAAATGAACTACACAGATTAACCACCTTTGCAACTGAGTGGAGCTAAAAAGAACCAGTTTGCATTTCATTGGTTGCATGATCTTGGTACGTTGTCATAAGTTTAACGTGATGTTTGACTCAAGTTGCCAATCATGACATTGGCTTTGCTGTATTGTGCATATAATCTGTTTTTACAATATCAAAATGGCAAAATAATGTAATAGTTTCATCTAAAACAGGTTAGATTAATTGATTGATTGATTGATTGAATATTTAGCTTTATTGTTATGCCATCAATGGCTAACAGATGATCAGTTAACATAACCACTCTTTTCTAGGATCCTAGAAGGTTAACTTGTACTCAAGCACACTCCATTTCCGCAAGTTACATGATAACTTTTTTCCACTTGAATCAGCAGTGAGAGACTAATGATAATGAGATGCAAAGTTTTATATCAATCATCACACAGACTGGCCGGGCGGGGATTCCAACTCACGTTCACTGAATTGATAGTCAGATGCGCTACCGACTGAGCTTATTGGGGCCCAGCAAAACAGTTAGAAAATATATCGTAAATAAAAGTGTTAAAAGAACAATTTTAAGTTTTCATCATTTGAAAAAAACATTAGTCTGCTTTAATATTGCTGAGAAGCAGACTTCACAACATACAGACAAACCTTGTGAAGCATTCTACTGCACATAAAGACATCTTGATCATGACAATGTTATGCCTAGATTATATTGTAATTAAAAGTTTACTAGTTATGGTAAAACAATTATTCTTATTTTAATCTTAATGAATTAATCAAGCAAAATGATGTGTTACATGGTGGTTCTTCTCAGATTCCTATTATTTATAGGGTTCTCCATGTTCTTACTTGTGGATGGACGGACAGTGGTTCTGCTTAAAACTTGATATGTCATATATAACCTGAAATGTGTTGAAAATGGAGTTAAACCCGATTCAAAGAAATAAAAAGATAAATAATTCACATGCTGTGAGTCAATTCTATCATTTTGAGTGATGCGATATATCAATAAAGTGAAGAAAGTGGACGTAACCATAGATATTTTAACTTGTTTTACAGACAAAGGTCGGCAAGGCAGTGGTCGGCTTGGTATGAGAGAAGACCCTCTGGCACAGATACTGGGTGGAATGAGGGGAGGAAGTGAGTCAGGAGTTGATTACTTATGTTTCATATTCTTTTATCGAATAATTTCTGGTGCATGAGTGTAATAAACCCATGACATGATTTTGATATAAACCCAGTTTGATATTACTACCAATTCACCACTCTGTATTTTTTGTATAACTCCTCTCTCATAGGTGAAATGCCGAGCTATTTTCTGCCCGAATATATAAATGACACTGATTTGTCAATGGTAAAATGACCTTATTTTGAGATGTTACATCATACAATGACAGACGGAAATTAATAACCCCAAATTTTTTCCTTTCATTTATTGAATTCCAAACTGTAACTTCTGAGGTTCTAAAATGATCATGCCATGGACAATAGTATATTAGCCACACTGTATTAAATTCCTATTTCTACAACATTAAGGAATGTTGTGAGCTATAAATAGATAATATTACCCAGATTGCACTGTAAAAATTTATGCCAGAGATATCCCAGGTTACATTGTTGTATTGTTTATTTTAAGGACAAGGTGGCCCAGATAGGAATGCAATGGCTGGTCTAATGGGAGGAGGTAATGATGCTTTTTTTTTAAGTGTAAATTAAATACTCGATTGTTGACAGTGTATTTTTTTGTAAATGATCGAAACATTGCCATTTGTTTTATTTTTTGTTTTTGTCATTCGGGTGTATTATAACACCGTTTTGAGCACATGGCATGATATATATGACATATCTAGTTTTATAGTTGGAGGAAGACCTCAGAACCAACACCATTCGCAAATAACTAGCCAATTTTCTCACATGAAATTTTGGACCAAGTTGAATTCAAACCGATGGACTCAGTGGTGAGAGGTTGGTCACAGCACCTTAGACCACTTGGCCATGGAGGACCCTACATTTATTTGTGTCATCAGAATTATAATAATATATAGTAATATTAATGTTAAATTCTCAATGTTCATTTTTCTTGATATAAGTTTATTTGAATATTAAGTGTTGTTTTTATGCCAATGAGGGCTAACAGACGATCAGTTAAACCTAATCACTCTTTCGAGGGATGCTGGAATGTTAACCAGTACTCAAGCAAATAACTGATAACTTTCCAAATTGAATTGGCGTTGAGAGAGGACGGAGAATGAGATGCAATTTTGTATATATCTTGTCACAGACACTATGGCCGGGTGGGGATTCGAACTTGCAAGCCCTGGATTGATAGGCAAGACTCTCTACTAGGTGACCCATTTGGGTCTGGTTTTTGTTTCAAGAATTCTGTTTTTGAAATTAAAACCTCTGTGCGCTAGTTTACATAATTTTCTGGTTGATCCATGGTATTTGTTTATTTCATGTGAAGGTGGACAAGGAGGTCCCAATATGAATATGCTGGCACAGATGATGGGCGGCGGTAAGTGATGCTGGGTTATTGATTAAATCGTCAACTTTCAAACCTATTTATTTTACATCAACTGTGAAGCAAGTTCTTACAACCCGAGGTTAATCACACTTGAAGTCGTCCAGGGTAGAACCAATATTAAGCATATGTGGAAAATGTTTCTTGCTCAAGGACACCACACATAGCCACGGCGGAGGATTGAACCCACGATACCCCCAATCCTGGTTCAGACACTCTACCATTGGACCATGAACTCCACATTGTATAATTGTGAATTTATTGATAATTGCCTCAGTTTGTTTCCAGCATCACTTCATATTTATGATACATACATGTATTTCCTTCATTCATCGAATAACGGTTTGCAGGATAGTAATCGCCTGAAATAAGTGCAAAATTGAAAAATAATGTATTTTCATATTGCCTTAAATGTGTACATGATAAAAACCTGCTCAGGGAACTGATGTGTTATATACAATGTCTTGACATTATTGTTAAAATAATTATATACAACAACAGAGTTTTTGAAATAGATCAACTTTTTCATGGAAGTTGGATATAAATATATTATATACATTGTATATGTAATAACAGTTAAACAAAAATTTTATTATATGTTTATTGTTATTTTTGCCGTATATCTTATTTGTTCTTAACTGTTTTGTATTGGTCTTATTATTGAGGGAATTAACGACGTCATATGATGCGAACTCAGCCAGTACGAGCCAAACTCGGCCATTACAAAAAAACAAAGCCAATATGAACCAGAACTTGGTCAATACGACTACTTCCGGTTGTTTGAATCTCAAGTCATTCATTGGACCAACTTGTGATAAAAAGAAAGCATTGTGAAGTGGAGGTTATAACTATTGAAGATTGATTAATAACATTATATTGTTTTGCACCAATATTTGATCATGTTTGTGTTTTCCAGGAGGGCTTGCAGGTAGAGGAGGTGGGGGTGGTAACCCCATGGCACAAATGATGGATAGCTTGATGGGCGGGTCAGGACCCGCAGGAGGTATGTTGTATATACAAGAAGCAAAGCTTACCTGTGAGAGACTTACTGCATTCAAAACATCAAAATTTGCCTCCACCCCTGGGACTTATCATTGTAACAGAGGGAAACTTTGATTGAAAAAAAATCGTCTCAATAACCAGCCAAACAAATTTGTTCATATTTGGTATTAATGATCCCTATGAATATGGGTTTCAAATTTGTTCAAAGAAAGGGGCTAGGGTCCATTGGTGCCCAATTAAGGGGACTTTGAATTTTTCAGGGCTGTGGGTTAAATCTTGTAATACTGGTTTGTGTGTCCCTGAAGGGATGCACAGTTTATTGAATGAATATTTCACAATTGGAGGCAATTCTTCATTTGTACAATTTACATTTTACTGGGTAAAGCAAACCTTTGGTCTTACTATCTGTATTAATGTTGGAAGGTGAACCTACATTAGTCTTACTATCTGTAGTTATGTTGGAAGGTGAACCTACATTAGTCTTACTATCTGTATTAATGTTGGAAGGTGAACCTACATTAGTCTTACTATCTGTATTTATGTTGGAAGGTTAACCTACATTAGTCTTACTATCTGTATTTATGTTGGAAGGTGAACCTACATTAGTCTTACTATTTGTAGTTATGTTGGAAGGTGAACCTACATTAGTCTTACTATCTGTACTAATGTTGGAAGGTGAACCTACATTAGTCTTACTATCTGTACTAATGTTGGAAGGTGAACCTACATTAGTCTTACTACCTGTATTTATGTTGGAAGGTGAACCTACATTAGTCTTACTATCTGTATTTATGTTGGAAGGTGAACCTACATTAGCCTTACTATCTGTATTTATGTTGGAAGTGACCTACATTAGCCTTACTATCTGTATTAATGTTGGAAGGTGAACCTACATAAGCCTTACTATCTGTATTTATGTTGGAAGGTGAACCTACATTAGCATTACTATCTGTATTTATGTTGAAAGGTGAACCTACATTAGCCTTACTATCTGTATTTATGTTTGAAGGTGAACCTACATTAGTCTTACTATCTGTATTTATGTTGGAAGGTGAACCTACATTAGTCTTACTATCTGTATTAATGTTGGAAGGTGAACCTACATTAGTCTTACTATCTGTATTTATGTTGGAAGGTGAACCTACATTAGTATTACTATCTGTATTTATGTTGGAAGGTGAACCTACATTAGCCTTACTATCTGTATTTATGTTGGAAGGTGAACCTACATTAGCCTTACTATCTGTATTTATGTTGGAATGTGAACCTTTATTAGTCTAACTATCTGTATTTATGTTGGAAGGTGAACCTACATTAGTCTTACTATCTGTATTAATGTTGGAAGGTGAACCTACATTAGTCTTACTATCTGTATTTATGTTGGAAGGTGAACCTACATTAGTCTTACTATCTGTATTTATGTTGGAAGGTGAACCTACATTAGCCTTACTATCTGTATTTATGTTGGAAGGTGAACCTACATTAGCCTTACTATCTGTATTTATGTTGAAAGGTGAACCTTTATTAGTCTAACTATCTGTATTTATGTTGGAAGGTGAACCTACATTAGTCTTACTATCTGTATTTATGTCGGAAGGTGAACTACATTAGTCTTACTATCTGTATTTATGTCGGAAGGTGAACCTACATTTATATAATGGCAGAAAATCATACAATCTATAATTTACAAGGGAGGTAATCATGTATCTATATTATATATACAACACAGGGGCAAGAACTTGTATAAAAGAGTAGAAAACTTACATCTCTCTACTAAATGTCGATAATACAGCATGAAAAGAACTACTACTTTGGCAAATTAGTCATTTAAATTTTCTAAACAACTGATTTTTGTATGTGAAACGTAAGGTGTATGTAACCTTGATGTTTTATAATGTTTAAAACACTCCAAATGATCTTGAATTTAAAATATTGCAGTTTGAAGTAAATGTAAATTATTTTCCTTGATTTTTTAACTGCAGTATACAAATTTTGAAATCATGAGTACTTTGATAATTGCAAACAAAATTGGTTGGGAATGGTCTCGTTTTATGGAGAATTCCTTTGTGTAAAGAATTTTGATTTGTATTTCTGAGATAAATTTGATATGAGATTTTGCAAGATTTTGCATAAACATACAAGCATTAATAACATAAAGTCCTTAACAAGGGGTAAAAATTAAGATTGAAAGATTGATATGTTGCAAGGAAGGAAATCTTATTTTTATTTAATTTATATTTTCATATTGATTTCAATAAATGTATGTATATGTAATTTAAACTGGATAACCGAGATATGTGGTCTCCTATCATTTGTTTATTTTCAAATATGCCAATTTTCGACTTTGGTATCTTTAATAAATACAAATTCTTCAAGATAAAAAAAAAAAAAAAAAAAAAAAAAAATGACATCAGATGTACGGGCAAATAAGTGTGAAGACAATAACCTGATTAAAACATGCTCGTGTTTGTTACAGTTATAGTAAGATGTATATTAAATGTAATTAATACTTTACAGGGGGAGGTAACCCTATGGCACAGATGTTAGGTGGCATGATGGGTAGAGGTAGGTGGAATTGTTACATACATGTAAATGTACTTTCAACCAACCTATGTTTCACTGTGTTTATTATTTGTTGTTTTACCATATTTAGAGAATAGCATAGTCGTACATGTACTAATATGACTAGTTCCTAAGAATGTGAATTTTATCTCTTGGTCAGACCAGAAAAATTTGCAGATATATCAGTAATTTGTGAATTTTTTTCACACCTCTTCCCTTTTAATTATCATCATAAGAAAATGGTGTTTGAGAACCTGTTAAAACCGCATTTCTCCTTATTGGTTGTCATGAAACTTGATTTCCTATGATTCAGAGTGTAATGAACGACAGTGCCTGCACATGCTCAAAGTTGCGTACACCCAATCTTGACTCTGAAGTTCAATCATGATTTTTCTTTTGGTTTTGTTTGTTTAGCGTTATTTTTATGCCGCTGAGGGGGCTAACAGACAATCAGTTAAGCTAAACACTCTTTCCTGGGATCCTGGAAGGTAAACCAGTACTCGAGCACACCCATCTCCGCAAGTAACTTTCGCACTTGAATCAGTGATGAAAGAGGAATGAGAAGGAGATGCAATGACTTATATAATCATCCTGGAGATTGTGACAGGGCAAGGATTCAAACTCACAAACTCTGGATTGATAGTCAGATGCACTACCACCTGAGCTAACCATGCCCGACTTATTTCTGTTGGTTTATTTTCACAGGTGGTGGTGGTGGTATGGATCCAATGCAGCTGATGGCACAAATGGCGGGAGGTGAGTATTGTCCAGATGTAATCAACAATCTTGAAAATAAACTTGTCTGTGGCAGAGGTCTTCCTCCACCAATAAAACTGGATATGCCATATATAACTTGAAATGTGTTGAAAATGGTGTTAAACCCCATTCAAAACAAAAAAGTCATCTTGAAAATACATGCACATACATGAATTTTAAGCGCCACACTGCAATTTCAATAAATTTTCACTCGGTATCTTATTTGTAAAAACTTTTATATCTAGATTTCAAGATTTTATTTGATACACTCATTATATGAAATGCATGCAATCATGAGGTTATACAACCAAACTACTTTACAGTACATATGGACAAGGCATAATAATGTATAATTAAACATTGATACAATAGTAATACACGTGGTAGGGGCCAGATTGTGGAGAAAGATGAAGGTAAATGATGGGATAGGGGAAGGGGATGTAATAGTGAGAGAGAGAGAGAGATACATGTATGATAGAAAATAACCCATGTGTATGCATACCTAATTTGGTTTGTAATTTGAAAAGGGACATAACTCTGATAAATGGTTGTAAGGCATACTATTTCAAACATTTGTGATCATGACACAAATTGTAAATGATTTTTGTGAAATATTAATTTGTATTTTAAAACACTACACATGTACCATAAAATCTGATATATGTACAGACATGATGCTGGCTTTAACATGTAGTTCAAACTTAGTTATTTTGACTTTGATTGTGAAACAAGTTATTACAACTTATACAAATCACACTGCAAGTCTTCCTGATAAGAACCAGTAATAAATATAAACGGAATCAGTGTCTTGCTCAAGGTCACTACACATAGCCATAAGGGAGGATCAAACCCATGACCTTCTGATCCTGGGTTTGGTGCCACTGGATCATGTGCTCCTTACAAATGATGCCTTTACGGTGATATCTTAATTTTAATGTCCTTTTGCTATAAACAACATTTGAATTAATTATTCAAATCAATTCACTGTCAGAGAATAGATAATGTTGTATTAGGTCATTGTTCACTTTGTTAACTACGGTTCCGTACTTAACAGACGTAATAGAATTATTTTCTGGCTTACAAAAATATATAATAATAGACTTAGTGGATGATGCATTTGGTTTTTCCCAGTGATTATACAAAGACAAATTTCAATGTTATAGTTTTGACATGCTTAGCTGGAACAATACAATTTATTTTCAGCATTAGTGGTTTTCAGTTTCAATTTACAACATCTTGTTTGAGAATGTGTAAAAACTGAGGATATTCTTTTTCAGTTTTTCAAAAAGCCAAACATGATTTTCATTAATTCAGCATTGAAACAACTACAGTAAATACATGCAAATCTACTAAAGGTTGTTTTGATTTCATAGTTTACTTTTTTCTCCAAAGGTGGTGGAGGTGGTGGTATAGATCCAATGCAGCTGATGTCGCAAATGGCAGGTGGTGAGTATTATTCAGAGGTCTTCAATGCTACATGTATTCTCTTAGACATATATGTAATTATATATACAGTACCAGGAATGATGTGCAATCTAATAGTGTGTACAGTTAACCCTGTCTTAAGCAGTCAGTCAAGGGAAGTAGAAAAAATGGTCTTTTAAAACAGTTTGTTTCATAATACAGGTTAATTTGCTCTGAACGCATAGACATGGGAAATAGCATATTTGGCTGCATAAGACAAGTGGCTGCCTAACAGAGGTGACCACTTAGACAGGTTTGATTGTACATGTATAGTCTTGAAGAATCACTACAGGGTTAATACTGACAATGATTAGCAAATGAAACCAATTATTGGTGGAAGCTTTGTGCAAGTGACTGGTGCTAAAACTTACCAGCTGCCAGTTTTTACCCCCCCCCCCCCCCCCCCCCCCCCCCCAATTTGCTGGTGAAGGGGCATTAAATGTTGCCTCTATCAGTCCATCTATGCTTTCGTCTGTTTGTCTTCTGGTAAAAAACTGGTTTCCATCAATAACTTCTGAAGGGGTATATTTATTTAATTAACATTGCATATGTACTTTTATAATTGTAAAATACCTGTCAAGTTCTATTTTTGTCAATGTTGGTCACATTTTACAGGAGTTATGGCCCCTTTTTTACTTAATTTTTCGGTAAAATAATTGGTTTCTGATCAATAGCGTGAGCATTCGTATTGACAGACACATTTTTAGTTTATGGGTGAACCACATATAACATATAGTTTACAGCTATCTCAGCTTTACTGGACAGGCCAGACTTGTTATGAAATGTGCAGTAGTTCCTTTCTTTTGGCTTCAACTAATTGTTTTGTTGGTTTTATGTAATATTGTGCACTGCTGTATTAAAATCATCATCTTCTCACGACTACTTCCCTTTCCTAAAGGAATGCCTTTCTCAACTACCCTATATTTTAAAATCAAAGTCTGACTGGGATGTATTTGGGATGGAATTTTTTTTAACTCATTTGATCATAGCTCAAGGTGAGCTGTTCTGATCACCATGTATCCATTGCCTATCTGGTAACTTTCAAAGTTGAGTGCACTCTATCCTAATGCCTGTATTTTTCATTTGATCTTCACCAGATTTACACAGTAATTATATAACTTATCTGTAAATGTTTCAAACAAGTTGTTGAACCTGCCATATCAAATAATTAGTGTTGGAGTTCTTTCTCTTGAAACTTGCATTCACTTTAGCATTTGCATTTTATCATAAAACTTACACAGTACTTATCAAGTTTTTGAACTGGACAAATTGAAATATATATATGTATCAGAGTTATGGCCCTTGACTTGTAGAAAATTTGACCTTTTGTGCACTCTAGCAAATGCAATTTTCATTGGATCCTCACCAAACTTGAACAGTATTTGTATAATCACACAGTTTTTGAACCGTGGTCAAATCAGGTAATTAATGTCGGAGTTATGGCCCTTGAATTGTCAAAAAAATTAGTCATTTGACCTTTAGTGCACTCTAGCATCCGCATTATTGACTGGATCTTCATCAAACTTACTCAGTTACCGAATATAATAAGATCCCAGATAACGTTTTGCAAGGGCATTATTTGGTAATAAATGTTGAGTTATGTCCCCTGAATTATCAAAATTCACTTTATTGGGTATGATCTCTTTTGCTACAGGTGAGTGATTTAGGGCCATTATGATCCTCTTGTTAGTTATGTTATTCATATAAGCAGTTTGTCTATTTTTTTTACCATTGGTACTCTGTCGTCATATTTCAGGAGGAATGGGAAGAGGGAATGATGACCAAGTGGCAGCCATGGCACAGATGATGGGACAAGGCAGGGGTAGAGGACAGATGATGGAGGAAGAAGAAGGTAAATGATGGGACAGGGGAGGGATAGGGGATTAGGTAGGGGACAGATGATGGAGGAAGATGAAGGTAATTGGGATGGCATGGTAGGGGACAGATGATGGAGGAAAATAAAGGTAAATGATAGGACAGGGGAGGGATAGGGGACATATGATAGAGGAAGATAAAGGTAAATGATGGGACAGGGGAGGGATAGGGGACATGGTAGGGGACAGATGATGGAGGAAAATGAAGGTAACTGGGACAGGGGGGGGGGGGGGGAATAGGAGATATGGTAGGGGACATATAATGGAGGAAGAAGAAGGTAAATGATGGGACAGGGGAGGGATAGGGGACATGGTAGGGGACAGATGATGGAGGAAGATGAAGGTAAATGATGAGACAGGGAAGGGATATGGGACATGGTAGGGGACATATGATAGAAGAAGATGAAGGTAATTGGGGCAGGGGTGGGGGGGAATAGGAGATATGGTAGGGGACAGATGATGGAGGAAATGAAGCTAAATGATGAGACAGGGGAGGGATATGGGACATGGTAGGGGACAGATGATGGAGGAAGATGAAGGTAATTGGGACAGGGGGGAATAGGAGATATGGTAGGGGACAGATAATGGAGGAAGATGAAGGTAAATGATAGGACAGGGGAGGGGGAAGGGTAGGGGATTAGGTAGGGGACAGATGATGGAGGAAGATGGAGGTAAATGATAGGACAGGGGAGGGGTAGGGGATGTGGTAGGGGACAGATGATGGAGGAAGATAAAGGTAAATTATAGGAAAGTGGAGGGGTTGTGGAGATGGTAGAGGACAGATGATTTGATGTGAAGTAAATGCTGGGACAGGGGAGGGGAAGGGGGTGTGGTAGAGGAAAGACAATGGAGGAAGGTGAAATTAAATAATGGGACAAAGGAGGGAGAGATGATGTTGTAGGGGACAAGTCATGCAAAGGACAAGCAATGGTTAGGAGAGGTGGTTGGTGGGAAAGGGAGAGAAGGGGTACCCTATTAACTTTCTGTATAAACCATTCAATGGTTATTTATTTACATGGACGGTATTAGATATATATTATATAGATGAAATAAACTTTATGTATTCTGGTACATGTATATATTGTTATAGTAATATAACAAATTTACCATAATATTTGCATAATGTAAACTTTAGAATATAAACATGTACATGCATTTAAAATGATGTGTTTTAAAGTGATGTTCGATAATATATTTTTAATACTTTTCTTATCTTTTCAGTAATCGACATAGAAAACCCTAAAGAGGACCAAATAGTCAAGCAGATGCTGGGTTATGAGAAAATGAAGGGTAAGGGTTGAACTGGTGCATGGTGTTTAGCATCGTTTTCAACAATTTATCAGTCATTTCGCAGCAGTGTCTTCTTGAGACAGTATTCTGAGCCCTGCCACACTGGAGTATCATGCCGCAGACACATGGTATGATACCCTAGCCAGTTACGTTATACTGACACCAGATAATTATTAGTCTAGTATTGGTTGGGTCTATATGTTTACCCTCTGTTCATCTGTCTGGAACAATATGGATCCTTCAATAACAATAAGTACTAGGGATACATGTATTTTCACAAAAATGGGATGTACATGTATGTATGGCGGGCAGTGAAGAGATTCTATAAACATTTTTCTTTGCTGCTATAACAATAATTAGGTTACTATGGCAGTATAAATAACAAAAACATGCAAAATGAAAATGTTGATAGTTGCTATCTATGGCCCAATTTTTAGTGGTTCAAGATCTCCTATGGTTTATTATGGTAAGTGTTTGTTTGAATATTTAACGTCTTGTCAATGCCATCAAGGGATAACAGATGATCATTTAACCTAACCGCTCTTTCCTTGGATCCTGGAGGTAAACCAGTACTTGGGCACACCTATCTAAGTAACTAACTGATAACTTTTGAATCAGTGGTAAAAGACAGAAAATGAGATGCAGTGTCATATATCATTCGAAGACATTGAACTCATGACCCCTTGATTGATAGTCATATTCACTACCTACTGAGCTAACTGGTTCAGGTAATATATATTCTGATAATTATATAAAAATTCACTATTGGGGGAATAAATCCAGAAGTAAAATACTCATTGCTCTCAGATCTTAACTGGAGCTCTGGTTCCTACCAGGAAGTATTTTATATTTCAGCTGTATACTATTTGTGAAATATAAAGTAGCACATGATCAAACTTTGCATCTTCACATATAGTACAAGACAACATAGCACACCAATTTAGAATATTGTCATTATTCTCCAGGCCACAGACTTCAATTTTAGATTTACAGTCAAACCTGTGTAAGCTGTCACCTCTATTAAGCAGCCACCTGTCTTCAGCAATTATATTTTCTAATTCCCATTTCTATGCTTTCATAGTAAAGTAACCTGTTTTAAGCAACAACCTGTCTAAAAAGGCCATTTGTGCTCATTCCCTTGACTGGCTGCTTAAGACAGGTTTGACTGTATTCATTATTTACTTGGTTCCTCCATGGCCACATGGTCTAAGGTGTTGCCTAAACTTACCTCTCACCGCCGAGGTCATAGGTTCCAGTCCTGCTCGGTCCAAAAGCTTTAGATGAGAAACTCATTCAGAATAAAAAAAAATTAAAGTCGTGAGTCATATTTTTCCTCACTTCCAATTTCTTATAACAATAACATAAAAATTATATTGTATTCATGTACACAAAATGGTTACCTTCAATGACATATTTGTATGATCGCTGACACTACTATGTATGTACAGTAAAACCTGTCTTAAGCAACCAGTCAAGGGACTGATCAAAAGTGGACTTTTCAGACATGCGTTGTTTAATACAGGTTAATTTGCTCTTTACGCATAGAAATGAGAAATCGCAAATGTGGCTGCTGAAGACAAGTGGCTGCTTAACAGAGGTGACTGCTTACACAGGTTTGACTGTATGTATACTCCATGGTCATTTATTTTGTTTTTTCTTATACCTGCAGCTGCTAGTTGTCGAGACCAGCGGTCAGACGGTATGTGCACCATCATCATATTGGACACCTCGGCTAGCATGACTGGGGAACCAATGACAGAGGCAGGCAGATTTATCTCGGAGTTCATCAATGGTAGAGAATATATACATGTAACCCTCTCAGACTACATTATTAATTTCTGTAAAAAGCCATAAAGGGAGTATATATAAATGTCTTAAAAAATGAAATTATTGTTAAAATGGATTAAAGGCATCTCAGTCTCATTAATAAACAAAATCTGAATGGTTTGGTATGTTAACTCCACCAAAACATGGCAAACTTAATGTTTTAATTGGAGTGGTTAACTTGAAATGAACTCCCCATTCTAAATAAAGATAGCACTTAAGTACCATTTGACGATCTTCACATCATCGTTAAGACTCTTTCTTAAATGAAACAAGTTTTACTGCGTGTAAACCTGTATAACAGATTAAATTGAAACAAAATAAAATCATGAAACTCTTTTAATATGTCACAAAATATATTGCAATTTAAGTGGGAAATCTATTTTAGTATAACCTAGGTGCGTAGCCCAAGTTAGGAAATCTCTTTTCAATATATTATTTTGGTATGTTTAAATAGATATACATTTAGTAATACAGTGTCAATCAGTATATATAGGCATGATATATTAGAAAAAAATGTTTTTAGTCAATTTTAACATTTTGAAAAATCCTAATATATTCCCTTCAAACAATGCTGGTTAGTTTTCACAATTATGATTAAAAATTCAGTATTGTATTCTGTGAGCTTAAACTAACTTATTTTACTTTGATTGTGAAACAACTAAAACAAATCATGTTCGAAGTCTTCCTGGGTGGAACCAGTACGAAGTATATACAAAAAAATTGTCTTGCTCCAGGACACCACACATAGCCGTGGGAGAGAATCGAAACCGTGATCCTCCAATCCTGGATTAGATTCTCTACCACTTGACCATGCGCTCCACTTAAGGTTGCCAGTTTACAGAAATAAGACATTTATAACTCGTCTTTTTAAAACAAATTGAAGATTGTGATGACTTGAGTGTCAACATCATTATTTGTCATTAGCACTGTCGTCATCGAGTTCAAGTTTTATGTTTAGCTCGGCTTTTCTTTGTTTCAGAACAAACTACTTTTATTATAGTGACTAAACTTCATTTATACATACTATGTTATAAAAACAATGTATATAGCTATCAATGTTAACGAAGTTTGCATATTTATTGTTAAGATTTTTTTTTATGAACTATTTTTTTATAAGTAATAATACGGATTATGTAAATTGATCACAATCATTTTAAAAAATTCACAACATCAGATGGCTATAAGTCACCCTCTTGTTTATAATTCTCAAAATGAAATTTTAAATGCTTTACATAGATTTATATATGATGTAACTGGCGCATGTTTCACCAATATTTTTTTACTTGATACTTAAAAACTTAACTTGCTTTGGACTGGTTGCTTTAATATTTTTTTAATCAATTGCAATGAAACTAAATGCAATTTCTAGAGCCAGTCTAAAAGCACGATCACCTGGGTGCTTTTTTTTATTTTAAGTTTTTAAGTAGCTAAACTTAAATCTATTAGTGAAACGGAAGTCGGTATACATTTAAAGGTTACAAATTACAAATAAACAAAAACAATAAAAATGTTTGTAGTTTCATTTTTTGAAAGTGCCGAAACAAAGCTATATGAAGGTATTCATACCATCATGCATCTACAGATCTATATATCATCAAAAGGTTACTTTTCCAGGTCTAGAAGAAGCTCAATTTGAATATGGACTGGAGGAAAACATGGCCATTATCTGTGTGGGAGCCCAGGAACATGTGGCCCAGCATCTTACCTGTGACTATACACTTATCAGGAGTGTAATAGGTACATTTCTATTTATAAACACAATGGTTTAGGAGATAATTATTTAAATTAGCATACTTTTGCTTTTTAGCGTTAAAGTTCCTGAACAATTTTAAAAAATGTACATACCAGGGTCTGGATTTTAACAGACGATATGCATGTACATGAAACATATCCATGAGAACTTCAGGTACATGTATAACTGGCCTAGTGGTTTCAGAGAAAGCGCTGCTAACGTATAACGACAGATAACATTTTTTTATGAGACTATACACAATTTTTTTTTTTATCAAAGATTCAAGATGGCTGCTTTTACTTAAAATAGTAAAAACTTTTTAAAAAATTCTGTCATGAACTGCAAAACAGGTTTTAAAAATATTTAATTAAGAAATGACCGCCAGATATAGTTTATTAATTTGTATAAATGGTGTCCGTGGAATTAAAAATGACATTGCTCTGAAGGCTCAATTATTTGACTATAATGGACATTAATAAGTATTTTTTTAAAAATGGAAATGATTTTGCCTAAGCAGATGCATTGTTTGGTGAAGGAGATTCAGATTTATTAACATAACTCTCGTGAGGGGTCAAGAGAGCCTCAAAAGGATAAAAATATTTTTCTCAGGAATCAGTTGGTCAATTTTGTTCCTATTTGGCATAAATTATTCCTATGAGCAGAGGATTGAAGTTTATTCAAATCAAGGGAGTATCGTTTATAGGGGTCAATGCCTCTTGCTTAAATGACATCATGTTTGACCTGACTTAAAGGTTGTATATCAGGAAATAATGCTATAAATGTCTAAAAAAGTAAAATTACAAAAATGTATTTTTAAAATGGATAAAAGGTATCTCATAATCAAAAATAAATAAAATCCGAATGATGTATCAAATGCACCAAAACGTGACAAAATCAATATGTAAATTAGATACATGTAGGTAAACTTGAAAGAAAATCCTCATTCGGAAAAAAGGCAGCACTTAAATACTGCTTGATGACCTTCACATTGTCATGCAGACTCTTTCTAAGATGAAAGAAATTTTACAACATATAAACCAGTATGACGGATCAAACTGAAATCAAAATGAAAACATTTTTTGGAAATACTGGGTCTGTGAGTGTATCATTTTTTATAGGCATGATATATTGGAAAAGTTTTTGGTCAATTGTAAAATTCGGTGGAATCCTGATATTTTTCCTTCAAGTGATAACCTTGTTGACACCACAGTGACATTTACTGGCGAAGAGCAAAGAGTCTTTATTACAGGGGTAGTTACTTTGAGGGAATGCTGAAAGGTATGAGTTATAGATTGCTATATTTTCAAAATATACATGTAAGGTATGTTAGACCAATTATTGAGTGACCCTTATAATTCTACTGTACATATTTTTCAGATGCCCAGTTTCCTGAGGGCCCCAGCAGACTGCATCATGGTCTCATTCTTCCAATTGCTACCTTAACAAGCAGAGGTGGCAGAGGTTAGTTTTCTGTTGTGTACATGGTATAATAACTATACAAGGGGAAATCAATAAGTTCAAGGGGTGACAGACTAATGTATATAAACATAGAGTGAAATAACTATACAAGCGGTAGTCAATAAGTTCAAGGGGTGACAGACTAATGTATATAAAACATAGAGTAAAATAACTATACAAGGGGTAATCAATAAGTTCAAGGGATGACAGACTAATATATGTAAAACATTATTAGGGTAAAATAACTATACAAGGGGTAATCAATAAGTTCAAAGGGTGACATAGGGTAAAGTAACTATACAAGGGGTAATCAATAAGTTCAAGGGGTGACAGACTAATGTATGTAAAACATAGGGTAAAATTACTATACAAGGGGTAATCAATAAGTTCAAACATAGTTTAATAGCATATACAAATGTTTTTTTTAACAATTCTAACACATGTTTTAAAAAGAAAAACAGCCTAGGAATATAAACATGTGTGCAAATTGTATAGCTAATGTGTGACATAAATAAATCAAAGTACAGAAATGCTGATAGGCAGGCTTTAACAAATATTCATATGCCTACCTAATTTGATTGACATTATTGTAGCATTTTGTTTATTATATACAACATACTTAAAAATGGCGTAATACAAAGTCCTCAATTTATTTTTGTTTAGTTTGTTGCATATTTTAAATACAATAAATAAAAATAGTCCCTGGTGCATCTGATCATTTTAGCAGTAAATAAGACTGCAAATCTTGACAACGTGGACATAAGCAGGGCTATGCCTTTGGCATGAAGTCCATATAAAAATCATCAATATTTTGATGAAATGTTTCAAAACCATTTCAGATGATTTTGAAGATTTTATAACCAATACCAACGGCCATCGTGTGTGTCCTCGAATTATAGTCATCAGTGATGGACATGTCAATAATCGGGAAGACATTCCAGGACAGACCCCTGCAGAGGGAGATCAGGAGACTCTAATGGTCAGTCACCATTCGTATATAAAAATCAAATACCATATAGTCAAACCTGTAGAAGCGGTCACCTCTATTAAGCAGCCACCTGTCTTAAGCAGTTGTTATTTCCCATTTATATGCTTTCAGAACATGTTAACCTGCATTAAACAAAAGCCTGTCTTAAAAGGTCACTTTTACTCCTTCCCTTGTCTGGCTGCTTAAGACAGATTTGACTGTACATTGAATCATCTTTATACAGCACCTCTGTAGATCTATCATCTCTCTACAACAAGTATTAGTCGTCGAGGAAAGTGAAGAGAACTACAGTGGTCATTACTCAAGCCGATTTCCATGTTATCCTTTAGTTTATACTAATTAATTTTACCTTGATTGTGTAGAAAGCTCAAAGTTTATATCAATCACTCTGGAGTCTTCCAGAGTAGAATCAGTGCTGACTAATGTTTTTTGAGAGGCATTGGGTCTGAGTTGGGCATCAAACCTGCGACCTATGACATGAGTAGCCAACACTAACCACTACACTTTGTCCTGTGTTAACCTGTTGTCCACCATATCCATACAATGTGCCAAATAGTTTATGTTGTAAATGTAGAAAATGTCTCATTGTCGTTATGTTTTTATAAGTATATATTATGTATTGTGTTAATGTGAAATAAGGAAGTCAGTAACAACTTCTGTATCACAGCTTTAAAAACAACATCCACGATTCTCATTTTGTAAAAGTAATCTCAATATAATTATGTAAACCCTATGGTTCATTGCACAGGCATTAAAACACAATAGAGACTCTTAAAACACATAAGAGACTCTTAAAACACATTAGAGACTCTCAAAACACATCAGAGACACTTAAAACACATTGGAGACTCTCAAAACACATCAGAGACACTTAAAACACATTAGAGAAACTTTTAAAATGCATTAGATATACTACTAAAAGAAGGAACCATAGGTGTAACAAACATTGTTTTGCTGATGTCAGAGATTGTAGTGTTATTTCTACTTTCAGTTTCAGAATATCTGTTTAGAATTTACACAACATGTAACACAACAAACAATGTGCACTGTCCACTGTGTACCTGTCGGAGCTGCAAATATAGTGAGTACAAGAGAGTCATTGTGCTTTCTCTATAAAAATATACTTCAGCACCATTCCTTAAAGGAAGTATGTTAGGATTTTTCAAAATTTTAAAATTGTGTAAAACATTTTTTCCAATAGATCATGCCCATATATACTTACAGACTGTGTATTGTCAAAATGTTATATTGAAAAGGGATTTCCTAACTTGGCATATGTGCCCAGATTAGACCAAAATAGATATCCTGTTTAAAATTGCAATATATTTTGTGACGTATTAAATGTGTCACGATTTCATTTCGATTTTGATTTGATCAGTCATACTAGAATGCATATTGTAGAATTTGTTTTATCTTAGAGAATCTGAATGACACTGTGAAGGTCGTCAAGCAGTAGTTAATAGCTGTTTTTAATAGTGGATTTCGTTTCAAGTTTACCACTCCATTTTAAATATCAATTTTAAATATCAATTTTAAATATCAATTTTGTCACATTTGGTGGATTTGACCATGCCAACTATTTGGATTGAAATACTTTTTATCCATTTTAAAAATATTTTTTATTTTTTAAGACATTTATAGCATTTTTTTCTTGATATTCTCCCTTTGATACCACAATTATGTGTATGTATGCACATGTTAAAAACATTATTTAAAATTGTTTATTTCGACGTTAGTTTACTAAGTAAATGATGAACAGTGACTTTTTCAAAAACATCTTTAAAATCGATTCAAAAGGTCTATTGACCAATCATTAAACAGAAATAAATTATTTTTAATTTCAACAGCATATCTAATAATCATGTATTTTTCCATTAAATATATCATTAAATAATTCCAGCCATTCTTGGAAATGTTAGCAAACAGTACAGGTGGTCAATTAATCCAGCCAGCAGACGCCAAGAAAATAAGCAGATGTTACCTTCACCATGTACGTATGCCATTTGTTAACGTCACCATGTACATGTATGTATGTCTGGCTCCTGTATCACTACATATTTAAGTAAATGCTTTAATACTATAAAACTTGAATCAAATAAAAGCATCTAGATGATCATGATTTTAGACTGGTTCTAAAAAATCTGCATTTGGTTTCATTGACAATGATTTATAGATATTAAAGTAACTAGTCAAAATCAAGTTAAGCTTTTAAGGACTTAAAAATTAAAGAAAATGTTGAAATGGGATCGAGGTCTATACATGTATAACTACCAAAATACATGCATAGTTGACTCATTTTTGATAATTAGCTTTCTTTTTGAAAAAAATGAAGAGCTATGTCATGACCCTGATGCCATTGTCGTTGTTGTCCACCTGTTAAAGTTTTATGTTAAGCTCAGCTTTTTTCTGTTTCTGAACAAACTATCTGTGTTATATTGACTCAACTTCATAAATGCATTTTATATTATGTTATAGAAATAATGTATATTGCTAACTTGCCTTAATTTCTTTGGGGTCTAAAACCTTGGGTTAAATTGTTTTGTTAAGCTCGTGTTTTTAATCTATTTTATTTTTCAGTAATACTATTCTGTAAACTGATCACCATCATGTTTAAAAAGTTTACATCACAGACTTTGACCTACTTAATAGATTTGAACTTGGTGCGTCTGCACCCGCTTGCTGTGCTCTTGTTTAATTCATTATAATGTTGTTGTTGTTGTTGTTGTATGGTGTTTAGCGTCGCTTTCAACAATTTTTCAGTCATATCGCGACGGTGTCTACTTGAGACAGTATTCTGAGCGCTGTCACACACGAGTATCATGCCGCAGACACATGGTATGATACCCCACCAAGTCACATTATACTGACACCGGGCCGACCAGACCTAGAACTCTCCTCTAAATGCTGGGCGTCAAGCAAGGAAGCTTCCAGTACCATTTTTAAAGTCTTTGGTATGACCCGGCCAGGGATCAAACCCACGACCTTCCGCATGCGAGGCGGACGCTCTACCACTAGACCATGCCACGGTCTAATTCATTATAAGCATTAGATATTATACATGTATATCCCATGTTTCATTTTCTCAGTAGGAGCATGCTACCATTCATACTTTCATGTAATTCAGAGATGTAATTTATCAAATGTTTTAGTCTAAAACTTGGACAGTGAAAAATGTCTGAAAATCATATTTTTCTTACACATCAAAGACTTTGACTTACAACAACATATACAGTAGATTATCATTGGCTCAAACACAGATGGCTACATATATGTAGCTCAAATTACTTGTCTTGTCCTGACTGAATTCCTATTTTGATGTACATATATGGTATATTATGTTGAACAATACTTGGCTCGAACAATCCTTAAGTTGAACTATTTTGCTCAGTCCCGTCGGGTTCGAGCCATCAAAGTTCTATTGTACATGTAATAAAGTATCTTTGACAAGTAAATGTATTTTTGTGCTTTTCCTTACAGCACCTAGTTGGTTTACTACAGAAGGACGGTACAGACATGTCAAATCGGTCTGTCGTAGCAGCCAGTATAAACCAAGCACTGGCCTGCTCTGATGATGAAGATGTGGTAAGTATCAATGAATTATAAATGCTTATATTTCCAATCACCTTGCTGTACAATGTTTGGAGTAGATATTATAGTATTGATGTAAGTTAATGGTAATAATGTACAACATTGTGTAATAAAATGTTTACGGCTAATTCCTGGCAAGTACCTTCACCCAATGGCAGGATTGTCTACCATACAGGGAGTTCTTGCACACTGAATAAGGATATCTGTATTTTACAGGAGTTAGGTATTTCTAACTCACCCTAGGGCCGAGACCTAAAATCCTCGCTCTATGACAAAATCGCCGTGCTACGACATATTCATTCATAAGTACTATGGTATCCTTGTGCTGCTATAAAAAATAAACAGGAATAAAAATCATAAAAATTCACACAGTTAGGGTTGTATTATACCAGAAAAAGTATCTATATTTTTTTGGTGCAGATTGAAAATTCTGTCCTCGGGATAATTGTTCTGGCAGTAACTCGGCAGAACCTTGTTACCACTAAAACAGTTATCCCTCAGGTTTGAATTTTCCATTTGCACCTCAAACCCATGAAAGATACTTATAATCCTGGTCATGCGTTTATAATCCTGGTCATGTGGGTATACTAGATAACCATATCACAATAAAAATAATATTTTACTCATATTTTTGCTGTTCACTGCCAAATTGGTGAGTCATAGTCTGTTATGGATTTTATCTTGACCAGGGTGCGTTTCACAAAAAAACTTACAACAAATATCGTCATAAACGTAAAACAACAAACTATACACAATATTTTTGATATCCATCCAAATGTACCCAAAATTTGCTCAGATCCTACAGAAATAGAATCATTTTAAACATTGACCATAATTTGAACATACAATGAAGACATTGTAAAATCGACTTAAAGCAATTTTAAGTTTCATTTTTGTGAACGCAGCCCAGGATCGCATGTTGCACTTCATTCAATCCATCAAAAATCTAGACTTCAATTTTCAAAAGATGTACATATAAGACAATGTGCTAATGTAAAACAACTAAATTTAAAAGAATTTTTCACTTTTCAGAACGGAGTAATGAAGATTTTTGCTGACGGGGAACCAGACATTGAGGCCCACAAACAGGCCCTGGCCAAAGAGATGGCAGAATTGCAGACCCTGAGGGGTCAAAGACAAGGGGGAATGCACGGTTAGAGAAGTTTTGTTTAATTTTAAATGCATTGTTTATTTCATTTTACTGTTTTTATCAAACCATTCCAGTTCTGATTTTATATTAATTCCTGACATTTAAAAGTAGGTTATCAATGGTTAAAGGAATTAATGTAAATTTATGCCACCGAGGGCTAACAGAAGATCAATAAACCTTACCATGCTTTTTTGGGTTCCTGGAATGTTAACCAATACTCAAGCACACCCATCACCGCAAGTAACTGATAGCTTTCCCATTTGAATCAGTGGTAAAGGACAAAGGACAATGAGTCGTACATGTATATCAATCATCACAGAAATTCAAACCTTTGACTTGGATCTCAAATTCATTAGTGATATAGAGATTACTTTCATTCACTTCTCTGTCAAGATGCACCTTAGCTAGCAGCAAAATTCTAAATAAAAAATAAAAAGAAGATCTTACAGGAGTGTTTGATTACAATCTGATTAAAATACACGATCTTCCTAAATGTAAGATCTGATGATGACCTATTCAAATTCTTCTTCTAGAATAACTGGATTTCCAATATCGCTAATTTTTAGCTGTTTTTATTGCAACCAATCAGAGTACTTGTTTCAACAGCCATTCGGCATAACCATCAATGTGAGTGTGGATTCGGCCATATAAATTAAAAAAGTCCCGGATCATCCCTGTCATCTAAAACTTGTGAAAATCATTTACATGTATTAAAAAAAAGCATGGGCGCAGCCATTATGGATATTTGATCATAACAATTATAATCGTGTGATCTAAATATAGATTTTTCTTCTGTTGAAATAGACTTCTATTTTCACTTTCAAAAACTATGAAAGCGAGCCTCTGATTGGCTGGCGGAAAGGTCGTCTGAACATGACCTTCTATGCGTCGTCAGATTCCATAGCGATACGTTCTTGGGGATATGATTTTAATGAGATTGGCTTGATTATTGTTGAATTTATTAAACAAGTTGGCAAAAATATACTATGAGAGGCTCTATTCTTTTTTCACATAACTCCGGGCACATTTACCAATTACTTTTTTAGATCACCTCTATAATGAACAAGGATAGTGGACACATATTAGTTCCTGTCAGTAGTTCTATGACGTAACATCTCAAAATAACTTCACTTTGCCATTACAAATCGACACGTCATTTTTATGTTCAGGCAAGTTAGACAATAGTTTGGCATTACGCACGAGAGTCAAGTGATAAGAAAATCACAGAGCAATGAACCGGTACTCGGTTAATATCAAATATATATCGCCAGTTAATTATGTTCCTGCATCATAAATTATGTAATGAATTATGTTTACTTTTATTATTATTTATCAGATATGCAAGGAATGATGGAACAACTTAGTGGTGGTGGGTTACCTGGAATGATGGGTGGCGGAGGAAGAGGGGGAATGCCAGCTATGATGGGTGGTGGAGGAAGAGGGGGAATGCATGCTATGATGGGTGGCGGAGGAAGAGGGGGAATGCCTGCTATGATGGGTGGCGGCAGAGGGGGAATGCCTGCTATGATGGGTGGCGGAGGAAGAATACCTGCTATGATGGGTGGCGGAGGAAGAGGGGGAATGCCTGCTATGATGGGTGGCGGCGGAGGGGGAATGCCTGCTATGATGGGTGACGGCGGAGGGGGAATGCCTGCTATGATGGGCGGTGGTGGAGGTAGAATACCTGCTATGTTGGGTGGTGGGGGAGGTAGGATTCCCGCTATGATGCGTGGTGGTAGAGGAGGAATATCAGCTATGATGGGTGGTAGACAAGGTGAAAAGGAAGCAGATGGAGCAGGTCAAGTTGGTGGAAATGAAAAGGTTGGTAATAGACAATTCAAGGCAGGGGATATAAGTGAATTGCCAACGGATGTGATTACTATGATGGGAATTAACAAAAATGACAAACCTGGTAAAGCTAGTGAAAGGAAAGATGCAGAAGCTAGTTTTGAAGGCAATAATGGTGGTGGAAAAGGAGAAGGAATACCAAATATGGCCCAGTCGATTGGTGGAAGAAAACCTGGGGATAATGAAGGTGGTGATGGAATGCCAGATATGTTGGCCATGATGGGTGGCCTAGGTGGTGGAGGAGGAGGTGGCCCTGGTGGAGGAGAAGGTGGCCCTGGTGGAATGCCAGATCTGTCGGCCCTTTTGAGTGGCTTAGCAGCTGGAAAAGGGGGAGGTGATGCAGGTGGATTGCCAGATATGTCAACAATGATTGGTGGCGGAAGAGGAGTAGGTGGTATGGGTGGAATGTCAGCCATGATGGGTGGTGGAAGAGGGGGAGGTGGTGCTGGTGGATTGCCAGATATGTCAGCCATGATGGGTGCCCTAAGAGGTGTTAGAGGTAGAGGTGGCGCTGGTGGATTGCCAGATATGTCAGCCATGATGAGTGGCCCAGGAGGTGGTAGAGGTGGTGCTGGTGGATTGCCAGATATGTCGGCCATGATGGGTGGCCTAGGAGGTGGTAGAGGTAGAGGTGGTGCTGGTGGATTGCCAGATATGTCGGCCATGATGGGTGGCCTAGGAGGTGGTAGAGTTGGAGGTGGTGCCGGTGGATTGCCAGATATGTCAGCCATGATGGGTGGCCTAGGAGGTGGGGGTGGTGTTGGCGGATTGCCAGATATGTCAGCCATGATGGGTGGCCTAGGAGGTGGTAGAGAACGTGGAGGTAATGCTGGTGGAATGCCTGATATGCCCTCATTTCTTGGTGGAAGAAAACCAGATAATATGTCTGCCCCTCCTGGGGATGGCAGAGGAGGAGGTGGTGTGGGTGGAATGTCAGATTTCTCTGCTGTTCTTGGTGGTGGTGGTGGAGGGGGAGTTGGTGCTGGAGGTATGCAAGGTTTAGCAGCAATGTTTGGCGTCAGAAGACCAGGTGGTGGTGATGGCGGAGGACCAGACATGAACAGTGCCAAGGAACCAGACAATAGTGTTGGTGGGATGCCTCGTTTGCGAAAAATAATTAGAGAGTTTGGTGATGTGAAATATGGACATGACGATATTGAGAACATGTTGAGAGAAAGCGAAGGTGGTCAGATGGGTGAGCAAGGAAACTTAGATGCATTGATGAAACGCATTGATGAATCAACAGGATACAATGCATACAAAGCAAGTAAGATTTGATGAGTATTTTATCGTTGCTCTTACAGGAATGCTCATTAATTTTATCATTGAAATTATTAAACAAGTTGGCAAAATGTTTTGTGTGAGGCTCTGCCAACTATAAATTGTATCGTTATTTGTAAATAATAAGTGAACATGAATGTGAAATTGTATTGATCATGTTATTTAAAAAAACTCTGCAAAAATGATATAATGCTGGACAGGACCTTGCATTACATTTGTTATTAACTCATTTTATGAATTCAATAATAAATGAGCACTCATGTAAGATCCTGTATAATAATATGTACATATATAAAACCTGTAAAAATTCGAAAATATTGATAAATTCAATTTTTTTTAGAAGCAGTATTTTGTAGATCGAAATCTATGAAATTATATTTCAAAGAATGTAACATACATGTATACTTCAAGCTTAATCAAACGTGTTTTTTAAATATTGAATCTAATCCTTCCAGCGGTTTAATAAAAATTGTTCTGAGCATTTTTATTATCACCAGACCACAATTCTGAGTATTAACTCATACCGGTACTTGTGTGGAGAAAGTAGTCAAGCATCAAACCCAGGTTGTGGGTTTGATCCTCCGCCAAAGATATGTGCCATGTCCTTGAGCAAGATGCGTATGCTTAGTACTGGTTCTACCCAGCTTAGAGCTTTATTTATCTAAGTTCTAATGAATTGATTCACAATTGAAGTAAAATAAATAATTTGTTTTAACTAAGATGTTTTAGGCAACATATAAATGTATGATTTTTGCTTTTGATTTTTTAAATATTTCCTTTTACTGATTTGGCAAGATAGGCCAGAGAAAACCAGTTTTCATATTTCATTTTTTTCTTTTTTTGGTGTCCTCCATGTTTGAGTGGTCCAAGGCTCTATTCCAAAAGTGTTTGCCCCCACCACTAAGGTTGTGGTGTTCACACCCAGATGTCCACATACTTTATGTAGAAAAATTTGCCAGTTATTTATGGAAGGACAGTGGTTCTACTCACAAGTTCTTATATAATACAAGGTGTCCTTTATTTGTCATGGTGAAGATGATAATTATATAAATGATGCTAGTTCTATGCAAAAGGCACAGTGTAAGCTATTTGATCACCTCATGTCATCTGTTGTGCACCAGTTTTCACCCATCATAGTCGTCATCAAACTTAGCATAGTATTTAATTACAATAGGATTCTGGAACAAGCCAAATCAGATATTTTATGTCAAGTCATTGTCTTTAATTGGCCTGACACAGACTGTCAGTCAACAAGTCAATAATCCAATCAGCAATCGATGTTGGTTGCTACATCACCATTTTCCTTTGACAAGCCAACTATATATAAATAATCACTACATTGTATTTACTTGGACAAACAATGCCACATGGTCAGTGGGTGAGGCGATAATCATTCTCGTTTCAGGTCAAATACTATATACATGTATTGTACCATCTGTATTTGACATTTGTGCAAATTAGCATTTTATATTGGATCTTGACCAACTTTGAATAGTAGTTGTTGACCGCAAAAATCTAGGACTCGACCTGGCCAAAATAAAAAACAAATCTCCGAGTCAAAAAGAAAATACTTTGTAACTATGATATTGTGTACACCAGAATTTATTGTTGGAGTACTACAGTGGTTGTCTAGTGGTAGACATTTTGCCTAGCATGTGGAATGTCATGAGTTCAAACCCCTCCCTGGGTCATATCTAAGACTTAAAAAATCATACAAGAAGTTTCCTTGATTGATGCTCAGCATTTAGAGGATAGTTCAATGTTTGGTTGACTCATTTTCAGTATAATGTGACTGGGTGGGGTATCATACCATTTGTCTGTGGTATGATAGTACAGTGTGGCAGCACTTAGAATATTGTCTTACGTTGACACCGTCGTGATATAACTGAAAAATTGTTGAAAACGATGCTAAACATCATACAACAACATTTTTTATTAGGTCTTGACCAAACTTGTTACAGTATTTATGCAACCATATTAATATCTTGATTCATTTTTTGAAATGGACCAATTTGATCTTTCTAGTGCTAAACATTCATCCTGAAACAAGTGGCTTAAATGTGAATTAATAGATAATAAACCAAAATATAGTTGCATGACTGCATTTATCTGGTATTAACAAGCTTTGCTTAGTCTTCATCTTCATATTCTTCATCCCAGTTTAAACTAGAGCTATCACTGAAGGTGATGAATACCCCCGAACGCCGCCATGACAGAAAATGGTTTACCATTGTATGAAGTTTGATGAAATTCCATCCAGTACTTTAAAAGTAATGCTCCGGACAAGGGAAATATATCAAAGGGCAATAACTCTGTAATTAGCAAGAATAGAGTTATGTTTCTTGTACACTGCATTTCCTCTTATTATATTCTACCATTGTATGAAGCTTGATGAAATTCCATCCGGTACTTTTCAAGTTATGCTCCGGACAAGAAAAAATATCAAAGGGCAATAACTCTGTAATTAGCAAGAATAGAGTTATGTTTCTTGTACACTGCACTTCCTCTCATTATATTCTACCATTGTATGACGTTTGATGAAATTCCATCCAGTACTTTTCAAGTGATGCTCCAGACAAAAAAAAATTGCAACCGACAGACCGACCGACCGACCGACTAACAGACCGACCACAGGGTGACTCCAATATACCCCCTCAAACTTCGTTTGTCGGGGTATAAATATTAGAATATTGGAACAATTCCCAACTTGTATCATTGATTTAATGTAGATTCTCACGGCGGGTTGAATGACATGTAAGGATTAATCACAATACAGCAAACAGTTACTGTGTTAGCTGGAGTATAAATCAACTCTCAACCCTCTCTTTCAAAATTCGCCAGTGAAAGAATGACTAGGTTTTACAAAATTTCCTTCACAGTTTTGCAAGGACTATCAAACCCCCATCCATGGAATTAAAATCTGCCCCATGGAACAATTAAGGCTATCAATACCTCCTCAATGAAATGTTTTAAGTTTTTAGTTTCCAATTAACCCTGAAATTAAGCCTGTCATTATCTATTCAGGAAAATAATCAACATCACGGACAAACAGTAACCAACATGTACTAAGCATCGATTAAATTAATTATCATTTGATAAAATAAAAGCAAGGTCAAAGTCAAGGAAGGTTTTTTTAAAGCTCTAGAGGGGATTATGATAGCTCTGTTAAATCAAATCCTTGCAAAACTATGAAGGGGATATTGCAACACCCGGTCATATATCAGTGATGGGGATTTTGATAGTTGGTAAGGGGATTATGATTGTCTCCCTGTACCTGGTACCCCGGTAGCTGTGCCTGGTTACCCGGTAGCTGTGCCTGGTACCCCAGTAGCTGTACCTGGTACCCCGGTAGCTGTACCTGGTCCATTCATTGGAAGGCAGCATTCACATTATGGAACACAGATCCAATAATCATAAAGACTCAATGGTGGATCAACTAACTGCACCAGTGTATTTTCATTACATTTGCATTCAATTGCCGACTGATCTCATTAATAAGCATCTTTAGTTGTTCCCTCCTGGAAACTAAAAGCAGCCCTAAACTCCCAAATACTACATTTGATGAAAGGATGTCTACCAAATGCACAGATCTGATGTTGTTGAAATGTTACAGAGATGCAGTTGATTAAAGTCTTACCAGTTATCCATTCTATACTGGTGTCGAGCCCTGCATGGCAGCAAAGAGATCTTCAGGTAAAACAATGATCTGACATCTCTACCAGGAAGGATCAAACAATTCAGAGGAAGTACAAATCATTGAGTAGACAAAACATCTTTACATTTTTTTAGCTGAAGTATTGTCATCTGTAACTAAATCTTATTCAATGTAACTGCAGTTGTTTTAATTGGGATTAATACCGTCACATGTTCTGTATAGCAATGAGTTTAATTGATAGAGGCAGACGTTGGAATTAATCTGAGTAGAACCACTGTTTGTCTACAATTAACTGGCAAGAATTCTCACAACAGGTTAGTGAACAGAGTTGAGCTTGAACCCACATCCCTTGCAGAGCTTGAGCTAGAGACTGCTCCTTAGACTATTCAGGCACAGAGAACCCCCGAGTCTGGATTCAGTAAATAAATACTTGAATTGTTATACAGGAAAAACTGACCCTACTTACGAAGACAAAGACGATGATGCTATGTCGATAAGTACTATATCAACTGCTGATGGGAGAGAAACAGCAGTTGAAGCAGAAGATATAGAGGAAGAAGACAACAACACTAATGGCGCAGATGATAAACAACGTGAAGATGATAAACAACGTCAAGGTGATATTGCAGCTGGAGGTGGTGACGCTAATGGCCAAGGCTTAGTAGGGACATTATTTGGAAAAGGACTTCCAAATGAAAAGAAATCAGAATATGATATGGAGACACTGCAAGAACTCTTAATGTGTATCAGACCAGAGAACTTTAAAGGTGCCACTGTGATATTGTACTTGTTTTTCATCTCTGTTGTTCATTAAACAGGCTTCACCTATATCGTTGATATCTTCTCGTTTTTAGCGGTAAAGCTGCATATTTACATCAAACATCATAACTATATTATGGATATTCTGTTCAATAACTTATATTGTATTTTGTCTCTGTAATGTAATAAAAAATATCGGAAATATACACGAGGCCTCTTCTGAGTTGTGGGGTTACTGAGGAAATTTTAATACTATTTGCCACTTGTTTCAGGATATTTTATTTAATATTATAATACAATGTAATTATAAAGAATAACTTGAAATTTTACCTAAACTCATAAGAACTGAATACTCAATCAGAACTTTTCTTCAAAAAATAAAACTACAAATGCTAAGGATAGATATTTATTAAGATATTGACCAAGGGACCGTTATTAAAGGGATTATGTTGGCATATTACCTTCAATTCCCTTTCCTAAATACACACGCCCACCATGAAGATACACTTATAACTTAGAGATATACGCATCTTAAGTGTCTAATTGCATAACTTCTATATTACAAACATCAGGTTCCTGAAGCCACGTTTTTGTTTTTGTTTATATTCGTCATTTTCAACGAACTGCTTTCGGGTTTCCGATCAATCATCGGATAACATTGTGAAGACTCGTTCCCGATCTCTTTTTCGAGGCTTTGTTCTGGAAGTTTACGGAGTTCAAAGTAAACATTGCGGAATACTTTATTGCGGAACGTATTACAGTTTTGGCCAATATTCAATTACTGTTAATTTGATAACTTTCAAGTAAATAAAGGTTATACGTCAATACATATGTATTATTTTGTGCACACTGCATACAGGAAAAGTCTGGATTAACAACGTGTTTGTGTTACTTGCTAATATAATCCCTTTAAGTGATTTTATAAGTGCCCCAGAAGCATTAAACTTTTTTTATATAGAAAATGGCAACTCTGAGAAAGTAGAATGTCCTCAGACCCTCTTAGGCTTCTTGTTTTTAAATAGGGAGTAACTTTGAAATATTTTCTGATTATAGGAAATCCTGATGGTGAACAACCATTGCAAGATTTAGTGGGTCAAGGACAATTCCAAGGGGGTCAGGCTGGAAATGCTGGTATGCAGGGGATGGGAAGAAGTCAAGAATACGATGTGCTATATGAACGCAATGCAGGTACGCCAATATTCACACACTTTATAATAAAACTGTAGTGTGACAATATTATAATTTAGAGTAAATTCTGAGTAATATTCATGCCATCGCGGTCCAACAGACAATCAGTTAACCTAACAACTCTTTCCTGGGATCCTGAAAGGTTAACCAGTATACATACCAATCTCCTCAAATAACTGATAACTTTCCCACTTTACTCAATGGTGGGAGATGAGTGACAGTGAGAATCCATGTCCTATATCGGTCATCATGGAGACTATGGCAAGGGTGGGATTCAAACTCATGACACCTGGATTGATAGTTGGACGCTCTACGAAATTAACACGCATATTATGATACAACACTGGCACGACAATAAATTTATAAATATTATAATTACACAACTCATAGAACAATCATATTTACACAATTAATCTGATGTGACAGTATTGTTCATTTATTTAACCCTTTACTTCATATAGACACCTTTACTGACATTTAACTGACAGAGTGGAAAACAGTGCAGGAAGAGTTCAGATTGCTCGTAAGGAGCAATCTGAACACTTCCT
This sequence comes from Panopea generosa, assembly GCA_029582155.1. Classification (NCBI taxonomy): domain Eukaryota; kingdom Metazoa; phylum Mollusca; class Bivalvia; order Adapedonta; family Hiatellidae; genus Panopea; species Panopea generosa. The sequence continues at coordinate 67,692,022 of CM055906.1, forward strand.
GCACTATTTTCAAAGGCCTTCTGTGATTGGTGCAGGAAAACAGGTATCTATGGAGTAAATGGTTAATACACTCATTTTAATTCAAATGATTGGTCTCACTTGGGTATTGCAGTGGATAAGAATGCTGGACGATCTTGCAATCATACTTCATTGGTGCCATCTTTTTATCTTTAACTGCAAATTATAAATTCCTATCCCTTCATTGTGTGAAACTTCAAATATTGGTTTGAAATTCTTCCACAGACCCTCCCCCTTGTCAAAATCCCTTTTCTCATTGTGTTAAAGGCTCATTAAACTTCTGAACTGACCAATTGTTGTTTATAATTGCATTCTATTTCACTATTCCAGTTCATAAATTACATGTTCATTTGATCTCTGAGAAGTATGCAAACAAAGATATCATATAATTAAAAGATGCATTACTTTCAATAAATGCGAATGGGTGTTTGTTCTTTCCCCCCCAAAAAAAATTTGGCATAAAACGAGTAACGAGTCCATTCGGAACAGCTATGGACGGTAATTTATGTGCATATTGATTTGTGTACTTTCTAACATTGGCAGAGGAATAGTAAAAAAACAACAGAATCGTACGGAATGTCAAAAAAGTAAACAATACATGAAGCTAAAAGCTTGATTCGCTCTTTTAAAAAATACAATTGCCTTGATATTTATGTGTAAAGATCATATATTTATATGTAATTTCTATTTGGTGAATTCCACCCTTCAATATGAAATGGATTTATTTTACAGCTAATAACAGACAGTCGTACCAGCCTCCGCAGCAAGATGCACAACGGCCATCCACAATGGGTGCAGAATCGGGTCAGTATTCATTTAAAGTTTGGGTAAATGGTGTAGATCTGTTAACAGATTGTTCTTTCTGGGTAAAATTACATTAATATACTGGGATCTTTTACTGTACATTTTAATTGGAAATATTGTTTGCTGCTTTCCATTTTTATACCCCCGACAAACGAGTTTTGAGGGGGTATATTGGAGTCACCCTGAGGTCGGTCTGTTGGTCTGTCCGTTGCAATTTTCCTTGTCATGAGCATCACTTGAAAAGTACTGGATGGAAATTCATCAAACGTCATATAATGGTAGAATATAATGAGAGGAAGTGCAGTGTACAAGAAACACAACTCTATTCTTGCTAATTACAGAGTTATTGCCCTTTGATATTTTTTCTTGTCCGGAGCATAACTTGAAAAGTACAGGATGGAATTTCATCAAGCTTCATACAATGGTAGAATATAATGAGAGGAAGTGCAGTGTACAGGAAACATAACTATATTCTTGCTAATTACAGAGTTATTGCCCTTTGATATATTTCCCTTTGATATTTTTTCTTGTCCGGAGCATAACTTGAAAAGTACCGGATGGAATTTCATCAAGCTTCATACAATGGTAGAATATAATGAGAGGAAGTGCAGTGTACAGGAAACATAACTCTATTCTTGCTAATTACAGAGTTATTGCCCTTTGATATATTTCCCTTTGATATTTTTTCTTGTCCGGAGCATAACTTGAAAAGTACCGGATGGAATTTCATCAAGCTTCATACAATTGTAGAATATAATGAGAGGAAGTGCAATGTACAAGAAACATAACTCTATTCTTGCTAATTACAGAGTTATTGCCCTTTGATATATTTCCCTTGTCCGGAGCATAACTTTTAAAGTACTGGATGGAATTTCATAAAACTTCATACAATGGTAGAATATAATGACAGGAAGTGCAGTGTACAAGAAACATAACTCTATTCTTGCTAATTACAGAGTTATTGCCCTTTGATATATTTCCCTTGTCTGGAGCATTACTTTTAAAGTACTGGATGGAATTTCATCAAACTTCTCACAATGGTAGAATATAATAAGAGGAAGTGCAGTGTACAAGAAACATAACTCTATTATTGCTAATTACAGAGTTATTGCCCTTTGATATTTTTTCTTGTCCGGAGCATAACTTGAAAAGTACCTGATGGAATTTCATCAAGCTTCATACAATGGTAGAATATAATGAGAGGAAATGCAGTGTACAAGAAACGTAACTCTATTCTTGCTAATTACAGAGTTATTGCCCTTTGATATATTTCCCTTGTCCGGAGCATTACTTTTAAAGTACTGGATGGAATTTCATCAAACTTTATACAATGGTAGAATATAATGACAGGAAGTGCAGTGTACAGGAAACATAACTCTATTCTTGCTAATTACAGAGTTATTGCCCTTTGATATATTTCCCTTGTCCGGAGCATTACTTTTAAAGTACTGGATGGAATTTCATCAAACTTCATACAATGGTAGAATATAATGAGAGGAAGTGCAGTGTACAAGAAACATAACTCTATTCTTGCTAATTACAGAGTTATTGCCCTTTGATATATTTCCCTTATCTGGTGCAGTACTTTTAAAGCCATCAGTGATAACAGTTTAATAAAGTTCATGAAAGAACCAAGTTGATGAATACATGGAGTTCGAGCAAAGCAGGTTCGGTATTGTATTCCTAGTGCTCTTGTTTGTTTCTTGTCCATAAAATTGTTGTCCCTCAACATAACTCGAAAAAGTATAACATTTATTGATTGCCATGAAAGCTTGTACACTGCACAATAATTAAAAAGACCGTTTTTAATTTTAACAAAACCATAAAAAAATTAACATTACAAACAACTCAATCCATAACATTCTCTTTTATTAAGAATTTTTTTTGTCTGGAGCATAACTTTAAAACTATTGGATATAATTTAATAAAACTTCATACAATGGTTAACCATTTTCTGTCATGGCAGCGTTCATCACTACAGTGATAGGTCTAGTTTTAGATGTTGTATAACACCATTTTCAACACATTGTTATATATGGCATGTCTAGTTGGAGAAGAAAGTCCTGAGAATAAATCCAAGTAGAACCCCTGACCTTCTACAAGTCATAGGTAAACTTTCTCACATGAAATGTTCAGACCCAGCTGGACTCGAACCCACGACCACAGCTGTCAGAGGCAAGTGGTTATTACATGACAGGGACATTTTATTGTTAACATCAATTCTTTTTCATGCATTTAGGTCAAGGCTTGAAAAGATCTTTTAAAGTTAACTCTACAATAGTGTTGCCGCTAATTAATAGAACATCAATTCACTTTCCTAATAGCCAAGTTTGTAATGGGCGGCTAATGAAATTAATTTGCGCCATATCTAAAATAGATTTTAATAGTTTATAATGCTTCCAGAAAAAATGGCCATATTTACATCAGAAAAAATCCTGTACTGTCACATCTTGTGGGTTCAATCCTCCACAATAACTATGTGTGGTACCTTTGAGCATGACACTTTATCTGCATATTCCTGGTACTGGTTCTACCCAGGGTTTGTCCAAGTTGTAAATATTTGTTTCATTATCAATGTAAAATAAATAAGTTTAAAACATCTTGTTTATACCTTTAGGATTCCCACAGCCGCAGAGAGCCGGTGGACAATATCAGCAACATGGTCAAATGAGACATGGTCAAGGACAGGGAGCTCAGGGTTATGGTCAGCCCCAGCAACAAGCCAGACCTGGCCAGTATGGACAGGCCAGAGGTCAACAAGAAGACTACAATTATGGCAACCAAGACGACATGAGTGGAATGGAAGAGCCAGATTAGGATAAAAATTATGATTTGAGAAACATTGGTGAACAAGATGAACGAAAACTAGTATTTAAACCCCCAACTTTTCTATAATATGAAATGGGAGGAGCCTAATTTCAAATGGTGGCACTTTCTTGCAACAATGTTGAACTGGGAGATGTTTTTCTGTAAAACATAGAAACAACTTTGTCATTATTTTCAAAAAGAAGTGCAGTTGTAGGGACATACTTTGGCTTTATAAAAATGCCCTTTATTCACAAAAGCTCCCTGAAACTAAGTAGTAGTAGTCCTTACAAAATTGAGATATCAAGGAAAATTTGCTAAATATTTGAATTTTGAACCCGTTTGACCCTTATCACGTGGTGTAAACAGCAACACTTGCTTGGAGATGTGTATAACCCACTTTGAGGAGCCATGCAGTGTTTGTTATCTCAGGGTAGAATAATGTGTTTGACTTTCAGTTTGTGAATTACATGTTTATGAAGATTAATCTTCATAATAAATCTGCCTTTTTCATATTATAAACAATTGATTATACATTGTAGTTTATGGCTTATCTTAGATACATGCATACATGCTTTTTTATTTGGATGCAAATAAGTAACCATTCACACTAACCTTGTTTGATCATTATTCTGAATCCCATAATTCACAATAGCTTCCTTTTGGAAATGTTTTTTTTTTAAGCAAATAAATGTCATTTTATTGTTTTTACAGTTCTTATATCACAGCCTTCAATGAAAACCACTTAGTGCTATATAGGCGGCATTGGATGTTTGTGTATGAACCATGAACTAGTTTCAAACACAACTTGGCATAATTTAGATCTTGGTTGATTCAATATTCTTTGCTCTTTTTCTTACATAATTAAGTAGGAACCAAACTCCTACATTTGAAAACAAATTCCAGTATTTTCTGTATCTAGCCTACGTTTTGGTAAATGACTGTTTCTTTGATTAGGAAATGAAAATTCACCTAGCCAAAACTGATGTTGAAATGTTATTTACGGACATGAAACAATATCCATAACTGTTCTACAGGAATGTATTTATTTTCATCATCATCAGCATCATAATCAAGTCCCCACTTTCCCCATCTGTGCCTCAATTTTTGTCCTGAATGCCATCTGACAATAAATATTCCTTTAAGTTCTGTGTCTAACTATAGTTATTTTCATCATCATTAATTGACCAGTCTGGTGTAACTAAATGATCTTGAAATCACACTCATTATACCCTAATCAAATAAATGAAATAATGTTCCCTCGAAACCTTCAAAGTATTTCCACATTTTCTTCCATTTGTAAGTTTTGCCAGGGAAATTGTGAACCTAAATGGAATGGGTCATTCTATTATGTTAAAGGGGTTTCTGTATTTTCAATCTTTTTATGTTTTGTCTCACAAATAATTGTTTGCCCTTTACTTGTGTCCAAGCAATTTATTTACAATTCATTACAACATGTATGCCTGTTTGATATAAGTCCATAATAAATACGATAAACCATTTTTCATAAATAGTTTCATTCTTTCTCAGTAAATAATGTACTAATCCATGGAACTTGACCCAAATAATTTCACTTTATCTCTTTGATCATGACCAGAGATGTGTTATATGTAGCCCAGCATGAAACTGTAAATTGGATGTATCTAATTAGCAATTTTGTTTATTATGCATGCAGATAAGATGTCCATTGCAATATATTTGAGTGCTGTGTTTGCTGTACTAAATCTGGGGAAACCTTTATTTTAATCCATAATACTGAGGAACCTGCATGTACAATAAACATTGTTGCTTAGATTAACTTCCATAATATCAATCAATTATATTTACAAGAAATTCAGTGTATTAACTTGCAATAGGCGGTATCATCTATGGCTATGCTGGTAGTTACAGCTTATGTTGGACACGAGTATTATCAAATAACTGATGTAAACTTGTCGGCTGCTAGTGATAAGCCCCGCCTATAATACTGTGTGTAGGAGCTACCGGCGATGGGCCTTTAAGACAAATCAGACATCTAAAAGTGCATTTAAAACTAAAATTTCTTACATATTGGATAAGGATGTCTGTATATTTACTGGGGTTAGATAATTCTGTTTCACCCTAGGACCTGGATAAAATTCTTGTGCCACGAGGTTGGAACCATATATGATGCGACGTATAAAAATATAAGATGTCAGTGATAGAATTTAACATCTTAAAAGCAGCCATATATATATTCTTTATTTCCTCCATTAGCGGAGAGCGACATATATGTTATTACATAAAGAACATATTAAACATGAACACGAGTAGAAAAAAAACATACAAAAGTTTATCATTATTAAATAGAGTAAAGCATACAGGACACTTAACATTTGAATTGTAAAACGCTACACCCCTGTACTAACACTCGCAGATATATGCAATTACAGACATACATGAATCAAGCGTGATGAGGTACAAGCAGACATGCATACAGACTGAAAAGGAAACATGCACATATACTAACGCCTTCACAGACACATGAATATGAACACAAACATGAATATATACATCCACAGTTTTAGAGTCAATTCAATGCTATGTTTAATCACTATACAAAATAAAGTAAATAAACACAGGCATATTACAATGGTTATTTCTTGTACAATCTTTTCACCGAATAAACAGGGGAAAAACTGAAAAGAGTTTTAACATTATCTGTAAATATTAAATGAAAGTTACATCAGTATGACTATATAACACTTAATATGCATTCACTGATGATATCCCGCTCGTTAGAAGATTAATTCATAAGCATATTGTGAAATGAATTTACGACTATTTTCAGTCGAACCTCAAACCCATGTGAGATTCTTATAAAATATACCAGTATTTTTTAAATTGGTAAAAAAACTTTTTTTTTAAATATTTTCATAACTGGTATTTTCACATAAACATATCATTTGAACACATAATATTCATTGTATATATGACATACACTGTCCTTGGGTATATTTCAACCAAATATACCTGTCAAATATTGTATTGTTTAGGTGTACACCAATGTCACGATACATAGGGCATGCACCAGTAATGACATACGTTTACAAAATAATATTAATGTTTTGTAATAGTTCTCTTTGACTTTTTTAACTCCTATTTTCAAAACTTTAAAATGAGTTTATGAGGGGAAGAAAATCCACCATATTCACTGTCATGGGGAGTATTATAATTACTTAATACGAATCTTGAAAGACGAGTGCCAAAAGGCATGTTCAACTTGACGTAATACATGTGTAATTATTTTTGGACCATTTCATCCATATTTTGAAAGTGTCAATAAACTACAAATGTGTCTTGTCTATACTATAAACGTATGCCCCCGCTATTGATCTGAAACAATTGCGATGTTTATATCAACTGGCTTATAAAGTCGGTACATATGAATTATGTATTTAATACATCACAGTTATGAACTGTGACTGGAATATGTTTATTAGCGAGATGTAAATAATTCACGAGATTTATATTAAAGTGTTTAAAAAACACAAGAACCATTTTGTTGTTTTTTTAATCCCCAACCTGCCATTTGGTATACACATACACACATATATATACAGATACTCAAAAACCAGTGGTGTTATTTTTCCTTTTTTTAGGTCACACTTGGGCGAGATATTTGGATTGCCCAGTGTTCGTTGTCTGTCTTTTTATATCATAACATCTCTGACAAGTTCTTGAACTAGCCAAATCTGATTAGTTTTATGTCCAAGTAAAAAATTTCATTTTTCCCTGGGATTTTTCATTTGGGGATCCAAGACCCTACATTTATTTTAAGGTTCCCAACACCCAACATTTTGGGTCTAGGCTGGGAGACTGATCTGCCATGCCATGCCATGTCGCTGTAATAACACAATCCAATATAATTATTCAGATACTCGAAGTTGGTCGTGTTGGTCATTTTAGCTTGCGCTCAGGTGAGCTATTCGGATTGCCCAGAGTTTGTTGTCTGCCTTTCTAGCACTCATTTTTTCCATGGCTCTTCACCGAACTTACATAGTAATGGTATAACTGTAATATCTCGGACATGTTCTTGAACTAGCTAAATCTGATAATGTCAAAGTAATGGCACTATAACATCAACAAGAAGGCCTGAATTGCTCTACTGGAAACAAATCGCAAGGATTATTTTTTTTTATTACAAGTTCCCCTTAAATTGTGCTTATAAGCCTTTGGTGTTTCACCACACCAAATTTAATCACAGGGACCTGGTTTCTACAAACCTTTTAGGGGACCACCATGCAATACTACATGCAAAATATGTAAGGCCCAGGCCTTACTTTCAGAGAAGTTTCCCATAATTAAATTATGCTTTCATGTATAAGCCCAGCCCTGTGGCAGGGGCGTTTTTTGAATCACGCTGGTTCAAGAACTTGGTTATGTAACTACTATGAAAGTTTGTTCAAGATTCAATGAAAAATGGGGATGCTTATCGTATCTACACAAACATTGTAACATTTTCCCTATATAACTCTATGTAACACAGCGACGCCTGGATCAGCCCAAAATTTGAACCCAATCCTCCATGCAATGCTACATGTATAATATCTAAGGACTATGCATTTAACTGTTAGAGAAAATGTTTATTTAAACGTTTCCCTTAAGATGTGCTTTAAGCCTTGTGGTCCAATCACTCTGGTTCAACAACTTGGGAGTTATAGAATTGCTGTGCAAGTTTGGTCAAGATTAAAAAAAAATAGGAATGCTATCGCATCATAAAAATTTCTTATGCAAAACAGCGACCCCCGTGTTGGCCTCAGGGACCGCCCTTCAATGTCCCTTTTATGGGACATCTACGCAATGCTACATGTAAAATATCAAAGGTTTATGGCATAAACGAAAGATGCTAATTCAAGAACTTGTCCAAGATATTGTAATTATATAACTGCTGTGTGTTTGGTTAAGATCCAATGAAAAATGAAGGTACAATTGTGTCTACATTTTTCCAGTATAACTCTATTTAAAACCAAGACCCCTTTGGGCCCCAAATTTGACCCCAGGGACCAGACTTCAACAAATCTTTTATAGGACCTCCATGCAATGCTACATGTACAATATCTAAGGTCTAGGCCTTGAACTTGCAGAGAAAATGTTTTTTAAAATTTCGTTTTAAAATGTGCTTTTAAGCCCTGTGGTGGGGGCATTTGTGGTCAAATGAAAAATGATGGTGCTATTGCACCTACAAGAAAAAGGTTAATGGAAAGAAGACAGACAATTTACCACAACATAAACCCTGCTGGCCATTGGCCAGTAGAGCCTGAAAAGGTTAACAAAGGGACACTAAACAATTTACCATGATCTAAACTCCACTGGCCAAACAGTAGACCTAAAAATTGATTTTTTTCATAGGATTTTTCATTTGGGGGTCCAAGACATTTTAAGGGTCCCCAACATCAATTCTTGGGTCCAGGCTAGAATACATGCTGATCTGCCATGTTTTTATTTTATTATGTCCTTTGATACTAGAGCACTGTTTGAGATATTATCAGGTAAATTATCTCAAATGATCAATTCAAGAGATTAGTGACGTCAGGATTGAATCAACTACCGTGTTCTTTTATTTGGCATATCATAAAAATTGTGCTGCTGGAGTGCCAACAACCATTAAGTTAATGTACAAACTGCCAGAACAGCTCACCTGAAGTCTTCCGACTTCAAATATATTTCTCTATCCACCAAGGCAAAAAATACAACTTGAAATGTGTCCACAGGATATGGATACCCTTACTGTAAGAAAATTTTACCAAAAATTCAGTTGACCTAATATTAATTATTAAATACATAGACCATTTCATATTATTCAGTGGAAACCATCAAAAACTAGAAACATTTGTTGGTTACATAAAAACAAGTAAAAAGGAGGTTGCAACCCCTGTAAAATTCAACTGGCGAGGACAACTACTGAACTGAATCTGTATTTAATAATCACACAGGCACACATGAACTACTAATTAAATACTAGTATATAGATGCCTTCAGTAGTTATTGATCGGAAAGTTTTACCAGACAAGACAGTGGTCCCTCCTTCTAATGAGGGGTAAAACTTTACCGATGATGACAAATATCAATCATGACCTTATCTTATAATCATACATGAAAGTTATTGATTGGAAAACAATGTTTCCCATGACAGACAAGGGCAACTTTGAATGACAGGGGTGGGTGGGGGGCACTAGTGTAAAATTCGACTAATGTTGGCAACTATCAAAACTGTGCCTGTATTTAATAATTATACAGCTACACATTAAATATTAATCAATAACACAGACCCTTTCACAAGTTATTCATTGAAAAATAATTTTTGTATCAACTCGTGCCAAAAGATCAACTATGTCCTGTCACTATTCTTCAACTGGCAAGACTTCACTAATGCAAGATACTGAACTGGGGTATAATATATCACTAAGGTACTCATTCCAACCAATTCTGATCAATATCTATTTAGTACTTTATGAAAAAAGTTGTCAAAGCAACTGATGGGACAAAGAGCACTCCCTTAAGCATACCCATGATTCAGGTCGTCTAAAAATGTCAAATGGACAAACAAAAGGCTACATAATTGGCATGATGTTTATTGACCCATATTTATGTACAGACAGATTATTTAGCTTGTTGGGCCTTTCTCATCTTCTGCAGGATTACAGATTGTTCTTCCCTCTTCCTCTTGGCTCTGATGTGGGATCCCAACTGAAATAGAAGATCAAGCAATTAATGAGAATTCAAATACTAGACAGGTACCTGCTAAATGATAAAATACAATGATCCCTCAAGTATTTTTTGATAATAAATCTTTTTTTTTTTTGCCTTGGACAGACGGACAACGCTAAACATTTACAGTCCCTTTACATGCATAAAAATGTTATACAGTTGCCATGTAAATAGCTGTAAATATCAGTAATCAAGAAGAGTAATATATAGTCTTTAGTAAAACTACTGTACTCAGAGTGCACCTCTCACTGGTGTAATAGGTGAAAAAACATAACATAAGTTTTCTAGTATACATGTATCTTTTCGTAAAATAACCTTGATAGAGATCGGACTGTGAAATAGGTAAAAGCACTAGCGGATCGAAGGGTTTACAAAACATAACCCTAGTTAAAGTTACAGTAAAAAATGAGTTAGATCCCTCAAATAGTCAAATATTTATCTAATAATATGCCACCCTAAACAAGAGGCCCAAGAGGGCCTGAGGATGCTCTACTGACTCATAGTGGCAATAGCACTTTTTGAAATTCTACTACGCAATAGAAAAATCGGGGCGGTGTAATTTTAACTCTTGGGACACCATTTGAACAAATCTAACAAAACTTTAGTTGGTCATCATTACCACATAAACATTTTGAAAATCTGTTGGGCTGTTCATGAGAAGAAGATTTTTTAAATTTTGGACTATTTTTAGTAATGGCGGCCATCTTGAATTTCAGATAAAAAAAAATAATCTTCTGTATAGTCTCCTACACAATAGAAACATCCGTGTGAAATTTCAGTTTAATTGGCCTAGTGGTTTCAAAACAAATGAAAGAAAAAGTGAATTTTGTGTTTTCCAAAAGTATCCTTATGTATAGGCCCTTTAAATTTTAGCCCCTAAATTCTTATCTGCAATCAAACCCCTACACAAAGGGATAATTTATGCAAAATATGAACAAATGCGACATATCGGTTCTTAAGAAAACAAATTTAGTAATTCCCAATTTTTACCTTTTTGGGGCCCCTCCTGACCCCTTAAGACAGTGGAACCCAGTCATTTTTACAAATCTGAACCTCCTTTACCTAACAATGCTTTAGTGAAGATTTAGGCAAAATTATTTCCATTTTAAAAAAAAAAAATAAAAAAATATTATAATGACATGTCCCCTAATTGAACCCTTGGGGCGGGGTCATATTTAACCCTAGGGACACCATTTGAACAAATCTAACAAAACTATAGTTGGTCATCATTACCACATAAACATTTTGAAAATCTGTTGGGCCGTTCATGAGAAGAAGATTTTTTAAGTTTTGGGCTATTTTTAGTAACGACGGCCATGTTGAATTTCAGATCGAAAAAAAAAATCTTCTGTATAGTCTCCTTTGCAATAGAAACACCCATGTGAAGTTTCAGTTTAATTGGCCTAGTGGTTTCAGAGAAAGTGCTGCTAACAGACGACAGACGACAAACATCAGACGACGGATGACAGACAACGCGCCATCGCATAAGCATTGTGTATTGTAAAAATTGTATATCCCCTTTGGCTCTGGTGAGCTAAAAAAACACACATAATTGATCTTAATTGTTGATTTTCAATACTTTATTTAAATCATGCCAAAGAAAATTATACGCTGAAACTACAAAACCAAAAAGTTATAAGTTTATTACTATAATACCCCACCCATATTTTTCTTTACCGTATGTCATGTTTCACGTTTTAATAGAAGAAAATTTATATACATACAGTTCCAATTATTGTAAATCTATGAAATATTTATAAATGACCATAACCTGAAGTTGACATTATACATAACGCGATCAGTCACGAATTAGTTGCAAAAACATAATCATATTTTAGAAATTGTCATCATTCTGGCAAAGGGAGATAATTTTATGCTCTTTATAATGGAGGATTTGATGGACACCCGCGAATTATGTCATCGTCTATTTTCTTTATTTGCTCAGATGCATGGTAAGAAACGTGTACCTTGGTCGTAGATATCTGACCAATCAGAGCGGTTATTAAAAATAGATTAATTTATATTCAAAGCTATCCACCAATCACATTACAGAAAAAAAAATAGATAATTGAATATGCATGAGAGATTTTCCCAAGTCGCAATATTGGGCATGTTGTGTGATAAAACACCGCGGAGGATCAACTGTTTCTACTGATTCTATAACAACAGTTTGACCCGTGTCGTATCGAAGATTTTGTAGACCTGTCACTGTGTGTTGTGAAAACTAGCTATTCCGATTTTTTAAGACAAGCCCGACGTGCAAGTAACTTTGAAACAGACACATGCCCAGATCTAGATTTGACAAGCTCCAGGCATACAAAATGTCGCCGACGGTTAAAAATCATTATCTGTTGTCGGCGATACGAACAGTTTCGACCAATATTCAATTATCAGCGATAATTGGTACAACACTACTTGAAACTGATCTTTTTTTGAAGGTTTATCGCCGTGTTTGAACAAAGATTTCTCCTGAGTTTATGTAAATCCTTTTCATTTAACCATCTATTCAATCTATTATGATATGCTGAACCCGTAACAACGGAAATAATAACAAAATCAAGCAGCTACAGTTATTTTACTTGATACAACAGAAAAATATTCTCTTTAAAATCACAATTAAAAACAAGTTGAGTTTACCAGTGTGGCGTTTTTTCAGCACGTTGCAAGAATCAGACATATCTCTGAACATGCACAAGTTTTGTTTTTAATTGTTGTTGTTTTTTTAAATTATATATCTACAAATTATTTTAAAATATATATGACCACAGTAGTAAATAACATAACATTAAGTACGTTAGAAAATATATAAGGTAAGTTTCAAGACAGGTTTTTAAATATGCATAATGATTGAGATAAGAACATTTAAACATCAAAATTACTATTAAGCACACCACGTTTGCCTTTTCCCTGCATCCAGAATTTGGCTGTGTCAGCCGGAACCTAGTCTGGATTTGGTATCACCAGTGTATTAAGTAACCTGTGCGCGGTTGTTTTTTTTAAATTAAATATGTTGTTTCACTCAAATTTTGCATCTTTATATCAATAATCAAGCCTATTCCATATAAACTCAAACATATACATTCATTAAATCTATTTACCCCCTCTTTCATAAAACCTAACCATTAGACGCTTTTTAAAAGCAGCCAACTTGTTTTATTTATCTCTTAAGAAAATTTTACTCAGAATTTTTGTTTTTGTTTACCTCAATGGGGGAAAACACAATTTTTTTATAGGGAAGTAACCCATATAATCAGCCTCTGTTTAATAAAGTAAAAAAATCCCGATAACATCTAGCTGACATGCTAGAGGTCACAGGTTTGATCCATGACTTAACTAGATGACCTCTCAAAAACAACACTCCATACGAATCATTGTTCTACTCTGGAAACGCCCGTTTGCTTTTGGTATCACCATCAGTAGATGAAGCGTGCCGAGAGACTGCTAAAAACCAAAGCTTATCCTCTGCCTGCGTTATGGTCGCTGCAGCATCAGTCATTGGATGTCATATCCAGTCAGTTTATCCGCCTAAAAATGGTATTTTGGGCTAAGCAATTTGTATATTGAACCAAACTTTACGATAAAATAATAAATAAAAAAATATTAAATTAAAAATAATAAGATAAAATAATAAAGAAAAAAATCATTAAATTTAAAATAATACGATAAAATAATAAAAAAGAAGAAGACGAATAAATCATCATATAGTCCATTGCGTGTGTAGTCCATGACACCCGTCGCTTCTTGACTCTTCTTGTCGCTTAATAGGGATATAACCTGTAACGAAACATTTCTTGACGCTTCTTGACTCTTCTTGTCGCTAAATAGTGATTTTATCTGAAAGATTTCTTGACACTAAGTTAATTTTAGCTTGTTGTCAAAAAATAAGATAAAAATTGAAAATGTCCTTTATGTATTCAATAGTAATTTATTTGAAGAGCAAAGGAAACAGACAGACATCCTCGTAATGGACTTCTCGAAAGCGTTTGACAAGGTCTCACACAGCCTCCTCCTAAACAAGCTCCACCACTACGGAATCCAGGGAAAGACCAATAAATGGATTGAAGCATTTCTTGCTGATCGCACCTAGACCGTTGTAACAGATAGCAAAACATCAGATCCAGTCAGAGTACAGTTAGGAGTTCTCCAAGGGTCTGTCCTCGGACCATGTCTACTATATTAACGACATGCCGGAGGAACTCAGAGCTACTGTTCGTCTTTTCGCAGATGACACCACAGATGCCTATCTAGCAATCACTTCCGATGCCGACTACCACAACCTACATGAAGACATGAACAAACTGGGCAACTGGGAAAACACCTGGAAGATGGAATTCCACCCACACAAATGCAACGTAATGTCAATCACCAACAAAAGACAACCTTTCATATACAACTACAAACTACACAATCACACTATCCAGCGAGTTGACTCAGTAAAATATTTAGGATGCAACATCAACAAAAATCTTGAATTGGGACAGCACATCAACAACATCACATCAAAGGCCAACAATACTATCAGTTTCCTAAGAAGAAATCTCCATACTGCGTCAACTAAAACAAAAGAAACTGCATACAATACTATAGTTAGAACAACAGCAGAGTACTTTTAATTTTTTATTTCCTCTTCATGTGCAATCCCTGGCAGAATATTCAGCCAGTTGAATGTGGCCAGTAATAGGAAGAAGAAGAAGAGTACCGTAATCGGGTACCGTCGATACCGCCTTTTATTATCGCCCTAAGAACACCACTTCGCACGATTGCCATGCAGATAGTTCGAGGCAACTACCGAAGTGCGCGTAAATCAAAATATTAACTGGTAAACAATAAAACAGGTAATATTCAATTCCTGTAACCTGGAGACGCGTCGTCTACAAATATATATGTTCAACTGGATTTTTATAAATTGTGGTAATGACAGGATGAAAAATAATTATTTTTTCGACCTTTTATGATCTATGTCTAGAATACACTGAGGCCAGTTTCATCGTTTTGTCCGTCTTAAGTAGACCCCGTCGTGTATGAATGAAAAATTGTTGAAAGCGACGCTAAACTCTACACAACAACAAATCAACAACATGCTTTCTCTGGGATGGTTTTTAGTCAACAACCAGTTTCACCAAAGGGGACCATAGTGTTAGTCTGTAGTTAATTTGTTGTTTTTGTACATGCAGAGTTAGCCTGATATAAGGCGTGGATGGACAGCTTTTTTAAAAAATGTCAAAAGGCTCAGTAGAGACGTGCAATATGTCGCACTAATGCAGAGTGAACCTAGTCTCTTCATTCCTGTTGGCATTGAATAACTTATAATGTGTTAATACGCCGTAAAACCCCATTCATTCATTATTTTTATTTCAGATGTATATGAGCAAAGGGTCACAATATATTGGAAACGTGTACAGACAGACACTCTACTTGTTTATAGTAGATGACATTTCCAGGGTATCAGCATGAGTAAAGAAGGAACAGAAGTAGCTACTAAGAGGTAATTGATGTTGTTTTCTCAGGACTATATTTAGACATGTGAGTCTTTAAACATCCACTACTGTCTCACATGATTAAACAGTAAATATATCTTTTATGTTTTCTAATAAGAATTTAATCTATTCCAACATCATCTTTGTGGCATGAAATAAATCGCTTCCTTGGCAGCACAAAAGTAATTGGCACACACAGATTTTAATCTAAGGCCCAAATTTAAATAATATTTGTTTGTCGGTTCAAGTCTGCTCCCAACATTCCCATCGTTCATCATGTGCCGTTAAAAATATTCTCTGATTTATGGCAAAACATTTTCCTACCTACCCACTTCTAAATGCTATGGGTCGAAAGTGGCAAACAAACAATTTTGACCACTAGCTACCATTTATTTAATTTGAAAATGATAGACATTTGAATTTCCAACATGTATTAATACAGACTTTTTCACAGCAGGTTCAAGTTCAAGAGACCAGGCTTGAATTTGAATAAAGCTAAACCTCCCAGCAACGTTTTACTTCCCACTACAGCTCTCAGACCTTCCGCCGAACCCAGACAGAATGTGTTCCCCGATGAAGATGAAGATGTCATGTTTCTTTCACAAACCAAAGCAGTTAATTGCGACAAAGACAAGAAAATAGAAGGATCGAAAAATCAAAAAGTAAAATAAATAGCAAATAGTTGGGGTTTTTGGGCCTTAGTATTATGATGAGTGTTGTGTTTGTGGTATACACAGGAACACATAATAATACTATTGAAGTAATGGAACTAAAATGAACGACACAAGGCGTGTGCTCTAACTAAGGTGTTTAATGCTCAGTATCAAAGTAGCAAGTGATTCATGGTATGGAAACGCATGTAATTATAGAGGCAAATTATAAGAGTAGTTCTTATTCTAAGTAAAGGGAAGTAACTACAACATAGAATATGCTAAAGAGTAATCATGAGTTATGAACACATGAATAGATAATACAACAGTTCCACTTTGTAATCTTTTTAACAGATCCATTCAAACATGTACTGTTCCAAAATTATGGAAAACTGCAAATGTTAGTGCAATTTTTAAAAAAAACGACCCTTCCGATGTATCAAATTATCGTCCTATTTCTCTTCTTTGTTGCATTGAAAAGGTTATGGAAAAAATTATTCATAAACATATATTTAACTTTTTCACTAGACATAACATTATAACAGCACTTCAGTCTGGCTTTGTCCCGAACGATTCAACTGTTAACCAGTTAGTTGATATATACAATACCTTTTGTAAGGCCCTGGATGAAGGTAAAGAAATACGTACAGTCTTTTGTGATATATCTAAAGCTTTCGACAGGGTTTGGCACAAGGGACTCCTTATTAAACTAAATGCTGTTGGAATAACAGGAACTCTCCTATCATGGTTAACTAATTACCTAGAAAATCGTAATCAATGTGTTGTCGTATCCGGCTGTACATCCGATATGTCTAGTTTGAAAGCAGGGGTACCCCAGGGATCTATCCTAGGGCCTCTGTTGTTCCTTGTCTATATAAATGATATTGTAGAAAATATAAACTCATCCATAAAATTATTTGCTGATGATACTAGTCTTTTTATTATAGTAGAATCACCAGATCTTGCCGCTTCTATGTTAAATTCTGATCTCAGAAAAATTCACAACTGGGCTGATAAATGGCTTGTTAATTTTAATCCAAATAAAACAGAATCGATGGTTATTACCCGTAAAATCAACAAACCGATACATCCAAATATTTCTATGAATCAAACTGTTATACAAGAAGTTATTACTCATAAACATCTGGGCCTTACTTTTTCAAATAATGGATCATGGCATGAACACATTCAATACATAAAAGAAAAGGCACGGAAAAGAATAAAAATTATGCGACTTTTAAAATTTCAATTAGATAGAAAATCACTTGAGATTATATATACTACTTTTATACGTCCAATTCTAGAATATGCTAACATTGTCTGGGATAATTGCACTTTGTATGAAGTTAATGAAATAGAAAAGATTCAGTTGGAAGCAGCAAGAATAGTAACGGGAGCAACAAAACTTGTTTCTGTATCAGCTCTGTACAAAGAGACCTGTTGGGAATCCTTAAAAACAAGAAGACAAAAACACAAACTTATCCTTTATTACAAAATGCATAATGGACTATCTCCTTCGTACCTATGTTCTCTCTTACCTGAAAATGTTGGGAATCTTGTTGGCTATAACGTTCGAAATGCACAAGACATTAGGACGTTTTCATGTAATACTCAATTATATTTTAACTCATTCTTACCGTCTTCTGTGCGTGAATGGAATTCTCTTCCTCACCTCATAAGAGAGTCGCCTTCCCTTAATATATTCAAATCAAATATCAATGCTAATAAACAAAAGGTTCCAAATCATTATTATACAGGAAACCGAACTGCCCAAATATATCATACACGACTTCGTACAAATTGCAGTAACTTGAATCAACATTTATTCAATAAAAACATAGTTGCAAGTCCAAATTGTCTTTGTGGTGAAATTGAGGACACATATCATTATTTATTCAGGTGCAGACTATTTCACCAATATAGACAAAGAATGATGACTGAAATAAAATTAGCTTATCCACATGATCCTTCCTTGAATGATCTTCTGTATGGTAATGAAAATCTTACATTAACTGACAACAACTCGATTTTCACGACAGTTCAAAATTATATTATAAAGACCAAACGTTTTGAATATCGCACACAGTTAAATAGATAATGACTTGTTATGTTTTTTTACCTACTTAATTATAACAACAAGCCTCTATTTGATCTTGGATAGTAAGAAACAATGGTTAATGAATGGATTGGATTGATAAACATCAACTTGGAAAATACCTATCCCCTGTATCGGAATGAACCGATAAAGAAAATAAAATCAGTGGAGTCTCTTTCTTTCTTTCCTTCTCTTCAACCAATACTCTCTTTTTTAGTTTTTGAAATATTCTAAATAAACCATTATTTCTTTAACCAATTTTTGCACATTTGGCCAAATTGAAATTATTTCGAAAACAATATGATAAAGTTTATAAGAAATGTAAAATAACTGTTATGGAAGCAGATTTACACAAGCTTCTAAAGCTTTTTTCTGTATCCTTTCCACATAATTCGTTATACCCATGACTTTATTGTTAAATGTATGCTAAATATATGTACTTATGTGAATAAAATATTGTTTAAACTAACAATAACATATATGCCTTGTTATTTAATCCCATATAATCATTATATTGATTCTCATACACAGAGTATCACTACTTCATTCTGCATAGCAAATAGATAGTACCGTCAACAAGGGGCCATGGCGTTTCTAACTAGCATATCAGGGAAGAGTATACCACCACTCTATGTGTTTCTAACCTTTACAGAAAGCAAAAAAATACGGGAACCTGTTTTTAGATCTATGAAAGAGTTAACTTTATTTCTTCTTCATCTAATCTTGCTTGGACACTGAAGAGAACAAAACAATCTATGATTAATTATTTGATCCTATATAATCATTATATGGATTCCCATACGAAGAGCTGGTATCGCTACTTCATTCTGCAGACAAAATAGATAGTACTGCCAACAAGGGGCACTTTCAAGGCAATTAATAAAATGCTGGCGCATTGCTGGTACATTATATATATTTCGAAAATTAAATGAATGGGGTGAATGACAAAACTCTACTACATTCGCAATCTCAAATAATCCACAATCAAAGGAGTTGGGCTGTTGTTGAACTCTGGGAATTTTAACGTTAACAAATTTATCATTAAGCGTTGCGTATATTTGTAACAGTTGAATTTTTACGTTTAACTTTATGTCTTTCATATTTTCTCCTAAACTGTCTATATAGTAAATGAAGTCGCTGTCGGAAGATGTTTTAAAACTCATCGCCCAATGATTAGAGCCGTTAAAGTGAATTTGGCAAGCAGGTTCTATTTGGCGTCTAAAAGTTTTTCTGAATATTCCATTTGTTTTTCTCATCTATAAAAAACGGGGTATTTGTAGTTTCTTGTAAACTATTGACATTAGGAAATTGCATTTTTAAAATTATATTTACCGACGACATATGTTTATCGTTTAACCATTTACAGTTTGATATGTCATGTTTATCAGATAATTTAAGATCATAAAATTTTAACCACCAGTCATCGAATTCTGTAAAGCTGCTGTTCGGACTATCAATTGTAGCGATGTCATCATCTAAAACTTTTGGTGACAGGGTTGGTAAAATTAATTTGACACGCTTACTATCTGTTGAATTATAATTTGACGGTGATTGCTTACGTTTACTATAGCTTTTTGTAGGTGTAGTATGATCGTTGATAACAGATAAAGTTGGTTTATAAATGCTGTCATCCTCTTCTTTAATGTCATGTAGTAAACGGTTTGTACAATATCATTTATTTTAATTAGTTTGTGAGGAAATTTCAATTGAGTTAATTCTATTCCGGTAAATTTGTATTCCGTTTTTAATATATAATTACATAAGCCAGCCCTACCCCTTAGAACCTCAGCATATGTAGAATTCTGTAAATAAAAAATAAATAAATAAATAAATAAATAAATAATTTAAATAAATAAATAAATAAATAAATAAATAAATAAATAAATAAATCGCCAGGTTTTTATAGAAAATATATGTCCTCTGTTATCGAGCAAAATAAACAATTAAATGATATTGATTTTGTTTTTATTTTCATTGTTATAGATTCAGCATATCTTAATCTTTGTAAGAATTGATTAAAACCATAGTTATTTACAATGAATATACTTTAAAAAGCCATTCAAATGCAGCCGGAATTAGTAAAAAACGGCGAAAAATCGTCAAAAAACGTCATAAAAATGTAAACTTCAAGACCAGATTTAAGGCATTATTTTATTTTTTTCATATATTTTCTTGATATATAGGTCAAGGGCATTACATAATTAATGGGATTAGGGCAATTTAACATCATAATCACTTGTATACACGCCACATTTGCCGTTTCCCCATGGCCGGAAAAGTGACCGGATCGGCCGGAATTTGACCGGGTTTTAGTAGTACCCGGTTTTAGTAACACCCGTAAAAGTGACACAATCGTTTTATTTAGAAACCCGAAAGCGGAATTTCCAAAAGAGTCATGGTAATTCCATATCGTAGATCGGATGAAAAAGATGTGTACAAATGCCTGTAAGTAGCATTTTATAGTTATTTACTTTATTAATTTGCAAGTTTGTTTATATGTCTCTGATGGTGATAATCAAGAATACAATTGTAAGACTTTTGGTGACTTGTTTGAGCAAGCAAACAATTTCTACTTTCGTTTTCAAATTATTCACTAACGCTTATTAAAAGTGTAATTATATTTTCCATGTGCATGTTTGGCCTGGGCAAAACATTGACCGTTTATGATAAAAATAATAAATCCATACTTACCATCTTGTATTGTAGAGTGATAAATTCAATATTCTGTTGACAAAATAGCTTACTTTCATTTTGAAAATGACTTTAGTTGTGGTATAAAAAGGATCTAAAGCCATTTCAGTTTATTTTTTTCAGCTCGATACTGTCACTAACTGTAGGTTTATAATATTCATGTGTCAGTGTGCATGTAAAAAAAAATTAAAAAATAAACCAAAACGTAACAAAAATCTGGAAAATAAAATTTTCCATTACAGTTATAATTTACCTGAAAGTCTCAAATTGGGAATACCTGGTAATTACTGTACTGGACAGTTGTATTTCCTTTTTCAAAATAAAAGTTGCAATTAAATAAGTAGCTTATGAAATAAAAACAAATTTGGACTTTTTTTATTGTTAGAGTATTAAAGTGTTGTATGTTTTTGTTCTCTTCCAGATGTGATGTAGACATATTTATTTACCATTTGTGAATATTAGAAGAGAGTAGCAGAGATTTACTCATAGATCAGTAGGACTTTATCATGTCAGGTAAATGTTGTATCTTAAATATATCTTAAAGGAACACACAGCATTATAGGTTCATCTCAAACGCAAGAGGTGATTGTTTTAAAGGGACACTATACAATTTGAGGAATTTTCACTTACTGTTAACACTATATCCCAAAAATTAGATCTATTGAAAAATGATGCAAATAAGATATTAAAAAAAACAACAGTATATTTATTTTGCAGATTCTTGATTTGATTTCTATTTTTTAAAAGGGCAGTCTTCTGATGAATGGTTGTTTGTTTGTTCATTTGTTTGAATATTTGTTGTCATTTCCCGCCCTATCGAGGGCTAACAGATGATCAATTAACCTAAGAGCACTCTTTCCAAGAATCCTTGAAGGTTTACCAGCACTCAAGCACATCCATGTCAGCTAGTAATGTTTTCTTCCAATTAGTGGTGAGAGATGAATGACAATCATGAATGAGATGCGAGATTGTATATCCAATCATCACAGAGCCTGAGATCTGGTGAGGATTCAAACTGTAGACCCCTGGATTGATTGCTATATTTTTTAAAGACAACATGTTTTATTTCTGTATTGAATTTTATAAGAACAAAACAATCACTGACTACATTTTCAGGTGGTGGTGGCCAGAAGGAAAAAATGGAAGAAGATAAAGAAATGGGTAAGTGTAAAGAATAATTATGGGACTTTTCAGGTTAACTAGCATTACCTGCGTGTTTCCCATTGGTTTTTATGCCCCCAGGTTGAAGCAGTTGGGCAGCATATAGCATTTTCATAACTGTCTTTATGGCCAAATAATGATCTCCGAGCTCTAACTCAAGTAATTTAAATCCTATCTTTACCAAGCTTGGTAAAAAAACATATTGGAAAAGTATCTTCAACAAGTGTGATAACCAGCCCAATAACCCAAGCAACTTCAAAGAAATGGCCGTTTCATTGTTCAAAATTGGCATAATTTATTTTATCCCATGTAACTCAAGCAAATTAAACTCAATCTTCATCAAACTTGGTCATAATACATATTGACAAAATATATCCGATATTTATGACCTTTGGATTTTACCACCCGAGGTAAAAATTGTGTTCCAATCAATAAGTTTTGAAGGGGTTTTAATGCATTTAATGAATAATTCGTGTAACCTGTAAAATTATAAAATAAAGGTCAAGTTCAATGTTTGTCAATGCTGGTAAAATTTCATAGGAGTAAATTTTCAGTAAAAAAAATGGTTTCTGATAAAACAGTGTGTTGACACACACATTTCTATTTTTTTCCATTATCCAATATAAAACAGTATCTTTAACAAATTCAGTTTTACATCATGAAAATATAAAGTATACTGAACGGAACAGCTAACCTGCCTCTAGACATTTTTGGTTTTATTTTTACCTGACATTTTATGTATTTTCTCAAAAAGTATCAGAGCAATTTCCTTGATATTTGGACTTGAATAACAAAGAACATTTAGGATAACATTGCATAAATCTGTAATATTAAATTTGACAGCAATCTGAATGATTTCAAAATTATTGAAATGGGCAGTCTTTCAGTTTTAACACAATAATCAAAAATGGCGGGTTAGCTGTTCTGTTCAGTATATTTACACAAGAAATGATTTTATACGCTAATCATATAAACATAATTATGGTGTTGTATTATGAGTACAAGAAGTTTATTTTCATTATCGTGCATTTAAATGATAATCAGTGACACACAGTAAGGAAGAGAAAAGTAAACAAAACAAATTGCATTTTTACTCAATGTTTACAGATTCCCTCCCTCCTTCCCCTCCCCCCTCCCCCTACCCCACAGAGAATGATTTATTTTAAGTACAACATTTAAATATTTACACCAAATCATTACATTGTGATGCTTTATCACATAATTTAGGGTGCAGTGTAATAAATCCATGACATATTTTTATGCCCCCCCCCCCCACCCCAAATTTTGGGGGTGGCATATAGTAATCGCAGCTTCCGTCTGTCCTTCCGTCCGGTATTTTGTTTCCAGCCTTTATCT
Source organism: Panopea generosa (assembly GCA_029582155.1). Classification (NCBI taxonomy): domain Eukaryota; kingdom Metazoa; phylum Mollusca; class Bivalvia; order Adapedonta; family Hiatellidae; genus Panopea; species Panopea generosa. Next base: position 67,715,808 of record CM055906.1, read on the forward strand.
TTGTCATGCATAAATGGATTTTGTTGATACTTGCTAAAAATGATCAACATAACATGACAACGTGTCGCGAGTAAGACCAACACCCGTAACTCAAAGGTCACTATTTGAGTTTGTTCAACAACACTTCGAGTTTGTGTGAGATTTCATGTCAGGCCTGTAACTTTGTTATGCACAGATGGATTTTATAAATACTTGTTACAAATGATCAACATAACATAACGACGTGTCGAAAGTAAGACCCACACCTGTATCTCAAAAATCAAGGTCACAATTTTAGTTTGTTTGACAACACTTCGAGTTTGTGTGAGATTTCGTGTCCAGTCTGTAACAGCGTCTGTCCTTCCGTCCAATATTTAGTTTCCGGCCTGTATCTTTGTCATGTATAGATGGATTTTATAAATACTTGCTACAAATGATCAAAAATGACATGACGACGTGTCGCGAGTATATCCACACTTGTACCTCAAAGGTCAAGGTTACAATTTGAGTTTGACTACACTTTGAGTCTGTGTGAGATTTCGTGTCCGGCCTGCAACTTTGTCATGCATAGATGGATTTTTATAAATACATGTTATAAATGATCAACAAAACATGACGACATGTTGCACTTTATTCCCAAACTCCCACTTCAGAGGTCAAGGTCACAATTTAACTTTGTTTGACAACACTTTCAGTCATTTTGACATTTCTTGTCGGGTCTGTCATCTATGGATAAATTTTAAAAACACTTGGCTCAGTTGATCAACATGACATAATTTAGTGTCGCATGTAAGACCCAGAACCTTTCCTTAAAGATCAAGGTCACACTTTCAATTTGTTTGATATTGTGTGTCTGGTCTGTGACTTTGCCTTTAACTTGGCTCAATTTATCAAGATGACATGATGACGTGTCATAAGTAAGACCTAGACCCATACCTCAAAGGTCAAGGTCACACTTTTAATATGTATGACAACACTTTGCATCTGTTTGAGATTTCAAGTCCATCCTTTAACTTTATCATACATGGATGGATTTCAAAAACACTTGGCTCAATTTATCAACAATTGATCTGTAATTTTGTCTTACATTCAGGGATTTTAAAATAGCTTGACACAAGTGATTAGCATGTCATGATGATGTTTCAGCAACATTTAACTGTTGAAATACCCAGACATCAGATCTCAAGGTCAAGGTTACACAATGGTCAAGGTCACGCTTTAATGTAAAAAAAACCCATGAAATTGCATGTCTAGTCTGAAACATCAGTCCATTACGCTTTATATTCATGGATACATCGCTACCTATTATAACATAATTATTTTGTTATTTTTCAACGACCATTTGGGGGGGGGGGGGGTGGGGGGGGGACATGCGACACTTACCAGTGACATTTCTTGTTGATTTTAACCTAGTGTAATATTACTTCCTATTCATCCACTCTTGTACATAAAATGCCAGACTAATTTCTGAATTGCTTGAGTATATAAATGACGTAGATTTGTCATTGTAAAATTTGAGAGGTTACATCAAATGATGACTGATGGAAACTGATATGAACGATTTGTATAGACGTACATGAAATCTGTTAAATAAATGGTAAATGTATTATTTTCCTAAGTTATGTATATATATAAAACAAATCTTACATTTGTGCTCATTTATTATTTAATTTATTAAACTTGTTGGCAAATATGAAATAATGCCTCGCTGCCACATAATACTCTTTTGTCAACTTGTTTAATAAATTCAATAATAAATGAGCACTCATGTAAGATCCTCCATATATGGTATAATTATAACTTAAAAAAGGCTGTAAATCAGGACTAATCAATTAATCAGGATTTCTTTTGTTTATTAAATAATTAAAGAAAGTCCAGACAGTAAACAAGGTTCAGGAGGTCAAATGAATGAAGACGAGCTACTTGCACAAACAATGAGTGGAATGTCACAAGGAGGTAATGTTGTTTTTTGATGGCCTTGGCTTAGTTTCATCGGCATCTACTTAACTAAATAGATAAAGTCAAACCTGTGTTAGTGGTCACCTTTATCAAGCAACCACTTGTCTTAAACAGCCACTGTTTCTATTTACATTTTTTATAATGTTAGTGTTATTTAACCTGTATGAAGCAGCCACCTGCCTTAAGGTGTCATTTTTGCTCTTTTCTTTGAGTGGCTGCTTAAGACAGGTTTGACTGTATTTAGAAAAAAGTGAAAGTGTTAATAACGTATTTAGGCGTCCAAGTAAAACTTGACTTAGATCAGTATTTGTGTATGGCTACTGCAACCTGTCTAAATGAACTACACAGATTAACCACCTTTGCAACTGAGTGGAGCTAAAAAGAACCAGTTTGCATTTCATTGGTTGCATGATCTTGGTACGTTGTCATAAGTTTAACGTGATGTTTGACTCAAGTTGCCAATCATGACATTGGCTTTGCTGTATTGTGCATATAATCTGTTTTTACAATATCAAAATGGCAAAATAATGTAATAGTTTTATCTAAAACAGGTTAGATTAATTGATTGATTGATTGATTGAATATTTAGCTTTATTGTTATGCCATCAATGGCTAACAGATGATCAGTTAACATAACCACTCTTTTCTAGGATCCTAGAAGGTTAACTTGTACTCAAGCACACCCCATTTCCGCAAGTTACATGATAACTTTTTTTTCACTTGAATCAGCAGTGAGAGACTAATGATAATGAGATGCAAAGTTTTATATCAATCATCACACAGACTGGCCGGGCGGGGATTCCAACTCACGTTCACTGAATTGATAGTCAGATGCGCTACCGACTGAGCTTATTGGGGCCCAGCAAAACAGTTAGAAAATATATCGTAAATAAAAGTGTTAAAAGAACAATTTTAAGTTTTCATCATTTGAAAAAAACATTAGTCTGCTTTAATATTGCTGAGAAGCAGACTTCACAACATACAGACAAACCTTGTGAAGCATTCTACTGCACATAACACATCTTGATCATGACAATGTTATGCCTAGATTATATTGTAATTAAAAGTTTACTAGTTATGGTAAAACAATTATTCTTATTTTAATCTTAATGAATTAATCAAGCAAAATGATGTGTTACATGGTGGTTCTTCTCAGATTCCTATTATTTATAGGGTTCTCCATGTTCTTACTTGTGGATGGACGGACAGTGGTTCTGCTTAAAACTTGATATGTCATATATAACCTGAAATGTGTTGAAAATGGAGTTAAACCCGATTCAAAGAAATAAAAAGATAAATAATTCATGTGCTGTGAGTCAATTCTATCATTTTGAGTGATGCGATATATCAATAAAGTGAAGAAAGTGGACGTAACCATAGATATTTTAACTTGTTTTACAGACAAAGGTCGGCAAGGCAGTGGTCGGCTTGATATGAGAGAAGACCCTCTGGCACAGATGCTGGGTGAAATGAGGGGAGGAAGTGAGTCAGGAGTTGATTACTTATGTTTCACATTCTTTTATCGAATAATTTCTGGTGCTATCGGCATTTATGTTGGAAGGTGAACCTACATTAGTCTTACTATCTGCATTTATGTTGGAAGGTGAACCTACATTAGTCTTACTATCCGTATTTATGTTGGAAGGTGAACCTACATTAGTCTTACTATCCGTATTTATGTTGGAAGGTGAACCTACATTAGTCTTACTATCTGTACTTATGTTGGAAGGTGAACCTACATTAGTCTTACTATCTGTACTTATGTTGGAAGGTGAACCTACATTAGTCTTACTATCTGTATTTATGTTGGAAGGTGAACCTACATTAGTCTTACTATCCGTATTTATGTTGGAAGGTGAACCTACATTAGTCTTACTATCTGTACTTATGTTGGAAGGTGAACCTACATTAGTCTTACTATCTGTACTTATGTTGAAAAGTGAACCTACATTAGTCTTACTATCTGTATTTATGTTGGAAGGTGAACTACATTAGTCTTACTATCTGTATTTATGTCGGAAGGTGAACCTACATTTATATAATGGCAGAAAATCATACAATCTATATTATACAAGGGAGGTAATCATATATCTATATAATATATATACAACACAGGGGCAAGAACTTGTATAGAAGAGTAGAAAACTTACATCTCTCTACTAAATGTCGATAATACAGCATGAAAAGAACTACTACTTTGGCAAATTAGTCATTTAAATTTTCTAAACAACTGATTTTTGTATGTGAAACGTAAGGTGTATGTAACCTTGATGTTTTATAATGTTTAAAACACTCCAAATGATCTTGAATTTAAAATATTGCAGTTTGAAGTAAATGTAAATTATTTTCATTGATTTTTTAGCTGCAGTATACAAATTTTGAAATCATGAGTTCTTTGATAATTGCAAACAAAGTTTGTTGGGAATGGTCTCATTTTATGGAGAATTCCTTTGTGTAAAGAATTTTAATTTGTATTTCTGAGATAAATTTGATATGAGATTTTGCAAGATTTTGCATAAACATACAAGCATTAATAACATAAAGTCCTTAACAGGGGGTAAAAATTAAGATTGAAAGATTGATATGTTGCAAGGAAGGAAATCTTATTTTTAATTAATTTATATTTTCATATTGATTTCAATAAATGTATGTATATGTAATTTAAACTGGATAACCGAGATATGTGGTCTCCTATCATTTGTTTATTTTCAAATATGCCAATTTTCGACTTTGGTATCCTTAATAAATACAAATTCTTCAAGATAAAAAAAAAAAAAAAAAAAAAAAAATGACATCAGATGTACGGGCAAATAAGTGATAATCTGCGTGTGAAGACAATAACCTGATTAAAATATGCTTGTGTTTGTTACAGATATAGTAAGATGTATATTAAATGTAATTAATACTTTACAGGGGGAGGTAACCCTATAGAACAGATGTTAGGTGGAATGATGGGTAGAGGTAGGTGGAATTGTTACATACATGTAAATGTACTTTCAACCAACCTATGTTTCACTGTGTTTATTATTTGTTGTTTTACCATATTTACAGAATAGCATAGTCGTACATGTACTAATATGACTAGTTCCTAAGAATGTGAATTTTATCTCTTGGTCAGACCAGAAAAATTTGCAGATATATCAGTAATTTGTGAATTTTTTTCACACCTCTTCCCTTTTAATTATCATCATAAGAAAATGGTGTTTGAGAACCTGTTAAAACCGCATTTCTCCTTTTTGGTTGTCATGAAACTTGGTTTCCTATGATTCAGAGTGTAATGAACGACAGTGCCTGCACATGCTCAAAGTTGCGTACACCCAATCTTGACTCTGAAGTTCAATCATGATTTTTCTTTTGGTTTTGTTTGTTTAGCGTTATTTTTATGCCGCTGAGGGGGCTAACAGACAATCAGTTAAGCTAAACACTCTTTCCTGGGATCCTGGAAGGTAAACCAGTACTCGAGCACACCCATCTCCGCAAGTAACTTTCGCACTTGAATCAGTGATGAAAGAGGAATGAGAAGGAGATGCAATGACTTATATAATCATCCTGGAGATTGTGACAGGGCAAGGATTCAAACTCACAAACTCTGGATTGATAGTCAGATGCACTACCACCTGAGCTAACCATGCCCGACTTATTTCTGTTGGTTTATTTTCACAGGTGGTGGTGGTGGTATGGATCCAATGCAGCTGATGGCACAACTGGCGGGAGGTGAGTATTGTCCAGACGTAATCAACAATCTTGAAAATAAACTTGTCTGTGGCAGAGGTCTTCCTCCACCAATAAAACTGGATATGCCATATATAACTTGAAATGTGTTGAAAATGGTGTTAAACCCCATTCAAAACAAAAAAGTCATCTTGAAAATACATGCACATACATGAATTTTAAGCGCCACACTGCAATTTCAATAAATTTTCACTCAATATCTTATTTGTAAAAACTTTTATATCTAGATTTCAAGATTTTATTTGATACACTCATTATATGAAATGCATGCATTCATGAGGTTATACAACCAAACTACTTTACAGTACATATGGACAAGGCATAATAATGTATAATTAAACATTGATACAATAGTAATACACGTGGTAGGGGCCAGATGGTGGAGAAAGATGAAGGTAAATGATGGGATAGGGGAAGGGGATGTAATAGTGAGAGAGAGAGAGATACATGTATGATAGAAAATAACCCATGTGTATGCATACCTAATTTGGTTTGTAATTTGAAAAGGGACATAACTCTGATAAATGGTTGTAAGGCATACTATTTCAAACATATGTGATCATGACACAAATTGTAAATGATTTTTGTGAAATATTAATTTGTATTTTAAAACACTACACATGTACCATAAAATCTGATATATGTACAGACATGATGCTGGCTTTAATATGTAGTTCAAACTTAGTTATTTTGACTTTGATTGTGAAACAAGTTATTACAACTGATACAAATCACACTGCAAGTCTTCCTGATAAGAACCAGTAATAAATATAAACGGAATAAGTGTCTTGCTCAAGGTCACTACACATAGCCATAAGGGAGGATCAAACCCATGACCTTCTGATCCTGGGTTTGGTGCCACTGGATCATGTGCTCCTTACAAATGATGCCTTTACGGTGATATCTTAATTTTAATGTCCTTTTGCTATAAACAACATTTGAATTAATTATTCAAATCAATTCACTGTCAGAGAATAGATAATGTTGTATTAGGTCATTGTTCACTTTGTTAACTATGGTTCCATACTTAACAGACGTAATAGATTTATTTTCTGGCCTACAAAAATATATAATAATAGACTTAGTGGATGATGCATTTGGTTTTTCCCAGTGATTATACAAAGACAAATTTCAATGTTATAGTTTTGACATGCTTAGCTGGAACAATACAATTTATTTTCAGCATTAGTGGTTTTCAGTTTCAATTTATAACATCTTGTTTGAGAACGTGTAAAAACTGAGGATATTCTTTTTCAGTTTTTCAAAAAGCCAAACATGATTTTCATTAATTCAGCATTGAAACAACTACAGTAAATACATGCAAATCTACTGAAGGTTGTTTTGATTTCATAGTTTACTTTTTTCTCCAAAGGTGGTGGACGTTTTGGTATAGATCCAATACAGCTGATGTCGCAAATGGCAGGTGGTGAGTATTATTCAGAGGTCTTCAATGCTACATGTATTCTCTTAGACATATATGTAATTATATATACAGTACCAGGAATGATGTACAATCTAATAGTGTGTACAGTTAACCCTGTCTTAAGCAGTCAGTCAAGGGAAGTAGAAAAAATGGTCTTTTAAAACAGTTTGTTTCATAATACAGGTTAATTTGCTCTGAACGCATAGACATGGGAAATAGCATATTTGGCTGCATAAGACAAGTGGCTGCCTAACAGAGGTGACCACTTAGACAGGTTTGATTGTACATGTATAGTCTTGAAGAATCACTACAGGGTTAATACTGACAATGATTAGCAAATGAAACCAATTATTGGTGGAAGCTTTGTGCAAGTGACTGGTGCTAAAACTTACCAGCTGCCAGTTTTTATCCCCTCCCCCCCCCCCCCCCCCCATTTTGCTGGTGAAGGGGCATTAAATGTTGCCTCTATCAGTCCATCTATGCTTTCCTCTGTTTGTCTTCTGGTAAAAAACTGGTTTCCATCAATAACTTCTGAATGGGTATATTTATTTAATTAACATTGCATATGTACTTTTATAATTGTAAAATACCTGTCAAGTTCTATTTTTGTCAATGTTGGTCACATTTTACAGGAGTTATGGCCCCTTTTTTACTTAATTTTTCGGTAAAATAATTGGTTTCTGATCAATAGCGTGAGCATTCGTATTGACAGACACATTTTTAGTTTATGGGTGAACCACATATAACATATAGTTTACAGCTATCTCAGCTTTACTGGACAGGCCAGACTTGTTATGAAATGTGCAGTAGTTCCTTTCTTTTGGCTTCAACTAATTGTTTTGTTGGTTTTATGTAATATTGTGCACTGCTGTATTAAAATCATCATCTTCTCACGACTACTTCCCTTTCTTAAAGGAATGCCTTTCTCAACTACCCTATATTTTAAAATCAAAGTCTGACTGGGATGTATTTGGGATGGAATTTTTTTTAACTCATTTGATCATAGCTCAAGGTGAGCTGTTCTGATCACCATGTGTCCATTGCCTATCTGGTAACTTTCAAAGTTGAGTGCACTCTATCCTAATGCCTGTATTTTTCATTTGATCTTCACCAGATTTACACAGTAGTTATATAACTTATTGGTAAATGTTTCAAACAAGTTGTTGAACCTGCAATATCAAATAATTAGTGTTGGAGTTCTTTCTCTTGAAATTTGCATTCACTTTAGCATTTGCATTTTATCATAAAACTTACACAGTACTTATCAAGTTTTTGAACTGGACAAATTGAAATATATACATGTATCACTGTTATGGCCCTTGACTTGTAGAAAATTTGACCTTTTGTGCACTCTAGCAAATGCAATTTTCATTGGATCCTCACCAAACTTGAACAGTATTTGTATAATCACACAGTTTTTGAACCGTGGTCAAATCAGGTAATTAATGTCGGAGTTATGGCCCTTGAATTGTCAAAATAAATTAGTCATTTGACCTTTAGTGCACTCTAGCATCCGCATTATTGACTGGATCTTCATCAAACTTACTCAGTTACCGAATATAATAAGATCCCAGATAACGTTTTGCAAGGGCATTATTTGGTAATAAATGTTGAGTTATGTCCCCTGAATTATCAAAATTCACTTTATTGGGTATGATCTCTTTTGCTACAGGTGAGTGATTTAGGGCCATTATGATCCTCTTGTTAGTTATGTTATTCATATAAGCAGTTTGTCTATTTTTTTTACCATTGGTACTCTGTCGTCATATTTCAGGAGGAATGGGAAGAGGAGGGAATAATGACAGGGGTAGAGGACAGATGATGGAGGAAGAAGAAGGTAAATGATGGGACAGGGGAGGGATAGGGGATTAGGTAGGGGACAGATGATGGAGGAAGATGAAGGTTATTGGGATGACATGGTAGGGGACAGATGATGGAGGAAAATAAAGGTAAATGATAGGACAGGGGAGGGATAGGGGACATATGATAGAGGAAGATAAAGGTAAATGATGGGACAGGGTAGGGATAGGGGACATGGTAGGAGACAGATGATGGAGGAAGATGAAGATAATTGGGAATGGGGGGGGGGGGATAGGAGATATGGTAGGGGACATATAATGGAGGAAGAAGAAGGTAAATGATGGGACAGGGGAGGGATAGGGGATGTGGTAGGGGACAGATGATGGAGGAAATGAAGCTAAATGATGAGACAGGGGAGGGATATGGGACATGGTAGGGGACAGATGATGGAGGAAGATGAAGGTAATTGGGACAGGGGGGAATAGGAGATATGGTAGGGGACAGACAATGGAGGAAGATGAAGGTAAATGATAGGACAGGGGAGGGGGAGGGGTAGGGGATTAGGTAGGGGACAGATGATGGAGGAAGATGGAGGTAAATGATAGGACAGGGGAGGGGTAGGGGATGTGGTAGGGGACAGATGATGGAGGAAGATAAAGGTAAATTATAGGAAAGTGGAGGGGTTGTGGAGATGGTAGAGGACAGATGATTTGATGAAGTAAATGCTGGGACAGCGGAGGGGAAGGGGGTGTGGTAGAGGAAAGACAATGGAGGAAGGTGAAATTAAATAATGGGACAATGGAGGGAGAGATGATGTTGTAGGGGACAAGTCATGCAAAGGACAAGCAATGGTTAGGAGAGGTGGTTGGTGGGAAAGGGAGAGAAGGGGTACCCTATTAACTTTCTGTATAAACCATTCAATGGTTATTTATTTACATGGACGGTATTAGATATAAATTATATAGATGAAATAAACTTTATGTATTCTGGTACATATATATATTGTTATAGTAATATAACAAATTTACCATAATATTTGCATAATGTAAACTTTAGAATATAAACATGTACATGCATTTAAAATGATGTGTTTTAAAGTGATGTTCGATAATATATTTTTAATACTTTTCTTATCTTTTCAGTAATCGACATAGAAAACCCTAAAGAGGACCAAATAGTCAAACAGACGCTGGGTGATGAGAAAATGAAGGGTAAGGGTTGAACTGGTGCATGGTGTTTAGCATCGTTTTCAACAATTTATCAGTCATTTCGCAGCGGTGTCTACTTGAGACAGTATTCTGAGCCCTGTCACACTGGAGTATCATGCCACAGACACATGGTATGATACCCTAGCCAGTTACGTTATACTGACACCAGATAATTATTAGTCTAGTATTGGTTGGGTCTATATGTTTACCCTCTGTCCATCTGTCTGGAACAATATGGATCCTTCTATAACAATAAGTACTAGGGATACATGTATTTTCACAAAAATGGGATGTACATGTATGTATGGCGGGCAGTGAAGAGATTCTATAAACATTTTTCTTTGCTGCTATAACAATAATTAGGTTACTATGGCAGTATAAATAACAAAAACATGCAAAATGAAAATGTTGATAGTTGCTATCTATGGCCCAATTTTTAGTGGTTCAAGATCTCCTATGGTTTATTATGGTAAGTGTTTGTTTGAATATTTAACGTCTTTTCAATGCCATCAAGGGATAACAGATGATCATTTAACCTAACCGCTCTTTCCTTGGATCCTGGAGGTAAACCAGTACTTGGGCACACCTATCTAAGTAACTAACTGATAACTTTTGAATCAGTGGTGAAAGACAGAAAATGAGATGCAGTGTCATATATCATTCGAAGACATTGAACTCATGACCCCTTGATTGATAGTCATATTCACTACCGACTGAGCTAACTGGTTCAGGTAATATATATTCTGATAATTATATAAAAATTCGCTATTGGGGGAATAAATCCAGAAGTAAAATACTCATTGATCTCAGATCTTATCTGGAGCTCTGGTTCCTACCAGGAAGTATTTTATATTTCAGCTGTATACTATTTGTGAAATATAAAGTAGCACATGATCAAACTTTGCATCTCCACATATAGTACAAGACAACATAGCACACCAATTTAGAATATTGTCATTATTCTCCAGGCCACAGACTTCAATTTTAGATTTACAGTCAAACCTGTGTAAGCTGTCACCTCTATTAAGCAGCCACCTGTCTTCAGCAATTATATTTTCTAATTCCCATTTCTATGCTTTCATAGTAAATTAACCCGTATTAAGCAACAACCTGTCTTAAAAGGCCATCCGTGCTCATTCCCTTGACTGGCTGCTTAAGACAGGTTTGACTGTATTCATTATTTACGCATAGAAATGAGAAATCGCAAATGTGGCTGCTGAAGACAAGTGGCTGCTTAACAGAGGTGACTGCTTACACAGGTTTGACTGTATGTATACTCCATGGTCATTTATTTTGTTTTTTCTTATACCTGCAGCTGTTAGTTGTCGAGACCGGCGGTCAGACGGTATGTGCACCATCATCATATTGGACACCTCGGCTAGCATGACTGGGGAACCCATGACAGAAGCAGGCAGATTTATCTCGGAGTTCATCAATGGTAGAGAATATATACATGTACCCCTCTCAGACTACATTATTAATTTCTGTAAAAAGCCATAAAGGGAGTATATATAAATGTCTTAAAAAATGAAATTATTGTTAAAATGGATTAAAGGCATCTCAGTCTCATTAATAAACAAAATCTGAATGGTTTGGTATGTTAACTCCACCAAAACATGGCAAACTTAATATTTTAATTGGAGTGGTTAACTTGAAATAAACTCCCCATTCTAAATATAGATAGCACTTAAGTACCATTTGATGATCTTCACATCATCGTTAAGACTCTTTCTTAAATGAAACAAGTTTTACTGCGTGTAAACCTGTATAGCAGATTAAATTGAAACAAAATGAAATCATGAAACTCTTTTAATATGTCACAAAATATATTGCAATTTAAGTGGGAAATCTATTTTAGTATAACCTAGGTGCGTAGCCCAAGTTAGGAAATCTCTTTTCAATATATTATTTTGGTATGTTTAAATAGATATACATTTAGTAATACAGTGTCAATCAGTATATATAGGCATGATATATTAGAAAAAAATGTTTTTAGTCAATTTTAACATTTTGAAAAATCCTAATATATTCCCTTCAAACAATGCTGGTTAGTTTTCACAATTATGATTAAAAATTCAATAAGGTATTCTGTGAGCTTAAACTAACTTATTTTACTTTGATTGTGAAACAACTAAAACAAATCATGTTCGGAGTCTTCCTCGGTGGAACCAGTACGAAGTATATACAAAAAAATTGTCTTGCTCCAGGACACCACACATAGCCGTGGGAGAGAATCAAAACCGTGATCCTCCAATCCTATATTAGATTCTCTACCACTTGATCATGCGCTCCACTTAAGGTTGCCAGTTTACAGAAATAAGACATTTATAACTCGTCTTTTTGACGATTGTGATGACTTGAATGTCAACATCATTATTTGTCATTAGCACTGTCGTCATCGAGTTCAAGTTTTATGTTTAGCTCGGCTTTTCTTTGTTTCGGAACAAACTACTTTTATTATAGTGACTAAACTTCATTTATACATACTATGTTATAAAAACAATGTATATAGCTATCAATGTTAACGAAGCTTGCATATTTATTGTTAAAATTTTTTTTTATGAACTATTTTTTTATTAGTAATAATATGGATTATGTAAATTGATCACCATCATTTTAAAAAATTTACATCATCAGATGGCTATAAGTCACCCTCTTGTTTATAATTTTCAAAATGAAATTTTAAATGCTTTACATAGATTTATATATGATGTAACTGGCGCATGTTTCACCAATATTTTTTTACTTGATACTTAAAAACTTGCTTTGGACTGGTTGCTTTAATATTTTTTTAATCAATTGCAATGAAACTAAATGCAATTTCTACAGCCAGTCTAAAAGCACGATCACCTGGGTGCTTTTTTTTATTTGAAGTTAAGTAGCTAAACTTAAATCTATTAGTGAAACGGAAGTCGGTATACATTTAAAGCTTACAAATTACAAATAAACAAAAACAATAAAAATGTTTGTAGTTTCATTTTTTGAAAGTGCCGAAACAAAGCTATATGAAGGTATTCATACCATCATTCATCTATAGATCTATATATCATCAAAAGGTTACTTTTCCAGGTCTAGAAAAAGCTCAATTTGCATATGGACTGGAGGAAAACATGGCCATTATCTGTGTGGGAGCCCAGGAACATGTGGCCCAGCATCTTACCTGTGACTATACACTTATCAGGAGTGTAATAGGTACATTTCTATTTATAAACACAATGGTTTAGGAGATAATTATTTAAATTAGCATACTTTTGCTTTTTAGCGTTTAAGTTCCTGAACAATTTTAAAAATGTACATACCAGGGTCTGGATTTTAACAGATGATATGCATGTACATGAAACATAATCATGAGAACTTCAGGTACATGTATAACTGGCCTAGTGGTTTCAGAGAAAGCGCTGCTAACGTATAACGACAGATAACATTTTTTTATGAGACTATACACAATTTTTTTTTTATCAAAGATTCAAGATGGATGCTTTTACTTAAAATAGTAAAAACTTTTTAAAAAATTCTGTCATGAACTGCCAAACAGGTTTTAAAAATATTTAATTAAGAAATGATCGCCAGATATAGTTTATCATTTTGTATAAATGGTGTCCCTGGAATTAAAAATGACATTGCTCTGAAGGCTCAATTATTTGACTATAATGGACATTAATAAGTATTTTTTTAAAAATGGAAATGATTTTGCCTAAGCAGATGCATTGTTTGGTGAAGGAGATTCAGATTTATTAACATAACTCTCGTGAGGGGTCAAGAGAGCCTCAAAAGGATAAAAATATTTTTCTCAGGAATCAGTTGGTCAATTTTGTTCCTATTTGGCATAAATTATTCCTATGAGCAGAGGATTGAAGTGTATTCAAATCAAGGGAGTATCGTTTATAGGGGTCAATGCCTCTTGCTTAAATGACATCATGTTTGACCTGATTTAAAGGTTGTATATCAGGAAATAATGCTATAAATGTCTAAAAAAGTAAAATTACAAAAATGTATTTTTAAAATGGATAAAAGGTATCTCATTATCAAAAATAAATAAAATCCGAACGATGTATCAAATGCACCAAAACGTGACAAAATCAGTATGTAAATTAGATAGGTAAACTTGAAAGAAAATCCTCATTTGGAAAAAAGGCAGCACTTAAATACTGCTTGATGACCTTCACATTGTCATGCAGACTCTTTCTAAGATGAAAGAAATTTTACAACATATAAACCAGTATGACGGATCAAACTGAAATCAAAATGAAAACATTATTTGGAAATACTGGGTCTGTGAGTGTATCATTTTTTATAGGCATGATATATTGGAAAAAAAAGTTTTTGGTCAATTGTAAAATTCAGTGGAATCCTGATATTTTTCCTTCAAGTGATAACCTTGTTGACACCACAGTGACATTTACTGGCGAAGAGCAAATAGTCTTTATTACAGGGGTAGTTACTTTGAGGGAATGCTGAAAGGTATGAGTTTTAGATTGCTATATTTTCAAAATATACATGTAAGGTATGTTAGACCAATTATTGAGTGACCCTAATAATTCTACAGTACATATTTTTCAGACGCCCAGTTTCCTGAGGGCCCCAGCAGACTGCATCATGGTCTCATTCTTCCAATTGCTACCTTAACAAGCAGAGATGGCATAGGTTAGTTTTCTGTTGTGTACAAAATATAATACATATGCATGTACATGGACAAGGGGTAATTAGTAAGTTCAAAATGTGTACATGGTATAATAACTATACAAGGGGAAATCAATAAGTTCAAGGGGTGACAGACTAATGTATATAAACATAGAGTGAAATAACTATACAAGCGGTAGTCAATAAGTTCAAGGGGTGACAGACTAATGTATATAAAACATAGAGTAAAATAACTATACAAGGGGTAATCAATAAGTTCAAGGGATGACAGACTAATATATGTAAAACATTATTAGGGTAAAATAACTATACAAGGGGTAATCAATAAGTTCAAAGGGTGACATAGGGTAAAGTAACTATACAAGGGGTAATCAATAAGTTCAAACATAGTTTAATAGCATATACAAATGTTTTTTTAACAATTCTAACACATGTTTTAAAAAGAAAAACAGCCTAGGAATATAAACATGTGTGCAAATTGTATAGCTAATGTGTGACATAAATAAATCAAAGTACAGAAATGCTGATAGGCAGGCTTTAATAAATATTCATATGCCTACCTAATTTGATTGACATTATTGTAGCATTTTTCTTTATTATATACAACATACTTAAAAATGGCGTAATACAAAGTCCTCAATTTATTTTTGTTTAGTTTGTTGCATATTTTAAATACAATAAATAAAAATAGTCCCTGGTGCATCTGATCATTTTAGCAGTAAATAAGACTGCAAATCTTGACAACGTGGACATAAGCAGGGCAGCATGCCTTTGGCATGAAGTCCATATAAAAATCATCAATATTTTGATGAAATGTTTCAAAACCATTTCAGATGATTTTAAAGATTTTATAACCAATACCAACGGCCATCGTGTGTGTCCTCGAATTATCGTCATCAGTGATGGACATGTCAATAATCGGGAAGACATTCCAGGACAGACCCCTGCAGAGGGAGATCAGGAGACTCTAACGGTCAGTCACCATTCGTATATAAAAATCAAATACCATATAGTCAAACCTGTAGAAGCGGTCACCTCTATTAAGCAGCCACCTGTCTTAAGCAGTTGTTATTTCCCATTTGTATGCTTTCAGAACATGTTAACCTGCATTAAACAAAAGCCTGTCTTAAAAGGTCACTTTTACTCCTTCCCTTGTCTGGCTGCTTAAGACAGATTTGACTGTACATTGAATCATCTTTATACAGCACCTCTGTAGATCTATCATCTCTCTACAACAAGTATTAGTCGTCAAGGAAAGTGAAGAGAACTACAGTGGTCATTACTCAAGCCGATTTCCATGTTATCCTTTAGCCCTTTACTCCATAGATACGCGTTTTCCCGCAACAATCACAGAAGGCCTTTGAAAACAGTGCAGGAAGAGTTCAGATTGCTCGTAACGAGCAATCTGAACACTTCCTGCACTGTTTTCCACTCTGTCAGTTAATATAAACATAATTCACCCAGTAATTCAAAAGTCTTCTATATTAGGTCTCCAAAGGTGTCTATATTAGAGGTGTCCAAAGGTGTCTATATGAAGTAAAGGGTTAGTTTATACTAATTAATTTTACCTTGATTGTGTAGAAAGCTCAAAGTTTATATCAATCACTCTGGAGTCTTCCAGAGTAGAATCAGTGCTGACTAATGTTTTTTGAGAGGCATTGGGTCTGAGTTGGGCATCAAACCTGCGACCTATGACATGAGTAGCCAACACTAACCACTACACTTTGTCCTGTGTTAACCTGTTGTCCACCATATCCATACAATGTGCCAAATAGTTTATGTTGTAAATGTAGAAAATGTCTCATTGTCGTTATGTTTTTATAAGTATATATTATGTATTGTGTTAATGTGAAATAAGGAAGTCAGTAACAACTTCTGTATCACAGCTTTAAAAACAACATCCACGATTCTCATTTTGTAAAACTAATCTCCATATAATTATGTAAACCCTATGGTTCATTGCACAGGCATTAAAACACAATAGAGACTCTTAAAACACATAAGAGACTCTTAAAACACATTAGAGACTCTCAAAACACATCAGAGACACTTAAAACACATTGGAGACTCTCAAAACACATCAAAGACACTTAAAACACATTAAAGAAACTTTTAAAATGCATTAGATATACCATTAAAAGAAGGAACCATAGGTGTAACAAACATTGTTTTGCTGATGTCAGAGATTGTAGTGTTATTTCTACTTTCAGCTTCAGAATATCTGTTTAAAATTGACAGAACGTGTAACACACTGGAAAATGTGCACTGTCCACTGTGTACCTGTCGGAGCTGCAAATATAGTGAGTACAAGAGAGTCATTGTGCTTTCTCTATAAAATATACTTCAGCACCATTCCTTAAAGGAAGTATGTTAGGATTTTTCAAAATTTTAAAATTGTGTAAAACATTTTTTCCAATAGATCATGCCCATATATACTTACAGACTGTGTATTGTCAAAATGTTATATTGAAAAGGGATTTCCTAACTTGGCATATGTGCCCAGATTAGACCAAAATAGATATCCTGTTTAAAATTGCAATATATTTTGTGACGTATTAAATGTGTCACGATTTCATTTCGATTTTGATTTGATTAGTCATACTAGAAAGCATATTGTAGAATTTGTTTTATCTTAGAGAATCTGAATGACACTGTGAAGGTCATCAAGCAGTAGTTAATAGCTGTTTTTAATAGTGGATTTCGTTTCAAGTTTACCATTCCATTTTAAATATCAATTTTAAATATCAATTTTAAATATCAATTTTGTCACATTTGGTGGATTTGACCATGCAAACTATTTGGATTGAAATACTTTTTATCCATTTTAAAAATATTTTTTATTTTTTAAGACATTTATAGCATTTTTTTCTTGATATTCTCCCTTTGATACCACAATTATGTGTATGTATGCACATGTTAAAAACATTATTTAAAATTGTTTATTTCGATGTTAGTTTTCTAAGTAAATGTTGAACAGTGACTTTTTTAAAAACATCTTTAAAATCGATTCAAAAGGTCTATTGACCAATCATTAAACAGAAATAAATTATTTTTAATTTCAACAGCATATCTAATAATCATGTATTTTTCAATTAAATATATCATTAAATAATTCCAGCCATTCTTGGAAATGTTAGCAAACAGTACAGGTGGTCAATTAATCCAGCCAGCAGACGCCAAGAAAATAAGCAGATGTTACCTTCACCATGTACGTATGCCATTTGTTAACGTCACCATGTATGTATGTCTGGCTCCTGTATCACTACATATTTAAGTAAATGCTTTAATACTATAAAACTTGAATCAAATAAAAGCATCTAGATGATCATGATTTTAGACTGGTTCTAAAAAATCTGCATTTGGTTTCATTGACAATGATTTATAGATATTAAAGTAACTAGTCAAAATCAAGTTAAGCTTTTAAGGACTTAAAAATTAAAGAAAATGTTGAAACGGGATCGAGGTCTATACATGTATAACTACCAAAATACATGCATAGTTGACTCATTTTTGATAATTAGCTTTCTTTTTGAAAAAAATGAAGAGCTATGTCATGACCCTGATGCCATTGTCGTTGTTGTCCACCTGTTAAAGTTTTATGTTAAGCTCAGCTTTTTTCTGTTTCTGAACAAACTATCTGTGTTATATTGACTCAACTTCATAAATGCATTTTATATTATGTTATAGAAATAATGTATATTGCTAACTTGCCTTAATTTCTTTGGGGTGTAAAACCTTGGGTTAAATTGTTTTGTTAAGCTCGTGTTTTTAATCTTTTTTATTTTTCAGTAATCATCATGTTTAAAAAGTTTACATCACAGACTTTGACCTACTTAATAGATTTGAACTTGGTGCGTCTGCACCCGCTTGCTGTGCTCTTGTTTAATTCATTATAATGTTGTTGTTGTTGTATGGTGTTTAGCGTCGCTTTCAACAATTTTTCAGTCATATCGCGACGGTGTCTACTTGAGACAGTATTCTGAGCACTGTCACACACGAGTATCATGCCACAGACACATGGTATGATACCCCACCCAGTCACATTATACTGACACCGGGCCAACCAGACCTAGAACTCTCCTCTAAATGCTGAGCGTCAAGCAAGGAAGCTTCCAGTACCATTTTTAAAGTTTTTGGTATGACCCGGCCAGGGATCAAACCCACGACCTTCCGCATGCGAGGCGGACGCTCTACCACTAGACCATGCCACGGTCTAATTCATTATAAGCATTAGATATTATACATGTATATCCCATGTTTCATTTTCTCAGTAGGAGCATGCTACCATTCATACTTTCATGTAGTTCAGAGATGTAATTTATCAAATGTTTTAGTCTAAAACTTGGACAGTGAAAAATGTCTGAAAATCATATTTTTCTTACACATCAAAGACTTTGACTTACAATAACATATACAGTAGATTATCATTGGCTCAAACACAGATGGCTACATATATGTAGCTCAAATTACTTGTCTTGTCCTGACTGAATTCCTATTTTGATGTACATATATGGTATATTATGTTAAACAATACTTGGCTCGAACAATCCTTAAGTTGAACTATTTTGCTCAGTCCCGTCGGGTTCGAGCCATCAAAGTTCTATTGTACATGTAATAAAGTATCTTTGACAAGTAAATGTATTTTTGTGCTTTTCCTTACAGCACCTAGTTGGTTTACTACAGAAGAACGGTACAGACATGTCAAATCGGTCTGTCGTAGCAGCCAGTATAAACCAAGCACTGGCCTGCTCTGATGATGACGATGTGGTAAGTATCAATGAATTATAAATGCTTATATTTCCAATCACCTCGTGTACAATGTTTGGAGTAGATATTATAGTATTGATGTAAGTTAATGGTAATAATGTACAACATTGTGTAATAAAATGTTTACGGCTAATTGTTGGCAAGTACCTTCACCCAATGGTAGGATTGTCTACCATACAGGGAGTTCTTGCACACTGAATAAGGATATCTTTATTTTACAGGAGTTAGGTATTTCTAACTCACCCTAGGGCCGAGACCTAAAATCCTCGCTCTATGACAAAATCGCCGTGCTACGACATATTCATTCATAAGTACTATGGTATCCTTGTGCTGTTATAAAAAATAAACAGGAATAAAAATCATAAAAATTCACACAGTTAGGGTTGTATTATACCAGAAAAAGTATCTATATTTTTTTGGTGCAGATTGAAAATTCTGTCCTCGGGATAATTGTTCTGGCAGTAACTCGGCAGAACCTTGTTACCACTAAAACAGTTATCCCTCAGGTTTGAATTTTCCATTTGCACCTCAAACCCATGAAAGATACTTATAATCCTGGTCATGCGTTTATAATCCTGGTCATGTGGGTATACTAGATAACCATATCACAATAAAAATAATATTTTACTCATATTTTTGCTGTTCACTGCCAAATTGGTGAGTCATAGTCTGTTATGGATTTTATCTTGACCAGGGTGCGTTTCACAAAAAAACTTACAACAAATATCGTCATAAACGTAAAACAACAAATTATACACAATATTTTTGATATCCATCCAAATGTACCCAAAATTTGCTCAGATCCTACAGAAATACAATCATTTTAAACATTGACCATAATTTGAACATACAATGAAGACATTGTAAAATCGACTAAAAGCAATTTTAAGTTTCATTTTTGTGAACGCAGCCCAGGATCGCATGTTGCACTTCATTCAATCCATCAAAAATCTAGACTTCAATTTTCAAAAGATGTACATATAAGACAATGTGCTAATGTAAAAGAACTAAATTTAAAAGAATTTTTCACTTTTCAGAACGGAGTAATGAAGATTTTTGCTGACGGGGAACCAGACATTGAGGCCCACAAACAGGGCCTGGTCAAATGGATGGCAGAACAGCAGACCCAGAGCGGTCAAAGACAAGGGGGAATGCAAGGTTAGAGAAGTTTTGTTTAATTTTAAATGCATTGTTTATTTCATTTTACTGTTCGTCAATGAAATGTTTTTATCAAACCATTCCAGTTCTGATTTTATATTAATTCCTGACATTTAAAAGTAGGTTATCAATGGTTAAAGGAATTAATGTAATGTTATGCCACCGAGGGCTAACAGAAGATCAATAAACCTTACCATGCTTTTTTTGGTTCCTGGAATGTTAACCAATACTCGAGCACACCCATCACCGCAAGTAACTGATAGCTTTCCCATTTGAATCAGTGGTAAAGGACAAAGAACAATGAGTCGTACATTTATATCAATCATCACAGAAATTCAAACCTTTGACTTGGATCTCAAATTCATTAGTGATATAGAGATTACTTTCATTCACTTCTCTGTCAAGATGCACCTTAGCTAGCAGCAAAATTCTAAATAAAAAATAAAAAGAAGATCTTACAGGAGTGTTTGATTACAATCTGATTAAAATACACGATCTTCCTAAATGTAAGATCTGATGATGACCTATTCAAATTCTTCTTCTAGAATAACTGGATTTTCAATATTGCTAATTTTTAGCTGTTTTTATTGCAACCAATCAGAGTACTTGTTTCAACAGCCATTCGGCATAACCATCAATGTGAGTGTGGATTCGGCCATATAAATTAAAAAAGTCCCGGATCATCCCTGTCATCTAAAACTTGTGAAAATCATTTACATGTATTAAAAAAAAGCATGGGCGCAGCCATTATGGATATTTGATCATAACAATTATAATCGCGTGATCTAAATATAGATTTTTCTTCTGTTGAAATAGACTTCTATTTTCACTTTCAAAAACTATGAAAGCGAGCCTCTGATTGGCTGGCGGAAAGGTCGTCTGAACGTGACCTTCTATGCGTCGTCAGATTCCATAGCAATACGTTCTTGGGGATATGATTTTAATGAGATTGGCTTGATTATTGTTGAATTTATTAAACAAGTTGGCAAAAATATACTATGAGAGGCTCTATTCTTTTATCACATAACTCCGGGCACATTTACCAATTACTTTTTTAAATCACCTCTATAATGAACAAGGATAGTGGACACATATTAGTTTCTGTCAGTAGTTCTATGACGTAACATCTCAAAATAACTTCACTTTGCCATTACAAATCGACACGTCATTTTTATGTTCAGGCAAGTTAGACAATAGTTTGGCATTACGCACGAGAGTCAAGTGATAAGAAAATCACAGAGC
The DNA here is from genome assembly GCA_029582155.1 of Panopea generosa. Taxonomy (NCBI): domain Eukaryota; kingdom Metazoa; phylum Mollusca; class Bivalvia; order Adapedonta; family Hiatellidae; genus Panopea; species Panopea generosa. Next base: position 67,737,717 of record CM055906.1, read on the forward strand.
AATGAACCGGTACTCGGTTAATATCAAATATATATCGCCAGTTAATTATGTTCCTGCATCATAAATTATGTAATGAATTATGTTTACTTTTATTATTATTTATCAGATATGCAAGGAATGACGGAACAACTTAGTGGTGGTGGGTTACCTGGAATGATGGGTGGCGGAGGAAGAGGGGGAATGCCAGCTATGATGGGTGGTGGAGGAAGAGGGGGAATGCATGCTATGATGGGTGGCCGAGGAAGAGGGGGAATGCCTGCTATGATGGGTGGCGGCAGAGGGGGAATGCCTGCTATGATGGGTGGCGGAGGAAGAATACCTGCTATGATGGGTGGCGGCGGAGGGGGAATGCCTGCTATGATGGGTGATGGCGGAGGGGGAATGCCTGCTATGATGGGCGGTGGTGGAGGTAGAATACCTGCTAAGTTGGGTGGTAGGGGAGGTAGGATTCCCGCTATGATGCGTGGTGGTAGAGGAGGAATATCAGCTATGATGGGTGGTAGACAAGGTGAAAAGGAAGCAGATGGAGCAGGTCAAGTTGGTGGAAATGAAAAGGTTGGTAATAGACAATTCAAGGCAGGGGATATAAGTAAATTGCCATCGGATGTGATTACTATGATGGGAATTAACAAAAATGACAAACCTGGTAAAGCTAGTGAATGGAAAGACGCAGAAGCTAGTTTTGAAGGCAATAATGGTGGTGGAAAAGGAGAAGGAATACCAAATATGGCCCAGTCGATTGGTGGAAGAAAACCTGGGGATAATGAAGGTGGTGATGGAATGCCAGATATGTTTGCCATGATGGGTGGCCTAGGTGGTGGAGGAGGAGGTGGCCCTGGTGGAGGAGAAGGTGGCCCTGGTGGAATGCCAGATCTGACAGCCCTTTTGAGTGGCTTAGCAGCTGGAAAAGGGGGAGGTGATGCAGGTGGATTGCCAGATATGTCGACAATGATGGGTGGTGGAAGAGGAGTAGGTGGTAAGGGTGGAATGTCAGCCATGATGGGTGGTGGAAGAGGGGGAGGTGGTAAGGGTGGAATGTCAGCCATGATGGGTGGTGGAAGAGGGGGAGGTGGTGCTGGTGGATTGCCAGATATGTCAGCCATGATGGGTGCCCTAAGAAGTGTTAGAGGTAGAGGTGGCGCTGGTGGATTGCCAGATATGTCAGCCATGATGGGTGGCCTAGGAGGTGGTAGAGAACGTGGAGGTAATGCTGGTGGAATGCCTGATATGCCCTCATTTCTTGGTGCAAGAAAACCAGATAATATGACTGCCCCTCCTGGGGATGGCAGAGGAGGAGGTGGTGTGGGTGGAATGTCAGATTTCTCTGCTGTTCTTGGTGGTGGTGGTGGAGGGGGAGTTGGTGCTGGAGGTATGCAAGGTTTAGCAGCAATGTTTGGCGTCAGAAGACCAGGTGGTGGTGATGGCGGAGGACCAGACATGAACAGTGCCGAGGAATCAGACAATAGTGTTGGTGGGATGCCTCGTTTGCGAAGACTAATTAGAGAGTATGGGGATGTGAAATATGGACAAGACGATATTGAGAACATGTTGAGAGAAAGCGAAGGTGGTCAGATGGGTGAGCAAGGAAACTTAGATGCATTGATGAAACGCATTGATGAATCAACAGGATACAATGCATACAAAGCAAGTAAGATTTGATGAGTATTTTATCGTTGCTCTTACAGGAATGCTCATTAATTTTATTATTGAAATTATTAAACAAGTTGGCAAAATATTTTGTGTGAGGCTCTGCCAACTATAAATTGTATCATTATTTATAAATAATAAGTGAACATGAATGTGAAATTGTATTGATCATGTTATTTAAAAAAAACTCTGCAAAAATGATATAATGCTGGACAGGACCTTGCATTACATTTGTTATTAACTCATTTTATGAATTCAATAATAAATGAGCACTCATGTAAGATCCTGTATAATAATATGTACATATATAAAACCTGTAAAAATTTGAAAATATTGATAAATTCAATTTTTTTTAGAAGCAGTATTTTGTAGATCGAAATCTATGAAATTATATTTCAAAGAATGTAACATACATGTATACTTCAAGCTTAATCAAACGTGTTTTTTAAATATTGAATCTAATCCTTCCAGCGGTTTAATAAAAATTGTTCTGAGCATTTTTATTATCACCAGACCACAATTCTGAGTATTAACTCATACCGGTACTTGTGTGGAGAAAGTAGTCAAGCATCAAGCCCAGGTTGTGGGTTCGATCCTCCACCACAGATATGTGCCATGTCCTTGAGCAAGATGCGTATGCTTAGTACTGGTTCTACCCAGCTTAGAGCTTTATTTATCTAAGTTCTAATAAAATGATTCACAATTGAAGTAAAATAAATAATTTGTTTTAACTAAGATGTTTTAGGCAACATATAAATGTATGATTTTTGCTTTTGATTTTTTAAATATTTCCTTTTACTGATTTGGCAAGATAGGCCAGAGAAAACCAGTTTTCATATTTCATTTTTTTCTTTTTTTGGTGTCCTCCATGTTTGAGTGGTCTAAGGCTCTATCCAAAAGTGTTTGCCCCCACCACTAAGGTTGTGGTGTTCACACCCAGATGTCCACATACTTTGTGTCGAAAAATTTGCCAGTTAGTTATGGAAGGACAGTGGTTCTACTCACAAGTTCTTATATAATACAAGGTGTCCTTTATTTGTCATGGTGAAGATGATAATTATATAAATGATGCTAGTTCTATGCAAAAGGCACAGTGTAAGCTATTTGATCACCTCATGTCATCTGTTGTGCACCAGTTTTCACTCATCATAGTCGTCATTAAACTTAGCATAGAATTTAATTACAATAGGATTCTGGAACAAGCCAAATCAGATATTTTATGTCAAGTCATTGTCTTTAATTGGCCTGAGACAGACTGTCAGTCAACAAGTCAATAATCCAATCAGCAATCGATGTTGGTTGCTACATCACCATTTTCCTTTGACAAGCCAACTATATATAAATAATCACTACATTGTATTTACTTGGACAAACAATGCCACATGGTCAGTGGGTGAGGCGATAATCATTCTCGTTTCAGGTCAAATACTATATACATGTATTGTACCGTCTGTATTTGACATTTGTGCAAATTAGCATTTTATATTGGATCTTGACCAACTTTGAATAGTAGTTGTTGACCGCAAAAATCTAGGACTCGACCTGGCCAAAATAAAAAACAAATCTCTGAGTCAAAAAGAAAATGCTTTGTAACTATGATATTGTGTACACCAGAATTTATTGTTGGAGTACTACAGTGGTTGTCTAGTGGTAGACATTTTGCCTAGCATGTGGAATGTCATGAGTTCAAACCCCTCCCTGGGTCATATCTAAGACTTAAAAAATCATACAAGAAGTTTCCATGATTGATGCTCAGCATTTAGAGGATAGTTCAATGTTTGGTTGACTCATTTTCAGTAAAATGTGACTGGGTGGGGTATCATACCATTTGTCTGTGGTATGATAGTACAGTGTGGCAGCACTTAGAATATTGTCTTACGTTGACACCGTCGTGATATAACTGAAAAATTGTTGAAAACGATGCTAAACATCATACAACAACATTTTTTATTAGGTCTTGACCAAACTTGTTACAGTATTTATGCAACCATATTAATATCTTGATTAATTTTTTGAAATGGACCAATTTGATATTTTTCAAGTAATGATGGCCATCTTTCTCTTGCTAAACATTCATCCTGAAACAAGTGGCTTAAATGTGAATTAATAGATAATAAACCAAAATATAGTTGCATGACTGCATTTATCTGGTATTAACAAGCTTTGCTTAGTCTTCATCTTCATATTCTTCATCCCAGTTTAAACTAGAGCTATCACTGAAGGTGATGAATACCCCCGAACGCCGCCATGACAGAAAATGGTTTACCATTGTATGAAGTTTGATGAAATTCCATCCAGTACTTTAAAAGTAATGCTCCGGACAAGGGAAATATATCAAAGGGCAATAACTCTGTAATTAGCAAGAATAGAGTTATGTTTCTTGTACACTGCATTTCCTCTTATTATATTCTACCATTGTATGAAGCTTGATGAAATTCCATCCGGTACTTTTCAAGTTATGCTCCGGACAAGAAAAAATATCAAAGGGCAATAACTCTGTAATTAGCAAGAATAGAGTTATGTTTCTTGTACACTGCACTTCCTCTCATTATATTCTACCATTGTATGACGTTTGATGAAATTCCATCCAGTACTTTTCAAGTGATGCTCCAGACAAAAAAAAATGCAACCGACAGACCGACCGACCTACCGACCAACAGACCGACCACAGGGCGAATCGTTTGTCGGGGGTATAAATATTAGAATATTGGAACACTTCCCAACTTGTATCATTGATTTAATGTAGATTCTCACGGCGGGTTGAATGACATGTAAGGATTAATCACAATACAGCAAACAGTTACTGTGTTAGCTGGAGTATAAATCAACTCTCAACCCTCTCTTTCAAAATTCGCCAGTGAAAGAATGACAAGGTTTTACAAAATTTCCTTCACAGTTTTGCAAGGACTATCAAACCCCCATCCATGGAATTAAAATCTGCCCCATGGAACAATTAAGGCTATCAATACCTCCTCAATGAAATGTTTTAAGTTTTTAGTTTCCAATTAACCCTGAAATTAAGCCTGTCATTATCTATTCAGGAAAATAATCAACATCACGGACAAACAGTAACCAACATGTACTAAGCATCGATTAAATTAATTATCATTTGATAAAATAAAAGCAAGGTCAAAGTCAAGGAAGGTTTTTTTTAAAGCTCTAGAGGGGATTATGATAGCTCTGTTAAATCAAATCCTTGCAAAACTATGAAGGGGATATTGCAACACCCGGTCATATATCAGTGATGGGGATTTTGATAGTTGGTAAGGGGATTATGATTGTCTCCCTGTACCTGGTACCCCGGTAGCTGTGCCTGGTTACCCGGTAGCTGTGCCTGGTTACCCGGTAGCTGTGCCTGGTACCCCAGTAGCTGTACCTGGTACCCCGGTAGCTGTACCTGGTGCATTCATTGGAAGGCAGCATTCACATTATGGAACACAGATCCAATAATCATAAAGACTCAATGGTGGATCAACTAACTGCACCAGTGTATTTTCATTACATTTGCATTCAATTGCCGACTGATCTCATTAATAAGCATCTTTAGTTGTTCCCTCCTGGAAACTAAAAGCAGCCCTAAACTCCCAATTACTACATTTGATGAAAGGATGTCTACCAAATGCACAGATCTGATGTTGTTGAAATGTTACAGAGATGCAGTTGATTAAAGTCTTACCAGTTATCCATTCTATACTGGTGTCGAGCCCTGCATGGCAGCAAAGAGATCTTCAGGTAAAACAATGATCTGACATCTCTACCAGGAAGGATCAAACAATTCAGAGGAAGTACAAATCATTGAGTAGACAAAACATCTTTCCATTTTTTTAGCTGAAGTATTGTCATCTGTAACTAAATCTTATTCAATGTAACTGCAGTTGTTTTAATTGGGATTAATACCGTCACATGTTCTGTATAGCAATGAGTTTAATTGATAGAGGCAGACGTTGGAATTAATCTGAGTAGAACCACTGTTTGTCTACAATTAACTGGCAAGAATTCTCACAACAGGTTAGTGAACAGAGTTGAGCTTGAACCCACATCCCTTGCAGAGCTTGAGCTCGAGACTGCTCCTTAGACTATTCAGGCACAGAGAACCCCCGAGTCTGGATTCAGTAAATAAATACTTGAATTGTTATACAGGAAAAACTGACCCTACTTACGAAGACAAAGACGATGATGCTATGTCGATAAGTACTATATCAACTGCTGATGGGAGAGAAACAGCAGTTGAAGCAGAAGATATAGAGGAAGAAGACAACAACACTCATGGCGCAGATGATAAACAACGTGAAGATGATAAACAATGTCAAGGTGATATTGCAGCTGGAGGTGGTCACGCTAATGGCCAAGGCTTAGCAGGGGCATTATTTGGAAAAGGACTTCCAAATGAAAAGAAATCAGAATATGATATGGAGACACTATAAGAACTCTTAATGTGTATCAGACCAGAGAACTTTAAAGGTGCCACTGTGATATAGTACTTGTTTTTCATCTCTGTTGTTCATTAAAGAGGCTTCACCTATATCGTTGATATCTTCTCGTTTTTAGCGGTAAAGCTGCATATTTACATCAAACATCATAACTATATTATGGATATTCTGTTCAATAACTTATATTGTATTTTGTCTCTGTAATGTAATAAAAAATATCGGAAATATACACGCGGCCTCTTCTGAGTTGTGGGGTAACTGAGGAATTTTTAATACTATTTGCCACTTGTTTCAGGATATTTTATTTAATATTATAACACAATGTAATTATAAAGAATAACTTGAAATTTTACCTAAACTCATAAGAACTGAATACTCAATCAGAACTTTTCTTCAAAAAATAAAACTACAAATGCTAAGGATAGATATTTATTAAGATATTGACCAAGGGTCCGTTATTAAAGGGATTATATTGGCATATTACCTTCAATTCCCTTTCCTAAATACACACGCCCACCATGAAGATACACTTATAACTTAGAGATATGCGCATCTTAAGTGTCTAATTGCATAACTTCTATATTACAAACATCAGGTTCCTGAAGCCACGTTTTTGTTTTTGTTTATATTCGCCATTTTCAACGAACTGCTTTCAGGTTTCCGATCAATCATCGGATAACATTGTGAAGACTCGTTCCCGATCTCTTTTTCGAGGCTTTATTCTGGAAGTTTACGGAGTTCAAAGTAAACATTGCGGAATACTTTATTGCGGGACGTATTAAAGTTTTGGCCAATATTCAATTACTGTTAATTTGATAACTTTCAAGTAAATAAAGTTTATACGTCAATACATATGCATTATTTTGTGCACACTGCATACAGGAAAAGTCTGGATTAACAGCGTGTTTGTGTTACTTGCTAATATAATCCCTTTAAGTGATTTTATAAGTGCCCCAGAAGCATTAAACTTTTTTTATATAGAAAATGGCAACTCTGAGAATGTAGAATGTCCTCAGACCCTCTTAGGCTTCTTGTTTTTAAATAGGGAGTAACTTTGAAATATTTTCTGATTATAGGAAATCCTGATGGTGAACAACCATTGCAAGATTTAGTGGGTCAAGGACAATTCCAAGGGGGTCAGGCTGGAAATGCTGGTATGCAGGGGATGGGAAGAAGTCAAGAATATGATGTGCTATATCAACGCAATGCAGGTACGCCAATGTTCACACACTTTATAATAAAACTGTAGTGTGACAATATTATAATTTAGAGTAAATTCTGAGTAATATTCATGCCATCGCGGTCCAACAGACAATCAGTTAACCTAACAACTCTTTCCTGGGATCCTGAAAGGTTAACCAGTATACATACCAATCTCCTCAAATAACTGATAACTTTCCCACTTCACTCAATGGTGGGAGATGAGTGACAGTGAGAATCCATGTCCTATATCGGTCATCATGCAGACTATGGCAAGGGTGGGATTCAAACTCATGACACCTGGATTGATAGTTGGACGCTCTACGAAATTAACACGCATATTATGATACAACACTGGCATGACAATAAAATTTATAAATATTATAATTACACAACTCGTAGAACAATCATATTTACCGGTACACAATTAATCTGATGTGACAGTATTGTTCATTTCTTTACTTCATATAGACACCTTTACTGACCTTTAACTGACAGAGTTGAAAACAGTGCAGGAAGAGTTCAGATTGCTCGTAAGGAGCAATCTGAACACTTCCTGCACTATTTTCAAAGGCCTTCTGTGATTGGTGCAGGAAAACAGGTATCTATGGAGTAAATGGTTAATACACTCATTTTAATTCAAATGCTTGGTCTCACTTGGGTATTGCAGTGGATAAGAATGCTGGACGATCTTGCAATCATACTTCATTGGTGCCATCTTTTTATCTTTAACTGCAAATTATAAATTCCACTCCCTTCATTGTGTGAAACTTCAAATATTGCTTTGAAATTCTTCCACAGACCCTCCCCCTTGTCAAAATCCCTTTTCTCATTGTGTTAAAGGCTCATTAAACTTCTGAACTGACCGATTGTTGTTTATAATTGCATTTCTATTTCACTATTCCAGTTCATAAATTACATGTTTATTTGATCTCTGAACAGTATGCAAACAAAGATATCATATAATTAAAAGATGCATTACTTTCAATAAATGCGAATGGGTGTTTGTTTGAAAAACAAGTAATTTCTTTCCCCCCCAAAAAAAATTTGGCATAAAACGAGTAACGAGTCCATTCGGAACAGCTATGGACGGTAATTTATGTGCATATTGATTTGTGTACTTTCTAACATTGGCAGAGGAAAAGTAAAAAAAAAACAGAGTCGTACGGAATGTCAAAAAAGTAAACAATACATGAAGCTAAAAGCTTGATTCGCTCGTTTAAAAAATACAATTGCCTTGATATTTATGTGTAAAGATCATATATTTATATGTAATTTCTATTTGGTGAATTCCACCCTTCAATATGAAATGGATTTATTTTACAGCTAATAACAGACAGTCGTACCAGCCTCCGCAGCAAGATGCACAACGGCCATCCACAATGGGTGCAGAATCGGGTCAGTATTCATTTAAAGTTTGGGTAAATGGTGTAGATCTGTTAACAGATTGTTCTTTCTGGGTAAAATTACATTAATATACTGGGATCTTTTACTGTACATTTTAATTGGAAATATTGTTAGCTGCTTTCCATTTTTATACCCCCGACAAACGAAGTTTTGAGGGGGTATATTGGAGTCACCCTGAGGTTGGTCTGTCGGTCTGTCTGTTGCAATTTTCCTTGTCCGGAGCATCACTTGAAAAGTACTGGATGGAATTTCATCAAACGTCATACAATGGTAGAATATAATGAGAGGAAGTGCAGTGTACAAGAAACACAACTCTATTCTTGCTAATTACAGAGTTATTGCTCTTTGATGTTTTTTCTTGTCTTGAGCATAACTTGAAAAGTGCTGGATGGAATTTCATCAAGCTTCATACAATGGTAGAATATAATGAGAGGAAGTGCAGTGTACAGGAAACATAACTCTATTCTTGCTAATTACAGAGTTATTGCCCTTTGATATATTTCCCTTTGATATTTTTTCTTGCCCTGAGCATAACTTGAAAAGTACCGGATGGAATTTCATCAAGCTTCATACAATTGTAGAATATAATGAGAGGAAGTGCAATGTACAAGAAACATAACTCTATTCTTGCTAATTACAGAGTTATTGCCCTTTGATATATTTCCCTTGTCCGGAGCATAACTTTTAAAGTACTGGATGGAATTTCATCAAACTTCATACAATGGTAGAATATAATGACAGGAAGTGCAGTGTACAAGAAACATAACTCTATTCTTGCTAATTACAGAGTTATTGCCCTTTGATATATTTCCCTTGTCTGGAGCATTACTTTTAAAGTACTGGATGGAATTTCATCAAACTTCATACAATGGTAGAATATAATAAGAGGAAGTGCAGTGTACAAGAAACATAACTCTATTCTTGCTAATTACAGAGTTATTGCCCTTTGATATATTTCCCTTGTCCGGAGCATAACTTTTAAAGTACTGGATGGAATTTCATCAAACTTCATACAATGGTAGAATATAATGACAGGAAGTGCAGTGTACAAGAAACATAACTCTATTCTTGCTAATTACAGAGTTATTGCCCTTTGATATATTTCCCTTGTCTGGAGCATTACTTTTAAAGTACTGGATGGAATTTCATCAAACTTCATACAATGGTAGAATATAATAAGAGGAAGTGCAGTGTACAAGAAACATAACTCTATTATTGCTTAATTACAGAGTTATTGCCCTTTGATATTTTTTCTTGTCCGGAGCATAACTTGAAAAGTACCTGATGGAATTTCATCAAGCTTAATACAATGGTAGAATATAATGAGAGGAAGTGCAGTGTACAAGAAACATAACTCTATTCTTGCTAATTACAGAGTTATTGCCCTTTGATATATTTCCCTTGTCCGGAGCATTACTTTTAAAGTACTGGATGGAATTTCATCAAACTTTATACAATGGTAGAATATAATGACAGTAAGTGCAGTGTACAGGAAACATAACTCTATTCTTGCTAATTACCCAGTTATTGCCCTTTGATATATTTCCCTTGTCCGGAGCATTACTTTTAAAGTACTGGATGGAATTTCATCAAACTTCATACTATGGTAGAATATAATGAGAGGAAGTGCAGTGTACAAGAAACATAACTGTATCTTGCTAATTATAGAGTTATTGCCCTTCGATATATTTCCCTTGTCTGGTGCAGTACTTTTAAAGCCATCAGTGATAACAGTTAAATAAAGTTCATGAAAGAACCAAGTTGATGAATACATGGAGTTCGAGCAAAGCAAGTTCGATATTGTATTCCTAGTGCTCTTGTTTGTTTCTTGTCCATAAAATTGTTGTCCCTCAACATAACTCGAAAAAGTATAACATTTATTGATTGCCATGAAAGCTTGTACACTGCACAATAATTAAAAAGACCGTTTTTAATTTTAACAAAACCATAAAAAAATTAACAATACAAACAACTCAATCCATAACATTCTCTTTTATTAAGAATTTTTTTTGTCTGGAGCATAACTTAAAAACTATTGGATATAATTTAATAAAACTTCATACAATGGTTAACCATTTTCTGTCATGGCAGCGTTAGGGGGTATTCATCACTACAGTGATAGGTCTAGTTTTAGATGTTGTATAACACCATTTTCAACACATTGTTATATATGGCATGTCTAGTTGGAGAAGAAAGTCCTGAGAATAAATCCAAGTAGAACCCCTGACCTTCTACAAGTCATAGGTAAACTTTCTCACATGAAATGTTCAGACCCAGCTTGACTCGAACCCACGACCACAGCTGTCAGAGGCAAGTGGTTATTACATGACAGGGACATTTTATTGTTAACATCAATTCTTTTTCATGCATTTAGGTCAAGGCTTGAAAAGATCTTTGAACGTTAACTCTACAATAGTGTTGCCGTTAATTAATAGAACATAAATTCACTTTCCTAATAGCCAGGTTTGTAATGGGCGGCTAATGAAATTAATTTGCGCCATATCTAAAATAGATTTTAATAGTTTATAATGCTTCCAGAAAAAATGGCCATATTTACATCAGAAAAAATCCTGTACTGTCACATCTTGTGGGTTCAATCCTCCACAATAACTATGTGTGGTACCTTTGAGCATGACACTTTATCTGCATATTCCTGGTACTGGTTCTACCCAGGGATTGTCCAAGTTGTAAATATTTGTTTCATTATCAATGTAAAATAAATAAGTTTAAAACATCTTGTTTATACCTTTAGGATTCCCACAGCCGCAGAGAGCCGGTGGACAATATCAGCAACATGGTCAAATGAGACATGGTCAAGGACAGGGAGCTCAGGGTTATGGTCAGCCCCAGCAACAAGCCAGACCTGGCCAGTATGGACAGGCCAGAGGTCAACAAGAAGACTACGATTATGGCAACCAACACGACATGAGTGGAATGGAAGAGCCAGATTAGGATAAAAATTATGATTTGAGAAACATTGGTGAACAAGATGAACGAAAACTAGTATTTAAACCCCCAACTTTTCTATAAAATGAAATGGGAGGAGCCTAATTTCAAATGGTGGCACTTTCTTGCAACAATGTTGAACTGGGAGATGTTTTTCTGTAAAACATAGAAACAACTTTGTCATTATTTTCAAAAAGAAGTGCAGTTGTAGGGACATACTTTGGCTTTATAAAAATGCCCTTTATTCACAAAAGCTCCCTGAAACTAAGTAGTAGTAGTCCTTACAAAATTGAGATATCAAGGAAAATTTGCTAAATATTTGAATTTTGAACCCGTTTGACCCTTATCACGTGGTGTAAACAGCAACACTTGCTTGGAGATGTGTATAACCCACTTTGAGGAGCCATGCAGTGTTTGTTATCTCAGAGTAGAATAATGTGTTTGACTTTCAGTTTGTGAATTACATGTTTATGAAGATTAATCTTCATAATAAATCTGCCTTTTTCATATTATAAACAAATGATTATACATTGTAGTTTATGGCTTATCTTAGATACATGCATACATGCTTTTTTATTTGGATGCAAATAAGTAACCATTAACACTAACCTTGTTTGATCATTATTCTGAATCCCATAATTCACAATAGCTTCCTTTTGGAAATGTTTTTTTTTTAAGCAAATAAATGTCATTTTATTGTTTTTACAGTTCTTATATCACAGCCTTCAATGAAAACCACTTAGTGCTATATAGGCGGCATTGGATGTTTGTGTATGAACCATGAACTAGGTTCAAACACAACTTAGCATAATTTAGATCTTGGTTGATTCAATATTCTTTGCTCTTTTTCTTACATAATTAAGTAGGAACCAAACTCCTACATTTGAAAACAAATTCCAGTATTTTCTGTATCTAGCCTACGTTTTGGTAAATGACTGTTTCTGTGATTAGGAAATGAAAATTCACCTAGCCAAAACTGATGTTGAAATGTTATTAACGGACATGAAACAATATCCATAACTGTTCTACAGGAATGTATTTATTTTCATCATCATCAGCATCATAATCAATTCCCCATTTTCCCCATCTGTGCCTCATTTTTGTCCTGAATGCCATCTGACAATAAATATTCCTTTAAGTTCTGTGTCTAACTATAGTTATTTTCATCATCATTAATTGACCAGTCTGGTGTAACTAAATGATCTTGAAATCACACTCATTATACCCTAATCAAATAAATGAAATAATATACGAAATTGTTCCCTCGAAACCTTCAAAGTATTTCCACATTTTCTTCCATTTGTAAGTTTTTCCAGGGAAATTGTGAACCTAAATGGAATGGGTCATTCTATTATGTTAAAGGGGTTTCTGTATTTTCAATATTTTTATGTTTTGTCTCACAAATAATTGTTTGCCCTTTACTTGTGTCCAAGCAATTTATTTACAATTCATTACAACATGTATGCCTGTTTGATATAAGTCCATAATAAATACGATAAACCATTTTTCATAAATAGTTTCATTCTCTCTCAGTAAATAATGTACTAATCCATGGAACTTGACCCAAATAATTTCACTTTATCTCTTTGATCATGACCAGAGATGTGTTATATGTAGACCAGCATGAAACTGTAAAATGGATGTATCTAATTAGCAATTTTGTTTATTATGCATGCAGATAAGATGTCCATTGCAATATATTTGAGTGCTGTGTTTGCTGTACTTAATCTGGGGAAACCTTTATTTTAATCCATAATACTGAGGAACCTGCATGTACAATAAACATTGTTGCTTAGACTAACTTCCATAATATCAATCAATTATATTTACAAGAAATTCAGTGTATTAACTTGCAATAGGCGGTATCATCTATGGCTATGCTGGTAGTTACAGCTTATGTTGGACATGGGTATTATCAAATAACTGATGTAAACTTGTCGGCTGCTAGTGATAAGCCCCGCCTATAATACTGTGTGTAGGAGCTACCGGCGATGGGCCTTTAAGACAAATCAGACATCTAAAAGTGCATTTAAAACTAAAATTTCTTACATATTGGATAAGGATGTCTGTATATTTACTGGGGTTAGATATTTCTGTTTCACCCTAGGACCTGGATAAAATTCTTGTGCCACGAGGTTGGAACCATATATGATGCGACGTATAAAAATATAAGATGTCAGTGATAGAATTTAACATCTTAAAAGCAGCCATATATATATTCTTTATTTCCTCCATTAGCGGAGAGCAACATATATGTTATTACATAAAGAACATAATAAACATGAACATGAGTAGAAAAAAAACATACAAAAGTTTATCATTATTAAATAGAGTAAAGCATACAGGACACTTAACATTTGAATTGTAAAACGCTACACCCCTGTACTAACACTCGCAGATATATGCAATTACAGACATACATGAATCAAGCGTGATGAGGTACAAGCAGACATGCATACAGACTGAAAAGGAAACATGCACATATACTAACGCCTTCACAGACACATGAATATGAACACAAACATGAATATATACATCCACAGTTTTAGAGTCAACTCAATGCTATGTTTAATCACTATACAAAATAAAGTAAATAAACACAGGCATATTACAATGGTTATTTCTTGTACAATCTTTTCACCGAATAAACAGGGGAAAAACTGAAAAGAGTTTTAACAATATCTGTAAATATTAAATGAAAGTTACATCAGTATGACTATATAACACTTAATATGCATTCACTGATGATATCCCGCTCGTTAGAAGATTAATTCATAAGCATATTGTGAAATGAATTTACGACTATTTTCAGTCAAACCTCAAACCCATGTGAGATTCTTATAAAATATACCAGTATTTTTTAAATTGGTAAAAAAACTTTTTTTTTAAATATTTTCATAACTGGTATTTTCACATAAACAGATCATTTGAACACATAATATTCATTGTATGTTTGACATACACTGTCCTTGGGTATATTTCAACCAAATGTACCTGTCAAATATTGTATTGTTTAGGTGTACACCAATGTCACGATACATAGGGCATGCACCAGTAATGACATACGTTTACAAAATAATATTAATATTTTGTAATAGTTCTCTTTGACTTTTTTAACTCCTATTTTCAAAACTTTAAAATGAGTTTATGAGGGGAAGAAAATCCACCATATTCACTGTCATGGGGAGTATTATAATTACTTAATACGAATCTTGAAAGACGAGTGCCAAAAGGCATGTTCAACTTGACGTAATACATGTGTAATTATTTTTGGACCATTTCATCCATATTTTGAAAGTGTCAATAAACTACAAATGCGTCTTGTCTATACTATAAACGTATGCCCCCGCTATTGATCTGAAACAATTGCGATGTTTATATCAACTGGCTTATAAAGTCGGTACATATGAATTATGTATTTAATACATCACAGTTATGAACTGTGACTGGAATATGTTTATTAGCGAGATGTAAATAATTCACGAGATTTATATTAAAGTGTTTAAAAAACACAAGAAGCATTTTGTTGTTTTTTTTAATCCCCAACCTGCCATTTGGTATACACATACACATATATATACAGATACTCAAAAACCAGTGGTGTTATTTTTCCTTTTTTTAGGTCACACTTGGGCGAGATATTTGGATTGCCCAGTGTTCGTTGTCTGTCTTTTTATATCATAACATCTCTGACAAGTTCTTGAACTAGCCAAATCTGATAAGTTTTATGTCCAATTAAAAATTTTCATTTTTCCCTGGGATTTTTCATTTGGGGATCCAAGACCCTACATTTATTTTAAGGTTCCCAACACCCAACATTTTGGGTCTAGGCTGGGAGACTGATCTGACATGCCATGCCATGTCGCTGTAACAACACAATCCAATATAATTATTCAGATACTCGAAGTTGGTTGTGTTGGTCATTTTAGCTTGCGCTCAGGTGAGCTATTCGGATTGCCCAGAGTTTGTTGTCTGCCTTTCTAGCACTCATTTTTTCCATGGCTCTTCACCGAACTTACATAGTAATGGTATAACTGTAATATCTCAGACATGTTCTTGAACTAGCTAAATCTGATAATGTCCAAGTAATGGCACTATAACATCAACAAGAAGGCCTGAATTGCTCTACTGGAAACAAATCGCAAAGATTATTTTTTTTTATTACAAGTTCCCCTTAAATTGTGCTTATAAGCGTTTGGTGTTTGACCACACCAAATTTAATCACAGGGACCTGGTTTCTACAAACCTTTTAGGGGACCACCATGCAATACTACATGCAAAATATGTAAGGCCCAGGCCTTAAACTTTCAGAGAAGTTTCCCATAATTAAATTATGCTTTCATGTATAAGCCAAGCCCTGTGGCAGGGGCGTTTTTTGAATCACGCTGGTTCAAGAACTTGGTTATGTAACTACTATGAAAGTTTGTTCAAGATTCAATGAAAAATGGGGGTGCTTATCGTATCTACACAAACATTGTAACATTTTCCCTATATAACTCTATGTAACACAGCGACGCCTGGATCAGCCCAAAATTTGAACCCAATCCTCCATGCAATGCTACATGTATAATATCTAAGGACTATGCATTTAACTGTTAGAGAAAATGTTTATTTAAAAATTTCCCTTAAGATGTGCTTTAAGCCTTGTGGTCCAATCACCCTGGTTCAACAACTTGGGAGTTATAGAATTGCTGTGCAAGTTTGATCAAGATAAAAAAAAATAGGAATGCTATCGCATCATAAAAATTTCTTATGCAAAACAGCGACCCCCGTGTTGGCCTCAAATTTGACCTCAGGGACCGCCCTTCAATGTCCCTTTTATGGGACATCTACGCAATGCTACATGTATAATATCAAAAGGTTTATGGCATAAACTTTCAGAGAAAACGATTTTTAAAGTTTCCCATTAAATGTGCTTATAAGCTGTGGCGTGGGCATTTGTGGTAGAATCATGCTGGTTGGAGAACTGCTGCACAATCACATCTACAAGAGAAGAAGCCCAAGAGGACTTGAACACTTGCAACAGATGCTTTACAGAAACTCCATGCAATGCTACATGTGAAATATCTAAGGTATAGGCTTTAAAATTTGAGATAAAATGTCTTTTAAAATATTCGCGTAAAATGTGTTTATAAGCCCTGTGGTGGGGGTATTTGTGGTCGAAAGATGCTAGTTCAAGAACTTGTCCAAGATATTGTAATTATATAACTGCTGTGTGAGTTTGGTTAAGATCCAATGAAAAATGAAGGTACAATTGCGTCTACATTTTCCAGTATAACTCTATTTAAAACCAAGACCCCTTTGGGCCCCAAATTTGACCCCAGGGACCAGACTTCAACAAATCTTTTATAGGACCTCCATGCAATGCTACATGTACAATATCTAAGGTCTAGGCCTTGAACTTGCAGAGAAAATGTTTTTTAAAATTTCGTTTTAAAATGTGCTTTTAAGCCCTGTGGTGGGGGCATTTGTGGTCAAATGAAAAATGATGGTGCTATTGCACCTACAAGAAAAAGGTTAATGGAAAGAAGACAGACAATTTACCACAACATAAGCCCTGCTGGACATTGGCCAGTAGAGCTTGAAAAGGTTAACAAAGGGACACTAAACAATTTACCACAACATAAGCCCTGCTGGCCATTGGCCAGTAGAGCTTGAAAAGGTTAACAAAGGGACACTAAACAATTTACCATGACCTAAACTCCACTGGCCAAACAGTAGACCTAAAAATTGATTTTTTTCATAGGATTTTTCATTTGGGGGTCCAGGACATTTTAAGGGTCCCCAACATCAATTCTTGGGTCCAGGCTAGAAAACATGCTGATCTGCCATGTTTTTATTTTATTATGTCCTTTGATACTAGAGCACTGTTTGAGATATTATCAGGTAAATTATCTCAAATGATCAATTCAAGAGATTAGTGACGTCTGGATTGAATCAACTGTGTTCTTTTATTTGGCATATCATAATAATTGTGCTGCTGGAGTGCCAACAACCATTAATGTACAAACTGCCAGAACAGCTCACCTGAAGTCTTCCGACTTCAAATATATTTCTCTATCCACCAAGGCAAAAATACAACTTGAAATGTGTCCACAGGATATGGATACCCTTACTGTAAGAAAATTTTACCAAAAATTCAGTTGACCTAATATTAATTATTAAATACATAGACCATTTCATATTATTCAGTGGAAACCATCAAAAACTAGAAACATTTGTTGATCCAGTTATTAATCAGAAACCAATTTATTACATAAAAACAAGTAAAAAGGAGGTTGCAACCCCTGTAAAATTCAACTGGCGAGGACAACTACTGAACTGAATCTGTATTTAATAATCACACAGGCACACATGAACTACTAATTAAATACTAGTATATATAGATGCCTTCAGTAGTTATTGATCGGAAAGTTTTACCAGACAAGACAGTGGTCCCTCCTTCTAATGGGGGGTAAAACTTTACCGATGATGACAAATATCAATCATGACCTTATCTTATAATCACACATGAAAGTTATTCATTGGAAAACAATGTTTCCCATGACAGACAAGGGCAACTTTGAATGACAGGGGTGGGTGGGGGGCACTAGTGTAAAATTCGACTAATGTTGGCAAATATCAAAACTGTGCCTGTATTTAATAATTATACAGCTACACATTAAATATTAATCAATAACACAGACCCTTTCACAAGTTATTCATTGAAAAATAATTTTTGTATCAACTCGTGCCAAAAGATCAACTATGTCCTGTCACTATTCTTCAACTGGCAAGACTTCACTAATGCAAGATACTGAACTAGGGTATAATATATCACTAAGGTACTCATTCCAACCAATTCTGATCAATATCTTTTTAGTACTTTATGAAAAAAGTTGTCAAAGCAACTGATGGGACAAAGAGCACTCCCTTAAGCATACCCATGATTCAGGTCGTCTAAAAATGTCAAATGGACAAACAAAAGGCTACATAATTGGCATGATGTTTATTGACCCATATTTATGTACAGACAGATTATTTAGCTTGTTGGGCCTTTCTCATCTTCTGCAGGATTACAGATTGTTCTTCCCTCTTCCTCTTGGCTCTGATGTGTGATCCCAACTGAAATAGAAGATCAAGCAATTAATGAGAATTCAAATACTAGACAGGTACCTGCTAAATGATAAAATACAATGATCCCTCAAGTATTTTTTGACAATAAATCTTTTTTGTTTTTGCCTTGGACAGACGGACAACGCTAAACATTTACAGTCCCTTTACATGCATAAAAATGTTATACAGTTGCCATGTAAATAGCTGTAAATATCAGAAGAGTGATATATAGTCTTTAGTAAAACTACTGTACTCAGAGTGCACCTCTCACTGGTGTAATAGGTGAAAAAACATAACATAAGCTTTCTAGTATACATGTATCTTTTCGTAAAATAACCTCGATAGAGATCTGACTGTGAAATAGGTAAAAGCACTAGCGGATCGAAGGGTTTACAATACATAACCCTAGTTAAAGTTACAGTAAAAAATGAGTTAGATCCCTCAAATAGTCAAATATTTATTTAATAATATGCCACCCTAAACAAGAGGCCCAAGAGGGCCTGAGGACGCTCTACTGACTCATAGTGGCAATAGCACTTTTTGAAATTCTACTACGCAATAGAAAAATCGGGGCGGTGTCATTTTAACTCTAGGGACACCATTTGAACAAATCTAACAAAACTTTAGTTGGTCATCATTACCACATAAACTTTTGAAAATCTGTTCGACCGTTGATGAGAAGAAGATTTTTTTAGTTTTGGACTATTTTTAGTAACGGTGGCCATCTTGAATTTTAGATTAAAAAAAAATCTTTTGTATAGTCTCCTATGCAATTGAAACATCCATGTGAAGTTTCAGTTAAACTGGCCTAGTGCTTTCAGAATAAATGAAAAAAAAGAAGAGAATTTTCTGTTTTCCCACAGTATCCCTATGTAAAATTCTAAGTCCCCTTACAGGGCCCCTATATATTTTAGCCCCTAAATTCTTATCTGCAATCAAACCCCTACACATAGGAATAATTTATATCAAATATGTTCAAATCTGACATACCGGTTCTTAAGAAAACGAGTTTACAAATTCCCAATTTGTACCCTTTTGGGGCCCCTCCTGACCCCTTATGACATAGGAACCCAGTCATTTTTACAAATCTTAACCTCCTTCATCTAACAATGCTTTAGTGAAGATATAGGCAACATCATTTCCATTAAAAAAAAAATAATAAATATATTATATTGACATGTGTCCCCTAATTGAACTCTCGGGGCAGGGGCATATTTAACCCTAGGGACACCATTTGAACAAATCTAACAATACTATAGGTGGTCATCATTATTACATAAACATTTTGAAAATCTGTTGGGCAATTCATGAGAAGAAGATTTTTTAAATTTTGGACTATTTTTAGTAATGGTGGCCATCTTGAATTTCAGATAAAAAAAAAAAATCTTCTGTATAGTCTCCTACACAATAGAAACATCCGTGTGAAATTTCAGTTTAATTGGCCTAGTGGTTTCAAAACAAATGAAAGAAAAAGAGAATTTTCTGTTTTCCAAAAGTATCCTTTTGTAAAATTCCAAGTCCCCTTACAGGGCCCCTATAAATTTTAGCCCCTAAATTCTATCTGCAATCAAACCCCTACACAAAGGGATAATTTATGCAAAATATGAACAAATGCGACATACCGGTTCTTAAGAAAACAAATTTAGTAATTCCCAATTTTTACCTTTTTGGAGCCCCTCCTGACCCCTTAAGACAGTGGAACCCAGTCATTTTTACAAATCTGAACCTCCTTTACCTAACAATGCTTTAGTGAAGATTTAGGCAAAATTATTTCCATTTTAAAAAAAAAAAATAAAAAAATATTATAATGACATGTCCCCTAATTGAACCCTTGGGGGTTATCGGCGATACGAACAGTTTCGACCAATATTCAATTATCAGCGATAATTGGTACAACACTACTTGAAACTGATCTTTTTTTGAAGGTTTATTGCCGTGTTTGAACAAAGATTTCTCCTGAGTTTATGTAAATCCTTTTCATTTAACCATCTATTCAATCTATTATGATATGCTGAACCCGTAACAACGGAAATAATAACAAAATCAAGCAGCTACAGTTATTTTACTTGATACAACAGAAAAATATTCTCTTTAAAATCACAATTAAAAACAAGTTGAGTTTACCAGTGTGGCGTTTTTTCAGCACGTTGCAAGAATCAGACATATCTCCGAACATGCACAAGTTTTGTTTTTAATTGTTATGCATAATGATTGAGATTAGTACATTTAAACATCAAAATTACTATTAAGCACACCACGTTTGCCTTTTTTTTCCCCTGCATTCAGAATTTGGCTGTGTCAGCCGAAACCTAGTCTGGATTTGGTATCACCAGTGTATTAAGTAACCTGTGCGCGGTTGTTTTTTTTAAATTAAATATGTTGTTTCACTCAAATTTTCCATATAAACTCAAACATATACATTCATTAAATCTATTTACCCCCTCTTTCATAAAACCTAACCATTAGACGCTTTTTAAAAGCAGCCAACTTGTTTTATTTATCCCTTAAGAAAATTTCACTCAGAATTTTTGTTTTTGTTTACCTCAATGGGGGAAAACACAATTTTTTTATAGGGAAGTAACCCATATAATCAGCCTCTGTTTAATAAAGTAAAAAAATCCCGATAATATCTAGCTGACATGCTAGAGGTCACAGGTTTGATCCATGACTTAACTAGATGACCTCTCAAAAACAACACTCCATACGAATCATTGTTCTACTCTGGAAACAGACTTGAGAGCAATTCATACAAGTGCTGGGCTTACTTCACAATCAAACCCTGATAAATTAAATTTAAACTAATAACATTCACGAGTGTTGAGTAAGAAAAGTGGCGAAGAGGCACACTGCGACAATCTATATATTCATACACAATAAGAAAAATTATATCCATGTTACCATAAAATAATGTAAAATTGAGGGCTAACGATCAGTTAACCTAACCACTGTTTCATGGATTAACCAGTATTCGAGCACACCCAGTCTCCGCAAGTAACTGATAGCTTTTCCACTTGAATCAGTGGTGAGACAAATGACAATGAGACACAATTTTGTATATCAATCATGACGGAGACTGTTGCCCGGCGGGGATTCAAACTCACCGCCTCTGGATTGAGTCAGACGCGTAAATGACTGAGCTAATCGGGCCCGGCGAAAGTACATGTAACAACTTACCCTCTTTTTACAGAACTTCAGTGCTCTTTTGTCCTTGGAAATCCTCAACAATTCCTGAATTCTTCTCTCGTATGGAGCAAAACCAGTAACATCTCTAACCAAGTCTCGTACAAATCGTGATCTTTTTGTGACGGTCTGAAAGGGCAGAAATTTTAAAATAAAATAAAGAGTATTCTTTGACTTTTAATTTCTTTTACCAGCTAGCCAGTAATATAAATACAATGTTTGAAATTAAATCAACAAGACCCTCGAGTACATTGCAACTTAACGGTTTACCAATTTTGTTGCAATAGTGTTTGAGTAAAAAATAATTTCGATACATTTATAAACAATACTGTGTTTTTTTCTAGTACAAATATTTGCTCTTTTTTTTTCAAACCCAAAGTTGCCATTAAAAATAATGTTCGGTCAGGTTAGCTGAAATGGGTATTTTTTTGAAGCATTAAGATTTTTGGTGATGTGTTAAAAACTACCGAAACCAAGATAATACATGTACTTACTTGGCATTTCAAAAAATAAATTAAAATCAATTTAAAACTAGACAAGCCCTGCGAATGGCCACACGAAAGATTCCAGCCAGACATTTCTGTTTTTGTCAAAGTTAAATCTGTTTCCATATCATACATGTCATAAATACATCAATAGTTCAAATAACAATATTTTTTAATCAGTAGTAAACACTATTAGAATAGAAATACATACCCCCTTTCTCCTGGACTGCCTGTTTTTGGAAACGACTTCTATTTTGGTAGTTTTATGTCCTTTGGACATGCCAACAGCCATTTCATATTTGGGCAACGTCATTTCTGAAATGATTGAAAAAACAACATTTATAACAAAGGTAGAGCCGTGTATTCTTGTCAAACAGGAGTCATCACATTCAAAATGACAAAGATATACTCTGGATAACTTAAGCAAAAATAACCAATAACAAAAAGGAGGAGATGATTATTTTATTATTTAGAGTTAAGGCATGTTTCCCTCTATTCATGTTCCAAGTATAATTTGAGTCCCTTCCATACTTTTAGAGTTGTACTAAAAAAAATCAAGTGAACAAGACACTGGAGTATTGCAAGCATGACAACAGTGTTGTTACCATAACAACCATATTTTTTGTCAGAATGAAATAATCAAATGATCTGAATTATCTGCTCATCCAAATGCTAAGTTTCACTAATGTAGCTTAGATTCTTGTGTTACCACAGGATCCTGGTTGTATCTTTAACTTTGCCAATTTTGTCAGACTTTTGCCCTCTATTCTTGTATGCTGAATGGACTAATGCCTGATGGAGGATAAACCTATGGCAGGGGGATAAAAAAGGAAATAATTGTTATTATTTAAGATGAAGAGTTTTGGTTCTGCAATCACACAAATTGCCCTTTATCCATGTTCCAAGTTGCATTGGATTCCATTATATACTTTTTGATTTGCTGGATATGGACACTTGTCCGGAGTTTAAAGTTGTGAATGGTGAATCTGATTGTGTTGCTAGTTCCAGTTATACTAAACAATGTACATCTTAGCTCAAAGACAAATGTGTTCCAACCCCATTGATGTAATAAAATTGTTTTAACATCAAGTGGAAATTCAGGATGAAATTACAGTATTCAGTACCTAGTCCATATACAGTATATATATTGCCGTTATCATAACGTGCATGCCACCACTGGATACAACCAGAATCCAGAACCCATGATTGCCACAAGTCGCGAAAACGCATCATTTTTATGTTAAATGTTATTTTTCGTGTAATCATTGTAATCTATATATCGCAGTTTTGTCTCAATTTCAGAATCAAGTAGTTGTGGTTTTAGTTTCCTAACTGTGATTTCAATTGAATAAATAAACCTGCAACGATGACAGTAATTATTTGACAAAGTATTAACAGCAGCTGAATGTAGTGGGGTCTTACGTATTTCAAGTTTATATTCTGTGCAATTCTGGGAGTAAATCAATAAAATCAGTAATACTACATAAACATAATAAATTTTTCTATCGAATTTGAACTACGATTGAGTGAAAAACTATCTAATTAATTGGGATGAAATGGATATTTCCGAATAATTATACAATAAGATTCTTACTGGGATGTTATGGCAGTCAAAAAGGAAGTTGCTGAATCGGATTGTTCGGATTTTGTAGAAGTGTTGGCTATTGTACAATTACCGTGTTGATAAATTGTTTTATCGAGACATGAGTGAAATTTATTTCTCAAATAATTTACAGCATGATTTATACCACTATGTACAATAACAATAGCAATAACAGAAAAGGATTGAAACGAAAGACGAGCTTGCTTTGTTCCTCTCGTCCTCTACATCTACAAATTACTCCCAACAATCAATTTCCGATTATTACTGGGAGGCGCTGTCGGGGAACAGCAAAGAAAATAGACTATTTCTGTGGCCAACCAGCCGTAAACTGATTGAGGCTGATACTGGCTATTTCAATTTCTGATTTTTTTTAGGGAAGAATGAGTTCTGATAATATTGGCTTCAAGAAAAAGGAACATGAAAATTTAATTTTTTTATTGGGATTAAATGGTGGTAATCTATAACAACTAGGTTATTTTTTATTTTATAAAATAACATTAATTTGCAGTGATATTACGTCACTGCAATTAGTGATGAATTTATTCTTCTTTGATGGAGGGTTTGCCAATTTAAAATTTGAAACATTTGGGTGACACTGATTGTCTTAATGTGAATTGTATAAAATACTAAGCTATTAATTACTCAAACTATCGAGATCTAAGTGACTTTTTTAGCCATACCTTGCATACGTTGCTGTTGCTTTTGCTAATGCAACGCTAAGTTTGTATGGATGGGGCACATTTCACATTTCTTGTCAAAAACTTGAAATTTCAAATCTTTATAGATATTTAACCATCGCAAAGAGCTATAAATTGCTCTACGTAATCAATTAAGTCTCTGATAATTGCTAATGACGTCATGTACGTGTTGGTGTTCATTAATAGTCAAAGCAGCTGATGGTCAACGTTAGATTCAGAATGCATTTGGTGAACGTGCAATACTTAAAACAATGATAAACGTTTAGCATGGCAACTTTATTGAGGGTTATACGACTGCTAGTGATTTACCAGGCAAAGGACGGAAAGCAAATTCGACGACAGATATGAACGTAAAACATGTGAAAGAAGAAATTTGTATTGGCAGGCGTTTGACATTGAACGAAATTTGTTCCACAATGAATCGATGTTCAGCTGTGTATCAAGATGGCAGTGTATCCATATATATTAATATACTAATAAAAGACAGTATCGACGGTACCCGATTACGGTACTATTTAAAATATGGTTATTTGGGGAATGATAGGCTTATACAGAATGAAAGAGGCGAAATTGTATAATTTGAAGTATTTCTTATACCATATTTACTCAAGTTTTTATGATTAACAATGAACTATGTCATATTTATCGAGATTTCTAAGACCCTTCACAGTACTGTAAAATGAGAATTGTTTGTGATCGTCTGACCGACGGTACTTTTTCAAGAAGATATCTAAAAATCTTAACAAACACTGGGGCATTTTTATAAGAAGTTTGTTATATCATGTAGAGTTTTTGAAATAAACACACATTTCACACATATGTATATACATGAATACAAGAAATTATATAAAAATAATATATATGTCCTTGATGAGTATGAAAATTATTAGTATCCATTAAAATAAATTTTGATTGGATTTTTCTGATAATTTTTATTTGATTATTGATATTTATATATTCAATATATATTTTCTTAAGTTTTTTGTTGTTTCAAAAAGTATATAAATTATGATTGACGTTGTGAATATTGTCATGCGAATTCTGCATACGTGTCACTACGTCATCGTGTAAGCTTTTCGGCACATTATTCGCGCCGGCATGGACAACAACCTGCCATATTTACAGCAATCAATTAATATTCGTTACGTGTTTCCCTAATAAACACATTACACTGACTGTGTACGACAGACACGTGCTGCTAATCCAATTAACGTACACCATGATGCAATCATATCAACAACAACATTGCAATATCAGTGTATGGTACGATAAACACGTGTCGTTAATCCAATTATAATACTAAATCTCAACAAATATGACACGAAACATTGTTAATCATAAAAATTTTAGTATATATGGTATAAGAAATACTTTAAAGTATACAATTTCACCTGTTTCATTATGTATAAGCCTATCAGTTCCCCAGTAACCATGTTTTGAAACTAACGTAATAAGTACATTCCTGCTTTGAAAGAAAAGGGACTCTTATTCACTGAGCCAAAATTGAAAGTAAATATCCCGAACCGACAATTCCATTATACTGATGTGTATGTATGTAAATTTGAAAAAAAAAAATATGTTTTAACCAATTCCATTCAGTCTTCTCAGAACCTACACGTATAAGCAGATAAAAATTTATTAAAGACCACTATATTAAATCTAGACCTCACAAAAACGCAGATGAAATAGTCATCACTAGAAGGGGGGTACAGAAACTTCTTGAAGGGCTAAACATCTACAAGGCAGCCGTACCAGATAACATTAAACCAATACTACTAAAAGAACTTGTGGGTCAGATAGCACCCATCTTCACCATCATATTCTACGTATCCCTTCAAACAAGTGAAATACTAAAACAGTGGAAAACAGCAGTGGTCCAACCTGTGTTTAAAAAAGGCAACAAATACAACGCCGTTAACTACAGGCCAATCTCATTGACATGTATCGGTCTCACTATTTAGCGTCAAGAAGCGACAAGAAGCATCAAGAGCTTTATTATTAATAACAGTTACCGACAGGAAATAACCATGTGTATATTATACTTATACAAACATAATATATCAGTTGACTTTTTTAAATTATGTTCATTATTGATTTAATAAAGTCATAATTGAACTTTGTTTCTCTGTTGCGATACCGAAAGATACCAAAAAGATCCACCATTTTGTTTATGCAAAGGATAGTAACCTGTTAGCGCCAAGAAGCTGTATTGGCGAATCTGACACTAATTATAACTATAAACATTTTCTACACTAACACTAATAAATTGATTTAAATTACATTCAAATAGCTTTATTGATTGATAATTGTTGTGATTGCTAAAGAAGCGTTTCGTAACATGTAAACCTATTACAAAATATCAGCGTCAAGAAATCTGATAACTAGCATCAAGAAGCATAACCTCGTAAAAATTGTTTCAAAATATCAGCGTCAAGCAATCTGATAACTAGCGTCAGGAAGCATTACCTTGTAAAAAAATGTTTAAAATATCAGCGTCAAGCAATCTGATAACTAGCATCATGAAGCATTACCTTGTAAAAATGTTTCAAAATATCAGCGTCAAGAAATCTGATAACTAGCATCATGAAGCATAACCGCGTAAAAAAAGTTTCAAAATATCAGCGTCAAGAAACCTGATAACTAGCGTCAGGAAGCATAACCTCGTAAAAATTGTTTCAAAATATCAGCGTCAAGCAATCTGATAACTAGCATCAAGAAGCATAACCTCGTAAAAATTGTTTCAAAATATCAGCGTCAAGCAATCTGATAACTAGCGTCAGGAAGCATAACATAACCATGTAAAAATTGTTTCAAAATATCAGCGTCAAGCAATCTGATAACTAGCATCAAGAAGCATAACCTTGTAAAAAAATGTTTCAAAATATCAGCGTCAAGAAATCTGATTACTTGCGTCATGAACCATCACGTTACAGAAATATTAAATTGATACGTAAAAGATCAACACGAAGAAGCATATAACTTATATTTTCCTTTAACAATATTAAGAACCTATTTCTTACCTTCCAACTCATAATCCATATAATAATTTATTCCAGCTTTGCACTTGACATAATGATAAAATATATCCAATTCACATGATTTTTTTAACACAGTGACTATTTTCATGAATAAAAATCGGTTTGATTATTGGTATTGCGAGTTGTTTGTATGTTTGATTATATAATTAATGTTGGGTTACTCAATAAATTAAATGCCGTCACCCAAGCTGCTCAAATGTGCAAACAACGAAAACAGCATGTGCCTTATTTTAATTAGGTTTATTTACAAACAAACACAAGCTCGCTTTAAAACACGCACGTTTAGCTTGTGGACAAGTCTGAGTTAATGTCAAATAGTAAGTATAAAATGAAAATAAGTTATTGAAAAGCTTTTGATGCGAAAAGAAAATATGGAACCGTTGAGTGAGCGACTGATGTTGCATTTAGCACAGGGAAACTCACCGAAGATAGTGTGTCTCAAAATATGTTGCAGTCTCTCGACAAGTCCGTTCCCGGGAAAGTCACCGATTTTTGTTAGTGGTGACGGGAATTGTCTTTTTAATGAAATTTCTATGGCATTGTTTGGACATGAAGAAATGCCTAATGAAATTAGAGTCAAAACGTGTATTGAACTGACGGAAAATAAGTCAGAGTACGAAAATCGTAACGCCCGTTTGCTTTTGGTATCACCATCAGTAGATGAAGCGTGCCGAGAGACTGCTGAAAACCAAAGCTTATCCTCTGCCTGCGTTATGGTCGCTGCAGCATCAGTCATTGGATGTCATATCCAGTCAGTTTATCCTTCTAAAAATGGTATTTTGGGCAAAGCAATTTGTATATTGAACCAAACTTTACGATAAAATAATAAATAAAAAAATATTAAATTAAAAATAATAAGATAAAATAATAAAGAAAAAAATCATTAAATTTAAAATAATACGATAAAATAATAAAAAAGAAGAAGACGAATAAATCATCATATAGTCCATTGCGTGTGTAGTCCATGACACCCGTCGCTTCTTGACTCTTCTTGTCGCTTAATAGGGATATAACCTGTAACGAAACATTTTTTGACGCTTCTTGACTCTTCTTGTCGCTAAATAGTGATTTTATCTGAAAGATTTCTTGACACTAAGTTAATTTTAGCTTGTTGTCAAAAAATAAGATAAAAATTGAAAATGTCCTTTATGTATTCAATAGTAATTTATTTGAAGAGCAAAGGAAACAGACAGACATCCTCGTAATGGACTTCTCGAAAGCGTTTGACAAGGTCTCACACAGCCTCCTCCTAAACAAGCTCCACCACTACGGAATCCAGGGAAAGACCAATAAATGGATTGAAGCATTTCTTGCTGATCGCACCTAGACCGTTGTAACAGATAGCAAAACATCAGATCCAGTCAGAGTACAGCCAGGAGTTCTCCAAGGGTCTGTCCTCGGACCATGTCTACTATATTAACGACATGCCGGAGGAACTCAGAGCTACTGTTCGTCTTTTCGCAGATGACACCACAGATGCCTATCTAGCAATCACTTCCGATGCCGACTACCACAACCTACATGAAGACATGAACAAACTGGGCAACTGGGAAAACACCTGGAAGATGGAATTCCACCCACACAAATGCAACGTAATGTCAATCACCAACAAAAGACAACCTTTCATATACAACTACAAACTACACAATCACACTATCCAGCGAGTTGACTCAGTAAAATATTTAGGATGCAACATCAACAAAAATCTTGAATTGGGACAGCACATCAACAACATCACATCAAAGGCCAACAATACTATCAGCTTCCTAAGAAGAAATCTCCATATTGCGTCAACTAAAACAAAAGAAACTGCATACAATACTATAGTTAGAACAACAGCAGAGTACTTTTGTTTTTTTATTTCCTCTTCATGTGCAATCCCTGGCAGAATATTCAGCCAGTTGAATGTGGCCAGTAATAGGAAGAAGAAGAAGAGTACCGTAATCGGGTACCGTCGATACCGCCTTTTATTATCGCCCTAACAACACCACTTCGCACGATTGCCATGCAGATAGTTCGAGGCAACTACCGAAGTGCGCGTAAATCAAAATATTAACTGGTAAACAATAAAACAGGTAATATTCAATTCCTGTATCCTGGAGACGCGTCGTCTACAAATATATATGTTCAACTGGATTTTTATAAATTGTGATAATGACAGAGGATGAAAAATAATTATTTTTTCGACCTTTTATGATCTATGTCTAGAATTAGAAATTATAAAACACTGAGGCCAGTTTCATCGTTTTGTCCGTCTTAAGTAGACCCCGTCGTGTATGAATGAAAAATTGTTGAAAGCGACGCTAAACTCTACACAACAACAAATCAACAACATGCTTTCTCTGGGATGTTTTTTAGTCAGCAACCAGTTTCACCAAAGGGGACCATAGTGTTAGTCTGTAATTAATTTGTTGTTTTTATACATGCAGAGTTAGCCTGATATAAGGCGTGGATGGACAGCTTTTTTAAAAAATGTCAAAAGGCTCAGTAGAGACATGCAATATGTCGCACTAAAGCAGAGTGAACCTAGTCTCTTCATTGCTGTTGGCATTGAATAACTTATAATGTGTTAATATGCCGTAAAACCCCATTCATTCATTATTTTTATTTCAGATGTATATGAGCAAAGGTTCACAATATATTGGAAACATTGTGTACAGATAGACATTCTACTTGTTTATAGTAGATGACATTTCCAGGATATCAACATGAGTAAAGAAGGAACAGGAGTAGCTACTAAGAGGTAATTGATGTTGTTTTCTCAGGACTATATTTAGACATGTGAGTCTTTAAACATCCACTACTGTCTCACATGATTAAACAGTAAATATATCTTTTATGTTTTCTAATAAGAATTTAATCTATTCCAACATCATCTTTGTGGCATGAAATAAACCGCTTTCTTGGCAGCACAAAAGTAATTGGCATACACAGATTTTAAACTAAGGCCCAAATTTAAATAATATTTGTTTGTCGGTTCTAGTCTGCTCCCAACAATCCCATCATTCATCATGTGCCGTTAAAAATATTCTCTGATTTATGGCAAAACATTTTCCTACCTACCCACTTCTAAATGCTATGGGTCGAAAGTGGCAAACAAACAATTTTGACCACTAGCTACCATTTATTTAATTTGAAAATGATAGACATTTGAATTTCCAACATGTATTAATACAGACTTTTTCACAGCAGGTTCAAGTTCAAGAGACCAGGCTTGAGTTTGAATAAAGCTAAACCTCCCAGCAACATTTTACTTCCCACTACAGCTCTCAGACCTTCCACCGAACCCAGAAAGAATGTGTTCCCCGATGAAGATGAAGATGTCATGTTTCTTTCACAAACCAAAGCAGTTAATTGCGACAAAGACAAGAAAATGGAAGGATCGAAAAATCAAAAAGTAAAATAAATAGCAAATAGTTGGGGTTTTTGGGCCTTAGTATTATGATGAGGGCTAGTTAAAATATGAGGGACTGCCTCTTAAACCTCCAATTAAATGTCTTAAATCAGTTTATGAGCTTAAATCCATGTACCATTTTGTGCTGCAGACCCAAAAAAATCGAACGTATCTGCTTTTTTTCAAACTGAGTTTGATATCATTTTAAAATAAACTATCATGATTTCAGAACTTAAGATGCGCTGTGTGTCTTCAGTTCCTTAAATCTAAGATTGTGTGCTCTTTAAGCATATGGCATTTTTCATTGAAACTTCACCAAACAATAATTTATTTTAACCATAATGTCTCTTAGCAGTCTATTATAATATGGCATTTTTGAGAAAAAAGATAACAGGTTGGAATAGCTTTAAAAGACCTTACAATATGACACAGCTGTTCAGTCTTTTAAGATTCTTTTTTTATGTCTATTTCAGTTGATAACAGTTCAGACGTCCATTACAAATTTTACCTCCAAGAACAATTTCAAGCCTGCTCCACAGAACAGAATTAAACCCATGGCTGCAGTAGCCCCTCACAGGTGTGTCTTGCAGTATACATGTATGTAGGTGATTCTAAATTAATACATCATGCTTCAGGGTTAGCATTGTGTTTCGGTGGTGGTGCTTCACGGTTTATTAAGTTTCAGTCGTTTTCTGCTATAAATTTTAATAAAGTTGTCAATTTTGAAAAATAAAGCTTTTTTCATTCATTAAACAATAAATGTTCATAGTAAGTTTGCATGTATTGTATTTAAAGTCTTGTATGAAACTGTAAGTTACAAAGTTGCGGGATGGGTGGGTATATTGGTTTGAGCTTGTCAGTCAGTCTGTCTTTATGTCTGTCCAATCACAAAAAAAGGCAATTAAAGATATGGGCAAGTTAGGCCAGTAGTTTAGTCACATCTTATCTTCCATAATTGCGGTAATTGCTTACCAATTGTTTTTTTGATATAGAGAACCCGGCCTTTAAGTGGCTGGAGTTTAGGGCTAGTAATTTTTTTCGATGGTTTATATTAGACATTTAAAAACATGCTCTTGCATGGCTAAATTTCTCTTGTGTGATTAAGATATAGTCACACAAGTAATAAACTGGGAGCAAAGTAGCCAAATAAGTATTCATTTGTTAGAACGTCTATCTGTTTGTCTGTCTTACTTCAGACACAATCTTGTGTGTCCAACTCGTCAATCACTTTAAGGTTGGTTGCTGTGATATTTGGTATGGTGATACAACCTAATATTTTGTTTAAAAAATGTATGGAATTGATGGTTCAATGATTTTTACATGAAGTATGGCCCTTTATTATTTAACATTAATTGTATATAAATATATGTAACTTAAAAACAAAGATAAGAATCTAATTGATCTTCTGTATTATCTGATGTACTATTTTTATAAATAGTGGTTCCAGAATGTTTTAAAGTGAAGAATTTGCAGTTTGGTGGAAGTCATTATTCTCTTTCCTCATATTTTCTACCTTCAGCTATTGGTAAATGTTAACTTGAGTTTTTTAACAAAAAAGTCATCCACAAATTGTTTTATTGTGGTTAATTAATTCTTAACTGTGATGTTGCAGTTTTTCAATATATAACATTTAGGAAGAATTTACAAGGTGAAATGTAATAATCATATTTTCAGGTCACCATCAAAAGAGGAACCAGAGATTGTACGACCCTTGCCCCATGTTTCAGAACTAGATATGGCAAGGCCTGTGCTTGGTAGTCTGAAGGCAGAAATGGCAAGACCCAAACTGGCTAGTTTAAAACGTAAATCAGATGAAATGGACGCAAACACTCTTAGTGCCATGTTCTCATTGTCCCAGGATGACAGTGATGATTTTGATCTGCCCTCAGGTACTTTTATATCTACCTTGATAGTTCAGACAATTCTTTCTTGGGAATCTGAATGTTTGTTAGATATACGTCTGTGTCACAAACTATATTAACAATAATATGTTGAATGGAATGTTATTTAAATTTACCAAATGATTGATTTCTATTTCATATTTCAGATTCACCAGCATTTAAGAAGAAACTCTCATCAAGGAAAAAGGTAACAGTGACTACATTGTATATACCATAATTCTATAATATTAATTTTAATTGTCAGAGTTGAAATAACGGTACTTGGGGTGGATTTGTGAAGCAACGAGTAGTAAGTACTGTAGAACTATTAAGTGACTTGTGATCTTTTATTCATAATGGATATCATACATGTAATTTGGATATCATACATGTAATAGGTGATAAGGGATTTGATGACTAACTGTTCTTGGGTTTTCATCGGAATTCCTGTTAAACTAGTTACACATAAAATGTCAATAACGGTAAGTCATTTTGTTTTTAGCCAAATCACTATTCAACCATTATCTATCTACCAGTCATCTGTCATTATTAGTTGTTCTTTAAATCTTTTCTCAAAAGTCTACCTGACATTGTGTGATTTTGCTAACATATCTACAGATCTGTTCCAATAATTTGATTTCATATTCTCAAAAGTAGTATATACATGTATCTGTCTAAAGTAATAATATTATTTTTGAAATAGATACAAAGTTTCTCACTTTCATTTATAATAAAATACAAAGCGGGCGGTAGTCTAATGGATAGAGTGTTGGCTGCTCACGCCAGAGGATGTGGGTTTGATCACCAGCTTGACCCAATGCCTCTAATAAAACAACACTCAGTACTGGTTCTACCCAGGAAACAGACTCGGGAGCGATTCAAATAAATTTCATTGCAGTCGAGCTAAAATAAATTAGTGTAAAGTAAAATACAAATGATTTGGTATTTCAAATCTGTAAAAACCTGGTAAATTATATTTTAATAAATATTTCATTTTCAAATTTGAGGCTTTTTTTTTTATATGACTCCTGGGAATAGTATTTGAGTTCTAATTTGAGTTGAGCATGAACTTATTTTTATAACCTCCGAGCAAGTTTTAGATTTATTATGATATTTTATATTCATTATCAGTGTTTGAACGCTGTGACAGACACAGTTGTGGAGACAGATCCAGAAGACAACGATGATGATAATGTAGTTCCTCCTACCAGCAAGAAAAGACGAACATTACAGTTTTCTGATGACTCGGATGAAGAAACAGAGTTTGGGAAGGCTTGCAGGATATCAGGTATTTTAGGTCAAGAAAAAATTATTCAGTTGCAAAGCTCATTTCTTCAGCAGTAGAAGATTCGTTATTTTGGGCACTTGTTTTATCTAAAAGTTGACCTACTGAGAATGTTTTTAAGGAGGGCAGTAATTGTAGTGGATAGAGGTTACAGGTTAATCCCCAGTTCGACCCGATGCATCTCAGAAAACAACTTTCACAACTGGTTTTACCCTCACAGTCAAGCTAAAATAACTCAGTATAAACTATTATAAACAATTGTTCATATTGAAAAGACCGCGGTGTGGTCTAGTGGTAGAGCGTCCACCTCACATGTGGAAGGTCATGGGCTCTAGGTCTGGTCGGCCCGGTGTCAGTATAATGTGACTGGGTGTAGTATCATACCATATGTCTGCGGCATGATACTCCAGTGTGACGGCGCTTAGAATACTGTCTCAAGTAGACACCGTAGCGATATGACTGAAAAATTGTTGAAAGCGACGCTAAACACCATACAACAACAACATAATGAAAGACATTTTATTGGTAGGATGAGTTAAATGCAAATTTGTTGTTCTCAAGAAGATGAAAAATAAAATTTCTTCGATAACCTTTGATTGACTGAAAATTTACCATAAAATAAATCTGGATTTCTCATTTTTGCTGAAGTGAATTAAAATTTTCATACGACAATAGAAATAATGTTTAGATGTGTACTAAATCACTTGAATTTGGTTGAATATGACACCTTACAAAGTGTTAAATGTTTTCTCCAGCAAGGAAGTCAGGGTAACTATGAATTAGGCAAAGGATTATTGAAGTTTTATTGTTTTCATGGTGTTATGATATTAATTGATACAACAGCTATTTTTTTTGATACTTATAGATGTGAAAAAAGCAACTCGAAATGACAAAAATCTGCTGTCGACCTCTGCAAATCCCACCAGTGGTTCAGATGTATTGAAACTTCAGATGGATCTTCTTCGCGTAACTGATCAGATTTGCGATCTAGTCAGCCATATGAGTGTTGCAGATATGATGACCTGCTTTAAAGGAAACCGTAGTCTTGTTCAGGATTTACTCTCAATGAGGTATTTGAAATTAACATGGAAAGATGGTCGTGCAGTAGATAGAAAGCTCTGAACATAATTCATAATCAAGCTAAAATAAATTAATATAAACTAAGATTATTTAGTCTCACAGCTGAGGTTTTTGGGTTGAGCTCTTCTATCAAACATTGTGTTTGCCAGCTACATGCAGAAGGGATAGTGGTACTACTCAGTTCATTTGAGGCCTTCTTCCACCAATAAAACTTGATGCCCTGCATATACCTATCCTGTAATGTGTAAATGAGATTTTAAAAAAGTCGCAATCTAACGACAGTTAATGGTTAAAATTAATTATTACAAAATAATGTCATGTATGTTCTGTTGTGAAAATATAAAAAAAAGATTGTATTAAACAGAAACTCACATGTAATTGTGCCTACAAATATGTAAAAGATGTTGAAATTCCAATATACATATACATCATTCTTAGTAACAAGAGTTTGGCTTTTGATTGAGTTCCATTTTTATGCTACTAACATTTGAAGAATCAGTGAAGGGGGCATTAAAGGTTATCCCCATCCTCCCTTGCGTCCAAGGTAAAAGTGGTTACCGATCAATAACTTATGAAACAGTCTGTATTTATTTAATAATTAATATGTACCTGTATATAAATTATAAAATACAGGTCGTTTTATATTTGTCAACATCAGTCAAATTTAACAGGAGTACTGGTCCTTCTTTGCTTAATTTTCTGTAAATTAATTGTTTCCAATCAATAACTTTTTAAAGTGTCTATGTATTTAATTAATATTTGATGTGTAGCTGTAAAATTATAAAATACAGATCGATTTTGATACTTGTCAATGTTGGACAAATTTGACAGAAGTTATGGCCCCTTTTTTTACTTAATTTTTTAACATAGCAGAGGCATCAATGTGTCAAATCATTGTGTCCATTAAGTGTTTATCTAAAGACTGTTGATTAAAATGATTTGCAAAACATAGGATAAAAATTTGTGGTATACATGTATATTCAAAATCATACATGTATATTCAAAATCATATTTCTTAACATATTTTGTTTTAGAGCGACCATTAAAGAGCAAGCATGCGGAACCGATCTGCTGCAATCAGTGGACCACAAAACCTCAAATTCACTTCTACCTCACTCAACCAACAAGGACCAACTCTCGTGTGTGACAACTACTCAATCTACCCCACTCTCATCACGCTCCTGCATGAGCCAGAATCTCGTGATTACAAGTACTCTTCAAAAAAATGCACCATCTTCACGTGTATCTGATCCCCTACCTAAGCTCGGATCACCAATTCCATGTGGTGACAGTTTTTTTGAAGAGGATGCTATATTAACACAAACACACGTTAATTTCATGTCGAGTTTAAAACGTCATTCTCTACCTGGATCTAATGTGACAAGTAACAGCTCTAGTGCTTATTCTTCCCCTGTGATATTGGAACAGTCAAATGCTGCCAGTCCTGCACTGCAGTTGGCACAGAACACAAGAACTACCTCCAGACCGTTTTATAAAAATAATGATAATAACGGCTCAAACATTTTTCCAAGTTCATCTAGTCAGCGTTGTGTTAAAAACAAACCAGTCAAGCCAATTTACACGGAAGATATGTTTGATAGTATAGATGATGAAATGGATCTCCAAATGGCTGAGGATGATGACAATTTTCAATTTGATTACCAAATCTCCACAGATACTCATAAATCCAAATCCAGTGCACACCGTGATACTAGGGGAGATAACACTAATGACTTTGGTCATGGTAATGGTGTGGGAGATAACTCTAGTTACATCTATGGCAATACTGATTATTCTCGTGGTAATTTGATAGATGAGTTTGGCGAGGATGATGAGAATTTTAATGAGATTCTTACAGTAGGCAATAGTCTGCCAGAGATATCCAAACCAAAGATGAACCAGTCCAGACAAACTTTTGGTAAGTTTTAGTGGGTCAGGCCTGGTTAGCTTATTCAGTAGTGTGTCTGACTACATTTATGGGTCATGAGTTTGAATCCCTACATGGCCAGTCTCCATGGCTTTTCAATCACTCACAAGTGTGAACTGGAGGTGTGTACAGGTAAGCCAATCAGAACGAGTCATTTAGAATGCGGTGTCCTGTGAAATTTCTTGATCCAAGATTGTTTTTCTCAGATCAAGACAACCAGAAAAGGGCTTTATGCAAATACGCAAAGCAATAAAATCGTAAAGGGTTTCCTCAGCATCTTATTTCAACAAAGCTAGAATAAAATCCCCACTTAAAATGGTTTATTTTGTACATAAATTGAAGAAAAAACACCTGGATGTTGCCTACCGGATGTTAACAAATTCGAGAAACCCAATCTAAAAGTCGGCGCCTTCAAAAGTTGGATCTTAAAAAATCAGTGCATCGGTTATAGCAGTCCCGTTTATTACGGATGTTTAAAACTTAACTATTAATGTTTCCTTTTATAAAATTTATATTTATTTGGAAATACACTGACACCTATAAATGAAAATTACAGAATCAAACATTAAAAATGCAAACTTCTCAATTGTATTAACTTTGAAAATATGACAAATTGTCCATTTATAAACACTCCTTTACTCTATTTTTATGGCAATAATATTCTAATATAGGATAGAAACATATTTGAAATGCACATTAATGGATAGTTGGATACACCCGGTTTCTCAGCATCTTATTTCAATATAATCCCCACATAAAACGATTTAAATTTTTAACATAGATTAAAGCGTTTCTGTTCAAAGGAAATACTCGGACGGTTAAAATTTGGTTACTGTGGTCCCGTTTATGCAGGATATTTAGGGGATAGGGATGAAAGAATTTTTAAGAATGATATATTTGTGTTTACTATTATAAAATTGGTATTCATTTGGAAATATACAAATACTGTATGAAAAATATAATTTGCTTCTATATTGAATCAAACATTAAAACATATAAATTGTAACTTTCAAATATGACTAGTCATCAAGAACTTGTATAGATTAGGATAGGAAACTAGGATAGCACACAAAGGATTAATTGTTTGGCTAGATATTGAAGCTTGAAGGAAAATGTATCATAATTAACTTGTTGTTATTTTAGCTATTAGTTATTTTGTAATCAAAAGTGTTTCAGTAATTTTAAACACAAAATTCTGAGAATGGTATTGTTTTAATAAAAATATCTCTCTGCAATGCAAGAATTTTGAATATTTGAATTTTGAATGGAAGTTACATGTAAGGTAATTGAAAACGAGATATTGCGAGATTTTGTGTTAATACACGAGCATTGACAAAATCTTTATCAGTTGCCTTTCCTTCTCTATATAATTCCTTGCTAGTCATCCATTAAAAAAAATTTCTTTGTATTCATTTTATTGCAGCAATATTCTAAATAGAAACACATACTTAAAAATGCACCGTTCATGAGTGTCAAACTTAAAAAAAATCATCACAGGAGGGGATACCTCTCCCGTACCCACCTCTCCCAATTTTAGCAACATGCCTTCAAAAATTCCTGGGGGGAACCCTGTACTGGTTTACCTTCCAGGATCCCAGGAAAGAGTGGTTAGGTTGATTGTCCGTTAACCCATGATAGTATAAAAATGTTTCTGAACATTCAAACAAAACAAAACAGTCGAAACATTTAGTGGTGAGTACAGGGTAAAAAACAACCATGTCACCTAGTATTTCTGTTTACATGACGCCAAGATTTTCACCTTAATCAAAACTGGTATATACTTAAAATTTAATATTACCTGTTCTTGTGAGGTCATGAAATTGTTTTGCACTGAAATTCAACTAAGACCTTTAGAACGAAACTTATTGCACATTCTCAGTTATATCATCATTGTACTTGAGGTTAAAAAAAACTGAAAACTGATATAAATAAAAGGAGATATATAAAATTTTAAGGTTTGTAATTTTTGTCAAAAAAGAAATATGATATTTTGATTGTTGCATGAGGGTTAAGATTGAAAACTCTTCTAGTCTGTAATAAAAGTTTAATGTTTTATATATTGTTTATGTCAATTTTGAGATTTTTATTTACTGTAAGGACCTGTGTTATAAAGTGTGTTGTAAACTATCAATTTTTTTTGTATTTCTATGATATTAGAGTGGATACAGAGATATATATGTTTGGGAAGGATACTTACATATATACTAATGTAGATGAATGGATACTGTTACTAAAGTCTAAGTTAAAAAATGGTTTGGTTACCATTTCGGTCACCCCACAACAATCTTGCCGATCATAAACTTTTTTAAAAGAACAATTTTTTGTTTTTGTTAAATCAAATTATTCTGGGTTATTGAGTGTTCTTTCTCTGCTGATTCATAGTTCTTTAGGTGTTGTAAAAATATTTTTTTATTGGTTACAAAATTTTTTTAAATAAAATTCAACCTACTACCTATCCGTAAATGGCATGGGTTGAAAGTGGCAAACAAGTTTTAAAGGTCTAATGAATTTATCTTGTTGATTTTGAGAATATGATTATTGATTCGATTATAACAATAATAATCAGTGCACTAAATTTGTTTCTTGTTAAAAGTTTCCCATATTTACTCTTGATATCTTTCAGGGTCAGTAGCCAGTACATCAAGATGTAACAACAACAACACCAACACCAACCTAAGTCTGGTGCGGAGTCCTGAGAAGGTACCAGAACACAGTGAATTTGCCAAATATTCCTTCGCCCACTGTAAGGAGATGGTTAAGGTATTCAACAAGGTGTTCGGTCTGCAGAAGTTCCGACGTCACCAGCTTGAGGCCTGCAATGCTGCATTACTCGGGAATGACACCTTCATTCTTATGCCTACAGGTAATTGCCGCATGCATCCCAATAAATATTCTATACAAAAGTCTGGAATCAACGTCAGTTTAAATCTATTCTAATGTGTGTATAAAAGATATACAAGTGTAATATATTTATCAGTATGTAATTGAAATAAATAGCTTTAGCATATTTATTGTCCCCCGATATTGAAAGTATATCAAGGTTGTTATTGGAGGACATGTATGCTCATCAGTTCAGTCCCATGGTTCCCAGCAGCAGTTCATGTATTCATTCTGTAGTCCTTTGATAAACTCAGCTTTTTTGTAAAAAGTCAAAATTGGCCCCTGAGAGGAGTAATGTTATTTTTGAATGAATGAATAGGGTTTTACAGCGTACCAACACATTATAGGTTATTTGATGCCATCAGGAAGGAAGATTCCAGGTTCACTCTACATGTACAAAAACAACAAATTAACATACAGATTAAAAAAAATTCATCAACAAATGAATATGCAGAATGAACCTAGAACCTTGATACCTGCAGAACTGCAGAGTTTCAGCAAATTCTATTGTATTACTCAATTTGTCACTTCTTACGACATGCATAAGCCATAGTGATCCTATTCTTGCCATAACTCATGGCTCCCTGGAACCACACAGGGGTTGATAATTTAACCACAATAGTGAACATGACAAAAAATGATAAAATGTATATGACACCCATTCGGAGGATTCCTACCCCTCTGCAGAGATCGACAGTGATTTTATTCTTAGCCGGAACCACACAAGCTTGTAAAATGGAATAAAAAGGAATCTTTAAAGTATTAGGTTTAGAATATTACTTTCAAAATAACTAAATGGAAAAACTACTATTACATGTTGAAAATAAAGTGCAACATTTCTTATGATATAACTCTTTAAGATGTGCTATTTGGCCATTTAAAGTTCATCTTTACAAGATAATATTAAATTATGTTATGTTCATATGTATGTTTTCATATACAGGTTAGGGTTAGGGTTAAATTGTTAAATCTTAAGTTATACTCACTTTATATGTAACCAACATCAAAGGCAAACAATAAAAAGGTAAAAGTGAACATTATTAGAAAGGTTTTTTGGGTAAATTATTCTGTTTATCTTACTTTGTTTTAGCTTGGAGTAGCAGAATTAACAATAATTACCTTTTTACATGTGTTAACCTTTTAATAAAATATTTTTGGTTTTGTTTGCTATTTTCATTGCTTAAATGAAAAACTCTTATCAGATGTGCTTCCTTTCTATTACATTCTGTTATATGCACATATTATTGTGTATTTGCAAATAAATAATATTGAAAACTAAAGATACATGTACTGTTCTCCTGAATGATACATGTACAGGATAAAAAAGTGACGACCATTGAATATATACAAAAAGATAGTTTTAATCAATTTCTATTCATTGCCATTCCCAGTTAAATGTAAATTTCTGAATAATTGCAGGTGGCGGTAAAAGTCTGTGTTACCAGTTACCTGCCCTTGTGTCAGGAGGCGTCACAATAGTTGTCTCCCCTCTGAGAGCTCTTATACAGGATCAAGTACAGAAACTCAATTCTCTTCAGGTTTGCTGTCAATTAGTTTTAGCTCAACTGATCAAAAGAAATGTTTGTTAGGGGTGTGGCCTCCACAGATGGTGCGGTTGTTTTAAAAATGGAGTTTTTCTGTAAATGTATGTTGTACATTGAAATTTCAGTTCCCTCATTTATTATGTAAATTAAATTTAGTAACTAATACAAAGGTTGACCTTGGTTTGTTGTTGTAAAAGTTCCTACAAAACTAAATGTCAAGTTTATACATTTATATAAAGGGAATATATATCAGGACTTCAAAATTATTAAATCATTAAAAACATACCCTTCCCTCCCCCCCCCCCCCCCCCCCCACACCACAAAAAAAAAATCTATTTAAAAATAATATATATATTGAAAAGGGCTATCCTAACTTGTGCTATGCACCTAGGTTAGGTTAAAATAGATTTTTTGCTTAAAATGGCAACATATTTTGTGACGTATTAAATAAGTCGCTTGATTACATTTTGTTCCATTACACGTTTAAATGTAGTAAAAACTGTTTCATCGTAGAAAGATTCCGAATGACGATGCAAAGGTCGTCAAACAGTATTTAAGTGCTGTCTATTTTTAGAATAGGGATTTCATTTTAAGTTTACCACTCCAATTTAAATATCAATTTTGTTACATTTTGGTGGATTTGACATACTAAACTATTCATTTTATATTTATTAATGGTAATAAGATGCTTTTTATCCATTTTGGTAACTATTTTATTTTTAAAGACATTTATAGTTATATCCTGATATACTCCCATTAATGTAATTGTATATCAGTCACATGTTTAATACATGTATACACAGGCTCCAGCAGGACATCTGTCCAGTGACGTGTCACAAGGCGATGCAGAAATGTTGTACAGAAAGTTGTATAAGAGAATCCCAGAAATCAGGCTGTTGTACGTCACTCCAGAGAAGGTAGTACATTGAACTGAATCATAAAAAACAGAAAAAAATAACTTAGCAGTTACTTGTCACAAAAAGTAACTTCAATAGCTCCGTAGTTAACACTTTACACTATTTACCATCCTAGATACGATTTTCTGAGAGTGAGAAATTGCATTTTTGATGTTCGCCATTATGAGATGATGTTGCAGGTGTAAGACTGACTCAAAGGTCACGATCATACTTAAGATTTTCAAGGTCAGAAATAGGTGCAGTATTTCATGCGTGCTAGATATCTTCTAAACTACCTGACATAGATTGGAATACCGTGGTATAAATATTCACCATTATGTGACAATGTGTCATTCATAAGACCTAGGTCTTTGGCTTAAAGGTTGTGGTCACACTTGGAGGTTCAAGGTCAGAAATATGCAATGTATTTCATATCTATGCCATGTCTTGTAAAACATTTGATAAGATTTTGAAATAACGGCACAAATTTTCACCGTAATACTAGGTCCTTATTTCTAAGGTCAAGGTCACACTTAGAGGTTCAAATTCAGAAATAGCATAAATTTTTGAGAAATATGCACAGTATTTTGTGTCTACTCCATATCTTGTAAATCACTTTACAGATTTTGAAATAACATGTTACAAATGTTCACCATAATGAAACAACTTTCGCACATACATGTACATGTAAGTTATACAGGCAGACTTGAAGTATTAGCCACTGGGTATTTGGTTCTTTTATACTTATTTATTTTAGCTTGGTTGTAAAGTAAACTTATATGAATTATTCTCGAGTCC
Organism: Panopea generosa; assembly: GCA_029582155.1. NCBI lineage: Eukaryota > Metazoa > Mollusca > Bivalvia > Adapedonta > Hiatellidae > Panopea > Panopea generosa. Next base: position 67,781,130 of record CM055906.1, read on the forward strand.
ATTTCCTATTTAGAACCGATACTGGTTTTTGATAACTGCCAGCTTCAATATTGATCTCGTCTCCCTCTGAAATCATTCTCTAAATTTTACCTCACATGTTTTGTACTGATTATAGAGTGATGCTTTCCGACCATGACATCTCAGTATCATTGTAGTTTTTAGCTTAAATGTAGAAACTATGATTGGCTATTGATAAATGTAGATATATGTAGATATTAGAGTTTTTATGTTTTATGAAGATGACAGTGTTTTAGACAGTTTATTGAAAAATTTCATTTACTTTGGGTTCAATTTTATCTAGAGACGGTGATGTTTGAAGCAATGCAAATACTCAATAATCTATATATCGATCATGTTTTACATGATTATACATTATACTGAGTATAATATGTTTTTTTCCTTTTTTCAGCTATCTGCCAGTGAAAAATTACTGAGCGTTTTAGATAATTTATATGGTAGAAAGGTGTTGGACAGATTTGTGATTGATGAAGCTCACTGCGTCAGCTCGGTAAGTGTGTTATAGGCAGTAGATCGCACGAGCAAGGTGAGCTCATATTGTTACTTGTTTGATAAAAAATAAACAGCACTGACAGCTAGAAAAAGCGTGGTAATGGATAACGGTAAGCAGATAATACTAATTTTGGAACACCTCTGATTTCTCTCATACTTTGTAGTACTAACCGAGTATATACCAAAACCAGTTAGGAATGGCTGTTTCTTAACCTTACTAATACATTTTAATGTTCAATTCTTTTCATTTGCAAAGTTCTACTTTCTAATGTACATATATATATATATATATAATTACATTGCCATAATTTAGCAGTTATGTACTCATAATATTACTTTACTGAAGGAATTTAAACTAGTGCTTGAAATGTCTAGTAGTCTTGATGGCCTGACTTGAATTTCACCAATACATATATATGTGTTAAGTATATATTTAAATATTTCAAATCTTAAATTTAAGACAGCATTTAAGTGGTCATGATTTTTAATTAGCTCTATTCTAAAAGAACTGTGTATGGTTAAAATGGCAGAAATAAGTAATAAATCATTCAAATCTATAAGTACATGTGTATTTAAAGCGAAATTAAAAAAAAAAATATGACAAAACAGAAGCCAGATATTATCTCAGGCAACCAAAAGTTGAAGCTGGTCTTCAACGGTTTAAGTAACGATGCTGTAAAAAAAAGTTCAGAGTGAAACATGTTATTATCATCTAGTGCAAGCACTGCATAACCATTTACTTATATTCAATATCCTAAGTTAAACATTCAGCTCTTGTTTCTTTCATAGTGGGGTCATGACTTTCGTCCAGACTACAAAAAGCTTGGCGTCCTGAAGCAGAAATTCCCCGGTGTTCCCTTAATGGCCCTTACAGCCACTGCCACCATGAGGGTCAGGAAAGACATCTGTCACCAGCTTCATATGAAGGACCCCAAGTGGTTCGTATTTCTATTAATATCTTTATGTTCAGCAACCAGTTCATATCAACTTATTTAACATTTCCACTCTGACTGAAGTTTTTTTCTTTTATTACAAAGTAACTGTCTTTCATTTTCATTTTATACAATGTGTCAAACAGTTTGAAAAGCAATTAACTCTCAAATCAGGGGTCATTTTTGTCAAGCTTGCAATATATGATGATGCCCATCTCCCACTCCCCCCACCTCCACCACCACTGGACAAATAGTGAGGTCTGTTTTCCTGTTCGTTCGTCTGTCCCTCTGTCAAAATGGTTTCTGTTGAATGACTTCTGGAAGTCTCTATGTATTTAGTTGAAAGTCTCTATGTATTTAGTTGGAAGTCTCTATGTATTTAGTTGAAAGTCTCTATGTATTTAGTTGGAAGTCTCTATGTATTTAGTTGGAAGTCTCTATGTATTTAGTTGGAAGTCTCTATGTATTTAGTTGGACGTCTCTATGTATTTAGTTGAACTCTCTATGTATTTAGTTGGAAGTCTCTATGTATTTAGTTAATATTGATGTGTAGCTGTATAAATACAAAATACAGGTCAAGTTGGATATTTATCAATGTCAGTAAAATTTTACAGGAGTTGTGGCCTCTTTCCCACTATATTTTCGGTAATATTTACTAATATATACAGCAGAACATCCATGTCGTATGGACACACTTCTAGTTTGTATCTTAAACATGTGATATTTCTTCTTGTCACATTGACATTGACAAAATGATTTGCAGATGGTTTCTGCATTTTTTTCAATAGTTTTGTTTTTTAAATAAACTTTACAATTTGGAAACTGATTGAGAGGGGTCTTCTTTAAAAGTCAATTACTTAAAGTACATTGTTTATTAAATTTGAATTCTGTTGCAACCTGCAGGTTCACTCAGAGTTTTAACAGACCCAACTTGAAGATGGAGGTTCGACCAAAGAAACCCTCAACAGCCACCAAGGATATTATAAAAATGATCAAAGATGACTTTCCAGGAAAGTGTGGTATCGTGTATTGTCTGTCAAGGTAACTTATTTACATGTAATAGCCGCTGATGACAGTCCAATACATGCACTCTTGTGAATGTAATATTAAGTGGGGTGGTAGTGTAGTGGATAGAGTATAGTCCACTCACGCTGGAGGTTGCAGGTTCGATCCTCAGCTCGATCTGATGCCTCTCAAATATCAACGCTCATTACTGGTTAACCAAAGATGCAGACTTGAGAGCGATTCATATAAGCTTTGAACTTTCCTTGCAATCAAGCTAAATTAAACTAGAATAGATTAGTTAATCCTTGGTTGAACAGAACAGATATTTGAGCATACAGATGAATCTATATCTATTATTGGTTTAAAGCATATAAACATTAATCTATCCGTCTGACCGTGTGTTCGGGGTATGTTCTATAATCTCTTAATGGGATTCTGTCCATTACCAAATCATTGTCCGCGCTATTTCCCTACAACTTCTAGTTGGAAATTTCTGAAGCTTTCTGGGATGCATCACTGCCAAGTAGAGATGTGTATATTGTGTTTTGGTTTGATGAATTTTCACAGAGTTATGGCCCTTGGATTCTGTCCATTACCAAATTCTTGTTTTGATAATCAAGAGTATGGAAAAAGAATCCAGTGAGACTTGGAACATGGACAGAGGAAAATATGTGGAAGCACCAAAAATCAATTCCAAAAATGATTTCCCCTTTACAAACAATGCAATGAAGCACTTGTTCGGGATGCGCCCATCAGTTCCACTGACATCTTGTTTAAAGGCCCAAAACTTTTTTTATGCATCGGCTGGGACTTACCAGTAGGATTGGCTGATGTAAAACAGCTGTATTCTCTACCTGTCAGTTATGGTAAAGTGTGCAAAAATTATACCATTATAGTCAATTGCTTAACGTCTACTGAGAGTGTATAATAAACACATGTATATTTTGATATGCTTACAATTTAGAATGCATGAACTCGCAAGTTCCTCCCTCGAATTTTACATTTTTTGCAGTTGGAATTAAGCTTATTTTTCAAACTGCATATAGCAAATACGTTTTGGAAATTACTTTTTTGCCAATTAAATGTATTAACAATAATCTAGTAGTATGCAAAATTATAAAAAAAACAAAAAAAGTGGTGATTTTGAAAAACGGTTCTGTGATGTGAATCATGTATTGAAGGATATAAAACCTTTCCCAGAGCCTTCTTGCAGCATTTATATGGCAGTTGGGGTTTTAATTATGGCAGGACAGATTGTATGTTAATATCTATTACATGTTTATGTATCCAGGAAGGAATGTGATGATGTAGCCAGGGACCTCAGTAAGGCTTCCATCTTAGCCGTGTCCTACCATGCAGGCTTGAATGATGGAGAACGCTCTATGATCCAGGAGAAATGGCTGAGTGGAAACAAGTGTAAGGTATGTGATTTTGTGTACTACAGTCAAATAAGCCATACGTTTATTTATCATGCTCCCTGGCAGAGCATTGTTCCCCCCAAAACAGTTATCCCTTGGGATGGAATTTTCCACTCAAACTCCAAACCCATGTAAGATTCCTATATTCTCCCATTTCTGCTCATAGAAGATATTCATTAGAGATATTCCGTCTTTTTACAGGTGATCTGTGCAACAATAGCATTTGGTATGGGTATAGACAAGCCAGATGTGAGATTTGTGATTCACTACTCACTACCCAAGTCTGTGGAAGGATACTACCAGGAGGCTGGCAGAGCAGGCAGGGATGGACTTCTGTCACACTGTATACTGCTCTACACATACCAGGATGTCAAACGTCTACGCAGGATCATTGACAGTAAGTCCCATTATCACAGTTTGTGCACCATTTAAAAGTATACTTTATTTTTTTACGAATTTTAATTTAAATTTTCATAGGCTCTAAATTTAATAGACTGCTGTTTTCACTTTTAGTTAGTTTTTATACATTGGTTATTGATGGTGAACGATAATTTGTATTTTACACTTCCTTCCTGATTTAAGATGCTTTAATTAAAAATAATAATGATAAAATTCGAGACTGCCTCATCACATCCTTTGCCAGTGTGTGTCTAGATAGGTGTGTGCATTGTTTAACCAGGGATACAGTGGTATTAGTACTTGGCAACCCCGCCAGAGTCTAATGACGGTGGTCCCTGACTGCCATGCGCTGACCCGACTAGGTCTACGCTGGATGTGATTGGAGAGGACAAGCCAACACAATTGACACTACCTGTTACAAAATTTGTATTTTTTTCTCAATTTTATAATGTAACTCTTAAGAGAGAATAAATGTTATTGTTGTAGTATTCTTGCAACTTAAAGTGAGTTTGTGTACAGTGAGGCTTTGAAAAATTGAGCTTGACAACAGTTCAGTTATAACTCACTATAATTATAATAAAGCTTAATAGTTAATGTGAATGGAGACTGTTTATATAAGTTCTTACATAAAGTATATACACAGTCAATCCTGTACAAGCGGCCATCTGTATAAAGCAGCCACTTGTCTTAAGCTGCCACATTTATTATTTCTCATTTATATGCTTTCAGAGCAAATTTACCTGCATTAAACAACAACCTGTCTTAAAAGGCCACTTTCGCTCCTTCCCTGACTGGCTGCTTAAGACAGGTTTGACTGTTCAAGTATATTTAACCCTTTACTTCATATAGACGCCTTTGGACACCTCTTATAAAGACGCCTCCGGACACCTCTTATAAAGACGCCTTTGGACACCTAATATAGAAGGCTTTTGAATCATTGGGTGAATTATGTTTATATTAACTGACAGAGTGGAAAACTGTGCAGGAAGTGTCCAGATTGCTCGTTATGAGCAATCTGAACTCTTCCTGCACTGTTTTCAAAGACCTTCTGTGATTGGTGCGGGAAAACGCTATCTATGGAGTAAAGGGTTAAGGTGAATGTTGTTTTTCTAAATCAAAGACTCGTTTATATTGATTTACATTAGTTTATAGTGAGACTGAACATTTATCTTATAAAACAAGTTACATGTATTGTTTTCATTTGTTAGTGGATCAGAATGCTACATATGAGTCTAAGCGTGTTCACATCGACAACCTGTTCCGTATGATCCAATACTGCGAGAATGTGGCCGACTGTCGACGAGGTCAACTGCTCACATATTTTGGTGAACACAAGTTTGACAGGGCGAGGTGTAGCGAGTTCCGTGGAGCAATCTGTGATAACTGTGTCTCCAAGGTTTGTACATGTGTATATACTGTCTAGTTAGTACTACTTGTTTGTTTAACTTCATTTTTATGCCATTGAGGGCTAACAAACAATCAGACAACCACTCTTTCCTTAGATCCTGAAAAGTTAACCAGTACCCATACACCACCCATCTCCTCAAGTTACTGATAACTTTCACACTTGAAACAGTGGTGGGAGACAAATGACAATTAGAAGCAATGTCGTATATCAATCATCATGGAGACAGCTGGCATGGATTTAAACTTACTTAGATAACCATATATTGTTTGTAGATGGTGTTTATTGTATTGAAGAGCTATTCCAGTAAAATCTATATGGGATGTGCGGAAGCCACTTTTTTTCATGAGTAACCTGTGGCACAAAACTGTTTTTTGAACATACAACCTACATGTATGGTCAGTTTTTATTTTTCAAAACCCCAACTACCAGAAAGAAAAAAAGAAAAAAAAAGATTGCTGTGACAATCTAATGATATTAAAAATAAAAATAAAAAATACACAAGATTTTTATTAAGAAACAGGTCTTTAAATCAATGTATGAACACAAGGTAATACATTTCAATCCATTAACTTTGACATTAACACATCGCTGATATTCACCTCCAGAAAATTTGTTTTGTGAGTTTAAAACATGAAAATAAACAGACCTACAGGATTGTTATGTTTTCAAATCAGTACAACATTCTTCAGTTTCAGAAGAAAATGTATGCATCTTGTATAAACTATGAAAGCAAAATGGTATCAATGCCGAAAATTTGTCACTGCAGCAAATAGTTTTTAAATTTGTCAAATTCGTGAAATTTGTATTGAGATTTGTTTTTGGTTTTGAGACACAATCTTAGAAGTTTCACTTGCTTCTATATCTGAGAGCAGACCATTTAAGTGGAAAATCATAATAATTGGGCAATTTCTGGTCACGGGTCTTTCTGATATCATCTTAAATCTGATTGGCTTACTACTGATAAGGGCGGAGTTTATCTTTACAATCATAACTGTGTGCCGCATAGTTACTCCAATGCCATGGAGTATTCTCACAGCTGGACACTGATTAATTGGCTTGTTAATGATTGTATATTGGGATTAATGTGGATTAAAGTAATTAACGTACACATGTACTTGATATGCTGATTGTTGGGAAATATGAATTTTTTTTTTTATGTTTTACCAGGCTTTTTCAAATAGAATTCTCCGGTAGAGCAGAACAAACAAACAATTCAGAAAATCATATAAAAAAACACTCTAGGGACATTTTTATTTAGGGTCGGGTTTTTTGAGGGGCCTAGGTTCGACATTGGCTTCCTTGTTGTAACTGACACAACTAAAATCTTGGGCTATTGGCCGATTCTAGCATCGGGTCTGGTACGTCTACATGTATGTCAGACATTTTTGTATTCGGAATATTTTATTAATCAAATTAAAAAAAAGGAAATTATGTTTACTTGGTTGAAAATCAGAAAATATACAACATAAATTTGTTTTTAACAAATATTACTTGCAAAAAAAAAAAGTCAATGACCTAACCTACCACAATTTTTTTTTTTTTCAAGCACCAACCTGTGACCTCTTAAAAATAGACGTGCCGTCTACCCACCTCATATAGATTTTACTGGAATAGCCCTAAGAAAATATATACATGTATTAAAAAACAGCAAAAAAGAGTACCGTAAGTCTAAAGGACCACCCCACCCCAGTTAAACACAATCTCGTTGATATTATAATAAAGTTTGTTATAATTAGAACATTTCATTGTTTTGTTCAGGATACATTTAAAGTGCGTGATGTAACAGATGATGTCCAAGTAATTCTCAAGTGTGTAAGAGATTTGACAAGCGGAAGACATTGTGACTTCACTCTTATACACTTTGTGGAAATGTTCAAAGGTATTTAAAACTAATTTTATTAAAAGCTAAAATTAACCATATAAATACTGTCAAAGTTTGCAGTCACCCATAATCAACTGATTAGTTCTCAACACCTTCATTTGCGGAAATTCTGTTATTCTTTATTGGAATAATTATTTGAATAATTAACATCATTTTATGCCATCGCAGGTAAACAGACGATCAGCTAGCCTGACAACTCTTACATGAGGTCCTGAAAGGTTAACCAGTGCATGAGCATATCTATCTTGGAGATTGACTGTTTCGTGTTTCAGTTTGATGATTTTGCACAGAGTTACATCCCTTTGATTCCATCCCTTACCAAATCCTTGTCGTCACTACAATTTAATCAACAACTATATTGAGTATGATGTAGTGAAAATGGATATCTTTTCCATATTTCAGGCTCTAAGAACAGTCGTATTGTTGACTTAAAACATGACAAGCACCCGATGCATGGAAGGGGTGCAGCATACAGTCGCCAGGATGCAGACCGGTTATTTCGGAAGCTCGTTATTGATGGTGTCCTTATGGAAGAACTGAAGGTCACAGCCATGGACCACACTGCATGCTACATAAAGATGGGCAGGAAGGCAAATGATGTGCTGAGTGGAAAATTGAAAGTATGAATCTGTCTTAAAACTAGTTTTTTATATTCTTGTTAAATACTATATGACTACAATTTTAAGTTAATATAAATATTTATTACATAATTTACGGTGCAGGAGTGTAATAAAACAATGATATATATTTTGTATTAACCTACATGTAGTGTAATATGTCTTATATTACTGATTCATCATTTGATGCTGTCTGTAGAACTTGGCTCACATACGTTAAATGCTGAAACACTCTCTGACTTGCCCAAATATACAAATGATGTCGAATTGCCATGGTAAAACGAGGTTATTTTAAGAGACATTCCGTCGTTCGATGATTGACAGAAACTATTACAGCCGATTTATTCACATTCCTTATATACAAATGTAATCTGTTAAATAAACGGTAATGGTAACATTTTCCGCTGACAGTTATGTGATTAAAGAAATCCTACATTTGTGATCAGTTCCTATTTAATTTATTAAATTTGTTGGCAAAATTGATGAACCATGCATAATAATTTTGTCCAACTTGTTAGTAAATTCAATAATGAATGAGCACTCAGGTAAGATCCTCTATACATGTATGTTGTATTATTGAGGGAATCAAGACTGCCATTAATGTGAACCTGAGAATACATTTCCTTCAACAAGTACAATTAAATCTGTCTTAACCAGCCAGTCAAGGGAAGGAGCAAAAGTGACCTTTTAAGACAGGTTAATGCTTAAAACTGGTCAATTTGCTCTGAAAGCATAGAAATGGGGAATAGCGAAAGTGGCTGCTTAATAGAGGTGACTGCTTATACACAAAACTAAACATAAATTTCATTTTTCAGATTGAACTACAAGTACAAGAAAATCGTAAGAAGATGGAACTGAAGATTGGTAAGGAACCAATCAACAAGACAGATGAACTGGTCAACAATTGTTTCGAAGAACTCAGATGTCTGGCTGGAGATATTGGTATGTTGTTGACCTTAAGAAAACAATTTCTTACCAGGACTGAGTTGTTCAAATGTCTGTTAGCTTAACACTCTGTCCCGTTTATTAGGGATGTTTTAAGACTTAATTATTAATGTCTACTTTTATGAATTTTATATTTTTTTCGAAATACACAGATACCTAATGAAAATATTCTTCATTACAGAATCAAACATTATATCAATAACTTTTCATTTGTATTAACTTTAAAATATGAAAAGTTGTCCATTAAAAAAAATCGTTTTTAGCTTGCTGGGATGAAGTCCAAATAGAGCTATTGCCATGACCATGGCGTTGTTGTTGGCGTCGTCATCGCCGTCTGTAGACACCCAGGTTAAACTTTAGCGTTTAAGTTTAAGATATCTATGAAACCATTCATTGGATGTGAATGAAACTTCGCATGTGTGTTCACCATCATCAATGGAGCACACACAGACAAGAACCATAACTCTGGATTGCATTTTGGCACAGTTATGGCCCTTTTTGGACTTAGACACCCAGGGGCAAGCTTTGCTGTCTTCTGACAACTCTTTATTTATACCCTATTTTTATGGCAACAATACTTTAATATAGAATAGAAAAACATATACATGAAATACACTATTTATGCATCGTTGGATACCCCCTGGGTGTCAGTTTTATACATCATAATGGATGAAGAATATCACAGTTGATACTCTGGGGTATCCAACAATGCATTAATGAACACAAAACCTAAACTTTTTTTCAACACAGGATGGCATACCCATCCCATACCTAACCAATCTCATTTCTTGTTACATGTGTTTCTTAAAGAAACACTGAAATATACTATGTTTTTTTATTTAAATTAGCTATGATTTTCTATTAATGAGAATTACTTCATAATGGTCAATACCAGTTTTTCCCCTGTGGTGAGCGTATAACTATCAATCCTTGGTTCATGAGTTTGAATCCCCATCCGACCACAGTATTCGTGATGATTGATATATGACATTACATGTACGTCTTATTGTCACGCCTCTCACCGCTGACTTAAGCGGGAGCATTATCCGTTACTTGCTGAGACAGATGTGTCACTAGATGGCGTAGCAATGACTCTCAATTTTCAAACAAACAAGCAAATGGCGCCTCTCAGGACCTTGAGTCCTTTGATTTAATTTATATATATATATTTTAAATTTTTTTTTAAAATTTCAGTGCATGAGAAGCTGGGCAATGTTAACTTCTATAACATTTTCTCGACACTAACTCTACAAGACCTGTCGAGGAAACTTCCAACAACTGAGGAAGAATTATCACTTGTTGATGGAATGACTGCATACAAGACAAAGCAGTTCAACTCTGGAAGATTCCTGGAAGTCACAAGAAAATATGCAGCCATGATCGAGGGTAAGACATGAAGTGACTACTGTAAATTGTTTATTGACCACAGTTGTGGTATTTTCGTTGTATTTGTTTGTTTGAATATCAGGCATCATTTTTATACCACTGAGGGCTAACAGGCGATCAGTGGAATTCATTCTTGTATAAGTATAAGTAGTAGTGTGCTGTTATTTTTTGGTGAATTTATTAAAGTGTTTATTAGTATTGTGACTTGTCCAGTTAAAACTATAGGTTTACCCTTCGTCTGTCTGTCCGGAGAGATTACTAAAAAAGGTCCAAGCTGGGTTTGTTAAACTTTGCATGTGGGTAGAGGGCAATAAGGAGAAATTGGAGGTCAAATTATTTTTTTAGTGGGACAAAAATTGCGGTTGCAATGGCAAAAAAATTGGTAAAATTACAGATACAACATGGGTCCTGTGGTAACGCAAAAAGTATCCAACCTTCATTTGCATAAACTGCTTGCAATACTTAAGTGTCTTATTAAATATGCTTTTTTTTTTAACTGTGTATCTATTTAAGTAGAAAGCAGTATTGTTTTTGAATTTTAAATGTGTAATTACAGTAGTAGGGTTTAATATTGTTCAAGTACTAATCATCATTCCCTTTTTACAGCTCTAGAAGAAACAAAAGCGGAATCAGAACCAGAAGAATGGCTGACATCCACAACTTCTAACTATTTCCCATCTTCCAATAACTCATCATACAAGGGCAGAGGTGGCAAGACTGGATACAAGAAGGTAGTATCTATTTCAAATTCTTAATTAAAATTTTAGATATTTCTCTGCACAATATTAAAAATTGTCACAACACGGCGGTTGGAAGCCTTGTATTTAATGCATGAGTGCCGGGGTCGAGGAAATTCACAGGTCATTATTGAAGAAAAATTGGAACTGAAGAAAATACTTCCTCCATGGTTGATTGATCTAAGGTTCTGTCTCAAGATCCCTTACATCACAGAGGTTATGGGTTCAAGACCAGCTAAGTCTTTATGTGAAAAATTTGAAAGTTACTTTATAGGATGGGTATTATTATATTTTGGGGTGGATGAACCATTACTAGGTTCTGCTAAAGCACAACTGATTCTTTAGTAATCATTTATACATCAAGGTTACAGAAAGTATTCCCTACAAATAAAGTGCAGTGAATGTCACTGATTGAAACTGCTGTTCTTAAGGTCTCGCACAAGTATCTCAATATAGTTGTTCTACTCAGATTCCTATATGTATATATGCATCTTAGGTATTCATCTTTATCTACATGCATGGTGTCACTTTTATATATGATTCAATCAATAAAACAACTACACATACATGTATACAAAAATTGGTTTCCAATCAATAACTTCTGAAGGGGTCTGTTTAATAAAAAATTGGTTTCTGATTAACAGTGAGGACATTCGTGTCGACAAACACATTTCTAGTCTTTTAAAAAAATTGAGTGATTATTATACCCCCTGATACAAAGTATATGGGGGCTATAAAGGAGTCACACTGGTCGGTCTGTGGACAATTTTTGTGATTGCTATTTTTCGGCAACCATTGGCCAGAATATAATGAAACTTCACAAGGGTGACAGCATGTTGCACGAGAATAATAAATATTTTGAATTTTTCAGACATTTTTTTTTTTTTGTGTTTGCTATTGCTCGGCAACCATAGGCTGCACTCGAATATTTTTTCAATGAGTTATGGCCCTTTGAATTTTTCAGACATTTTTTTTTGCTGTCGCTGTTCCTCGGCAACCATTGGCTGGAATTCATTGACGCTTCACAAAAATTATTGGTTGCTCTAATTGGTTCACTGTGTAAAAGTGGGCAGCAAAAGGGTGCAATAACTGTGTCAGGGCCCCATCTGGGGGTATATATCACCTTCAGTGATATTTCTAGTTATATACAAGTAGAAACATTAGTTTGTGGTTTATTGCAATCTTCATCATATAGATATTTGTTAATACCAAAATCATATATTTTCTGTCACATGTGTTCAAAGTGATTTGTGTAGTTGCCAGATGCTAGAAAGATATACATCTCTTGTTTTCCATTGCAGTGCAAGCATAAACAGGTGTATGTAAATAAAACTTAATGTAGGTTTTACTGTTTTCAGAAATTTGCTCCAAGGAAGAAAAAAGCCACAGCAAACAAGGCTACAGCTAAAGCAACAAGGGGCGGAAAAGGGAAGAAACCAGCGGCAGCTTCTACTTCAAGGTATTTCTGTCAAGGCCAAGAGATTTTGAGGAGTCTAGTGGAAGAGCATCAGACCCAGGGTCGTGGGTTCGATCTCCTGCCACAGCCATGTGTTGTGTCCTTAAGCAAGATATTTTATTCGCATATACTTAGTACTGGTTCTAACCAGGAAGACTTTGAGCGTGATTTGTCTATTAAAATTGTAATAACTTGTTTCACAATCAAAGTAGAATAAATAGGTATAAATTAAAATAGAATTTGTAGGAGTGACTGTTATCTAACAAATGTATTATCTACCTCTTGGTTAGATGGGCCAGGTTAGCTCAGTTGCTAGCATGTCTGACTATCAACCCAGGTGTCGTGAGTTCGATTCTACCCCTTGCCGCAGTCTCCGTGATGAATGATATACGACATTCGTTATAATTGTCATTCATCTCTCACCACTGATTCACGTGGGAAGGTAATCAGTTACTTGCAGAGATGAATGTGCTCGGGTACTGGTTAACCTTCCAGGATCCCAGGAAAGAGTGGTTAGGTTAAGTGGATGTCTGTTAGTACTTAGATGACAAAAAATTGACTTTCAAATATTCAAATCAAATTCAAAATTCTCAATTGTAATTACAGTGTGCGAAAAATAAAATATCAAACCTGCTGAAGTGATATGCATATATAAAAATCCATATGCAAGTGCATGACCCCACTAGCTCCTCTCTAGAATTTCAAATTCTTGGCAATTTTATTTTCGAACTTCATATGTGTTTTTGGGTTAAAATTTTGTCAATTGAAGGCACTGGAATAAAAAATAATAATAGAATAGTGTGTCTAATGTGCAAAAAAAAAAATGCAAAGTTGACCAAAGTTGGGGCTGAGGGAAGCTCTGATTTGAATTGTGTATAGAATTATATAATCTGCCTCAATTTGACTTTGTCATCTTGCAACTGTTATATTGTAGTTAAAGCTACCTTCTTTGTTTCTATTCGGTATTGTTACTAATACTAGGTTAGAAATTCCACTCTAACTCTGGCCATGATGAGTAAGCATTTCTCCAGGACAAGTAAGATTTAAGCAACTAACCTTTATATTTATTTGAATTTTAACATTGGGAAGGGAGGATGAGCAGCTTTGATAATGAATTTCAAGCCCTGAGTTATCAATGTAGAAGTTTAATTTAGTTGCATAAAAATGAAAATGAGTGTTGATGATCCAGCTCCAAACTACAGTTTTATATAATTAAATATATCCAGTCATTAAAATAGATCAATTGAAGAAAGAAAAAAATATATTTCTATTTATTTTTTAAGATAATTTTTTAAATGGTATAAAAATTAGAAGTGAAGTTACATATGTTATTTTTTTATTGTACATAATTCCTACTACACAATGACAGTGTTGCACTGGTTGTAGCCGTTTTTACATTTTTTACAAAAACACTTTCCATACATACCAAGAACTTTTACACGCATGATTAGAAGTCAATGAAAACATATACGACTTAAGAACTGTTCTTCTGAAAAGTTTACATGCTAGCATTTGACAAGTCCCTGACCTCTCAAGATTAAGTATATCTTGTATTATGAAAGTATTATATTATTTGATAATGAGGTAGAATTAAGTGGGATAATTTAAGTGCTTTTGCATATGTCTCACTACACAGTTGTATCACTGTTTTAGTGCCAGAAACATGGTTCTTGTGCTAAAAATTTGGTTAGAAATAATTTCAAGATGGTTAATAGGAACTGTGATTTCTTGCTGTAGATGAGTAGTGCAAAAGCTGGCAAAACATACTGCAATAAGACATTAGAAGTGTTAAAAAATTGTGTGTTTTTATTGGATTTTAACCAGATGTGTGTAGTTTAGAGCGTTTGACGACTTCTTTTTTAAAAATACTTAAGGGTGTCACCTACTGTTAATTTTTATTTTTGGTTATTTCAGCTCCAGTTCTGGATGGATGTCAACTAACAAGTCAGGTAGCCTTAATCAGTTTAAGTATGGAGCAGGTTCTAGCTCAACAACTACTTCCACTGCACGTAAAACATCTGGTAGCTCAGGGCCGGGAATGATGCCGGTTCCTGCCCCAAAGCGATCATTCCTACAGACAGGTGGTCAGTTCTTTGGTTAACTGTCCATTCCGGCACTGGACGATTGTAGGATGATTTTAGATGCTTGACAAGGTGTAAAGTACTAGAAAAGAGTGTCAACAAATACCGATAGATTACAGACCATTACTGACAGTGAGGCATAAGATGGTCTGTACATAGCAGCCCAAGTATCCATGCAATATTACCAGTACTAGTACGGATTTGCAATTGGACATTGTGTGTATGTGTGTAGTGGGAGTTGGGGGTAATGACCTACTGATATTCTTGTTCAAGCCATGACCCTAAGGTAAAAATTGGCACTGCATCAGTGGCTTATCAGCTTAACATAGAGAAATTTTAATTTTAAAATCATCTTTAAAAAAAAATGTGGTCAAACAAAATTGTTCATATTTGCTATAAATAATCACTATGAGTACGGGGTTTTAAGTTTGTACAAATGAAAGTGCTAGGATATAATTGGGTCCAGTAAGGGGATTTTGATTTTTACATAGGATATGCTTTGAGAAAACAAATAGTTCTCATTTTCTCATATTTAAATTATTATTCATAGACTTGGTTTATCCAAGGACTTTTATAGAAGGATAGGAAACTTGCATCTCCTGACTAAATGTTGATGAAACAGCACACGAAGGATTCATAATTTGCAAATTGATCATTCATCATTCAAGGCAAACTGTTTTCTTGACAATAAAATGTCAGTTGTATGTAATCTTAGATGTTTAAACTTGTTTTGATCATGCAAAATGCTTTTGAATTTAAGATATTTGGGTTTGAAAAAAATTTATCGTAATTTGTCCTTATTTTAGCTGCAGTATACACATTTTGTAATCACAATTTTAAACACAAATTTCTGGGAATGGTATTGTTTTGGTAACAATTTCATTCTGCAGTGTAAGAGTTTTGATTTGTGTTCCTGAGATGAATGGAAGTGAAGATAATTAAAAATGGTATATTGCGAGATTTTACGTGAATACGCGAGCGTTCACAAAATCTCAATCAGTTGCCTTTCCTTCTCTTCATAATTCCTTGGTTTATCTAAAACTTGGAAAGAAGTGACAAAATAAAATCAGGTGATTGACTTCTCATTCTTTTGATTTAAGATTTCCTAATATAGATACCAATATTGACTGTGTTGTTTCTGACTGCTGTAATTAAACCTACAACTGTGTTTCACTGTTTCAAAATGTGTAAAATAAAGTTATCAAATGTTAAAATTAAATAGACGTATTTTTGTCCACTCTTAACATGATGTTTAAGAACATGAATCATGCAAAGTAACAAAAAAAATGGTTTACTCAGTATAACAAATACAGGTATGGCGGTTGAAAAAAATCATATAAATTTATAAAATTAAAAATCAGATTTTTCCAGTTTCAGAAGAAAATGTATCCGTATACAGATTTGTTTTTTTACATGGAAATCTGCATTGTTTTAAAAAACATTATATCATCTGTTGCTTATATTACATTTAAGACATTTAAGAGTTCTAACAGAAAGGGGGGGGGATGGAAGTTGGTTTACAAAAAGTAAACAGACACAGATGGGTGGTTGAATAAAAAAGCAACAACTTATAATTCTATTATTTATCAGATTTTTTTTCCAATTTTCGAAGAAACTGTAGTTATGTACAGATCTGGTTTTGACAAGGAAATCTACATTGTTTTAAAAAATAATCCCACATAAATCATCTGTTCTTATTTTTTATTACATAAGTAAGAGTTTTAACAGAAATAGAAAAAAAGGGCTTGTAAAGTCATTCACCAGCAAGTTAAAACACAAAAAGTTTCTGTAGTTTGAATTAGTTTCATGATTGATTGAATTGTCTGTGTGTTAAAATTGTGAACAATGTGTTTGATAATATGAAGAGATTATAATTTATATTGAAAAAGTATTTCATTTATAGTTTTTCTTTATTTTGAAATGTGTACTGATTTTACTTTTATTTCTATTTTTTTATGTTTATTATCCCATGTTCCTATTTTTTAATATTATTAAATATTGTTTTTAAAAATATACAACTGTGTAGTTTGTGTTCATTTTATTAAAATCCACTTCCATTTAAGTCTAACATGGACACATAGACCAATTTATGAAAATCTCTCTTTTCAATGTATTATTTCAGAATGTTTAGATAGATATCCTTATGGCAATATGGCATCAGTGAACATAGACGATAGGCATAATATATTGGCTGAAAAAATATTGCCAATTTAATTTTTTTTTTTAAAATCCTGATATACTTCGTTGAAGATCAGTGACAACATTTCCATGACTCACAGACAGGGGATCTAGTTCGCTTATTCCATAGTGCATCTAACTATCAATCCAAGAGTTGTGAGTTTGAATCCCCGCACAGCCACAATCTCTGTTATTATTGATATACGACATTATGCTTCATTGCTATTTATCTCTCACCACTGATTCAAGTGGGAAAGTTATCAGTTACTTATAGATGTGCTGGAGCATGGTTCACTTTCCAGGAACCCAGGAAAGAGTGGTTAGGTTAACTAATTGTCTGTTAGCCCTCAATGGCATAAATATGACGCTAAATATATAAATTCACGTCTCGCTGCAGACTGACCTAACTACAATGTACCTAGGTAAAAAATTGTGTTTTGTGTTGACAGTAACACAATTCTTGTGCTAAAAAAGTATTATTTACTTTGGTTTGAAATATTTTCAAAATGGTTCACATTGCTGCTGATGAGTAGATCAGACTGGCAAATAACATTTACTGCAAAAAGGTCAATGCTGCTGAAAAAGTGACTTTTATTTGAGTTTACAGACGGATGTATTTTTAAGTATTTGACAACTTTTTTAAAATAAAAGCTTGGAAATGTCACTGCACTGTCTTGAAACAAAAACACAGGCTGGTCAGCATGCCAGTTATTGTGCATGGGCTGGTCAGCATGCCAGTTGTGCATGGGCTTGTCAGCATGCCAGTTATTGTGCATGGGCTGGTCAGCATGCCAGTTATTGTGCCTGGGCTGGTCAGCATGCCAGTTACTGTGCATGGGCTGGTCAGCATGCCAGTTATTGTGCATGGGCTGGTCAGCATGCCAGTTATTGTGCATTTTTATAAGCAGATCCATTTTTGCTATAGAAAACATCCTTAAAATACTTTTCTATGTGGATTGCTTTTACAGTGGAAATTGTATGGACCATATTTTATATAGAACATGGAGTAAATTTCTACTGTAGCGAGACGTGTTATTGTTGTTATTTATAGTACTTCTAGCAAAACAACATGCACAGAGTGGTAATCCCAATCATCAAGCAGTGATTTGATTACTTAAATTATCTCCGATTGAAGCAAACTAAACATTTAACATATCTAAGCTTGCTTAAAGACCCAGAGATCTCCAGTTCGATTGAATTTTGCAGATTGAAAAGCCTGGCAGCACCCCTTAACACGTTTGATATTTGTCTGACAAAAATATGCCTGCATATACTGGTATAGGTGAAAGATGATGAGAAACTGTCACTTTGTAGAATATAAAGACTCAAAAATCAGATTTAAAATGAGAAAGCTATGGGCACAGAGATCATGCATATGCATTGCTTTGTCAACATATATTTAAGTATACATGTATGTAAAAATAACAAAAACATTAGAATATTGTTATATAAAATAAAAAAAACATCTCTACAGTATTTTTAGCTTGCCGGGACAAACTCCAAGGAGAGCTATTGTCATGACCCCGGCTTCGTCGGCGTCTGTCGACACCCAGGTTAAACTTTTGCATTTAAATTTCAGTTATCTATGCAACCACTCATTGGATGTCAATGAAACTTTGCATGTGTGTTTACCATCATCAATGGAACACACAGAGATAAGAACCATAACTCTGGATTGCATTTTGGCACTGATATGGCCCTTTTTGGACTTAGACACTGAGGTTGAATTTTGCATTTAGTTGCGTTTAAGTTTAAGATATCTATGCAACAACTCTTTGGATGTGAATGAAACTTCATATGTGTGTTCACCATCATCATAGAACACACAGAGATAAGAACAATAACTTTGGATTGCTTTTTGGCACAGTTATGGCCTTTTTTGACTTAATTTTTCAGGTTAAAGTTTTTTATCGGGTAAGATATCAATGCAACCACTTATTGGATATAAATGAATCTTTGCATGTGTGTTCACCATCATCATTGAAACACACAGAGACAAAAACCATAACTCTGGGTTGCGTTTTGTTACAGTTATGGCCCTTTTTTTACTTGACTTTTCAGGTTAAAGTTTTTTATCACGTAAGATATCTATGCAACCACTCATTGGATATGACTGAAACTTTGCATTTGTGTTCACCATCATGATTGAAACAACAGAAACAAAAAACATAACTCTGGGTTGTATTTTGGCAGAGTTATGGCCCTTTAAGACTAAATTTTTCGTCTGCAGACACCCAGGTTAAACTTTTGCGTTTAGATGCGTTTAGGTTTTGGTGTTTGTCTCCAATCTCAATCTTTGCATTGGTGGTGAGTTTTATCCCATCTGCGAGCTTTGTTGTCTTCTGACAACTCTTGTTAGTTGATGGCCATAGCAGAGACATATAAACAGAGCTAGGCAACTGGAGGCAATTGTCTAAATTTCAGGTGGCACAGTTTGGCGTTTTCTAAATCATGGAAACAACTCCTGAACCAAACAACATATTTTTGTGATTTTGGTACCAAAAGAAAGGGCTTGATTGTAAATATGGGAGGTGAACTTTTCTATTTTAAATTTAAAGAAATGAAGAATTTTTATGCTTTTATTTTTGTGTGATAATTTTCTCATTTTTAGTCCATTTTTAGCTCAACTATTCGGAGAATAAAGAGAGCTACTAGTATATTCACCCGGGCATCGGCGTCACACCTTGGTTAAAGTTTTGCATGCAAGTCCCTATCTCATTACCCATTGCATGTATTGACTTGAAACTTTACACAAGCCTTCCCAGTCATAAACCCAACTACATTAACCAAGATAAATTTGCATGAATATAATGCATATTTTTGCCCTTGTTTGACATAGAAAATCTGATTAAAGTTATGCCTGCAAGTACCATCGAGTCCATATCTCACAAACCACTCAATTAATTTGATTAAAACTCCACACAAGACTTCTCAGTCATCAAACCTACTAAAATAATCAGTTCCATAACTTTTGCATGAATATAATGCAGGCTTTTGCCCTTGTTTGACTTAGAAATTCTGGTTAAAGTTTTGCGTGCAAGTACCATTAAGTCCATATCTCACCAACCACTCAATGTATTTGATTGAAATTTTACACAAGCCTTCCCAGACATCATCCCTACTACAATAACTAAATTAGATAACTCTTGCATGAATATAATACAAATCAATGCCCTTCTTTGACTCAGAATTCTGGGTTAAAGTTGTGCATGCAAGTTCTATCAAGTCAATATCTCACCAATCACTCAGTGTATTTGATTGAAACTTTAAATATGGCTTTGTAGTCATGAAACCAACTAAATTAATCAAGTGGAATAACTCTTGCCAGATACAAGGTATTGCAGTTATAAGACCGGCTAAATTTTATCAATTTTGTAAGATAAAAAAAAAGATAAAATAATAATATAAGATAACTCTTAGTTGCTTGGATTTGTCATCAATCTCAATCAAATGTGTACTTTTGTGACCTCTATATTTGAATAGTCGAGCGTGCTGTCCCTATACTAGATCTATCGTTTTTTGTAAAAAAAAATATTTCAACAATTTTCGTTTTCAATAGGCCTACGTAATAATTTAAATTCAGAAGCAAAATATTAGAAATTTCAGCCGTGTACATTATATTGCTATTAACCTGCCAGTCTCTCAGTTACTGGTTGTAGAAATAAAATACGTTTCTTAAATATAGTCTGTATATATCTACATGTGGCCACATGTTTACTGACACCAACGCGTATAATCCCTGTCGTGGTTATGAGGGAGGTGTTGATACATAACTAAGTATATAGATCTGGATATATATCCGTTATTTGCGGTAAAACCAGTGACCTAGATTCATATCTAAATATATATTTATTACATGTTTATATCTGGTCTCACTAATTGTTATACATTATTATAGTAACATATATGGTCATTTTATGCTGACCGTTTAATCTATTTTCTAAAAATAGCAAGTCACATGACTTCCATATTTAGTTCAAGGTTGTCACGTGACATCATGTGATAATAAACAAAAATGGCGGGATGGGTATGTCATGGGATTAAGTGTTGGGCAGATAAGATGAGGATGGACGATCTGCTCACGTATGTATTTATATTGTATTAATTTATCAGTACGATACCTTGTGCGGATCATGTGAAATATACAGCGAAACGGATTGTTTGGTTGTAAAGTGATCTAGCATGTGAACGCGTTATGCAAGGTGTTCGGTGTCTATCAATATATATAGGTTCTATATTCGACCAAGCGGATAATGAGTTTTGCCTAGGAGAACAACATGGAAATGGACAACTAGAAATCAGGGTATATATTTTTATGTGACGTTATAAACATCTATCTATCTATCTTCCAATAAGTCGAACCCCTCGCGAGGACATAGACTTTGACGCACGTCAACTGACAAAGAGAGAAAGAATAAAAGCATAAAAGAGAGAATATATACAGATTGTATTTAAAAACAGGATAAAAACAGAGCAGGTTTCTAGGGAGACACATGTTCAACCTGGTAGACTGCCTGGCTGAACTGATTGCCTCTGAGAGAGACAATATTCTCAGGGAGTGAGTTCCAGTGGATAATAGTACTGGGGGAAAATGAATACTTATAAAAATCTGAGCTTGTTTGGATTTGTCTATAGGCCATACAGTGGGATAGACGTTTTGTCCTTTTATTTGGGATAAGATAGGGTTCAGTTGGGATAGCAACTAGGTTAAGGAAGATGTAATAAAGCATAACCAATCTTTGGTCAATACGACGCAGGTCAAGTCGTCTCCAGTTTAAGGTGGTCAACATATCAGTAACACTTGAGGTGCAGCCATAGTTGCGCATTGCCCAGCGAGCAGCCCTCCTCTGCACAGACTCAATTTGTCCGATGCCAACACTGGCGTGTGGTGACCAAACAGAGGAGCAGTACTCTAGCTGGGGTTTCACAAGTGTCATGTATGCTGTAGATTTTAGTTTGACTGAGTGATCTTTGATATTGCATCTGAGGAATCCTAGTGTTTGATTTGCTTTTTTTGTGATGTTGTCTATGTGTTTGTTCCATGATAAATCATCTGATATTGTGACACCAAGATATTTTGCTGATGTGACTGTATCTAGTGTAGTGTTGCGAAGTGTATATTTAGTGTCTGTTTCAGTTTTTCTTTTTGTAGTATGAATGACTTGGCATTTGGATGGATTGAATTTCATGTCGCATAGTGATTCCCATTTTTGGAGCTGGTTTAGGTCATCCTGAAGGTATTTGGAGTGTGTGGCTACTGTGAGAGAAAGATATATTGCAACATAACATAACTTGTATAGAGTTAGATAGATATCGACTGTATGTTACAGAACTGGTCACAAAGACACATTTTTTATTATACTGAATATAGAAAATTTATTCTAATTGTCCCTCGTATTTCTGAGTGTCAAATAAACTCATTTTAACTTATTTGATCTTTCCTGAAAAATTGTGTGTGGTGTCTGATATAGGTCAATAAAATTGATTTATTGACTTGTTATGGAGCTAAAATCAAAATTTCATGGTTTATTTTAAAACTTTTCGGTATCACTCTCAATAATAGATGATAATGTTGTCAGAAATGGTTAGGCATTATCTATTATGAGTAAATATTTTACTGATATGTCATAAACAAAACAGTTGGCTTAAGCAGACAGATAATATACTTGAGTCACTGGCCTAAGTATGTTGCACGTTCATCATGTTTGCTGGTAACTC
Source organism: Panopea generosa (assembly GCA_029582155.1). Taxonomy (NCBI): domain Eukaryota; kingdom Metazoa; phylum Mollusca; class Bivalvia; order Adapedonta; family Hiatellidae; genus Panopea; species Panopea generosa. Next base: position 67,803,802 of record CM055906.1, read on the forward strand.
ATGATCTACTGGCTCTAGGACGGTCTTGAAAGTTTCACGATGAGCATGTGACTTTGGTGTTGGGTGAATATTCCATTCTCAGTAAATTAATATGTGGAAGTCCTTGTCCGGTATACTTGCAGATGAGTCTTTGTCTAATGTCAATTATGGGAGAGACGCCTGCCTACAAGATTTCAATTGCTCTGTTTCGGTCAGACTGTTATATGCATGGCATGATTGATTTGATACATTTAATGACAAATGTGTCTATCTTCTGACTTTACCACAACCATAAAAAGCGCGAACAGGGGTGTAGCTTGCCTGAAAACGATGTGTAGGCACAGTTTTAGGGGGTCAGGAGGCATGCTCCCAGAAATAAATTTCTGCTAGACTGTCGTAGGTGCGTTTTTACATATATTTCTTATATTTTAGGGGCCTAGTTATCCTTAATATTAACATTTAATTCACTGTTTTATAACCAAAAAAAATCAATGTTTTAAAGTTTGTTCACTTCAATAAAGTGAAACATTAAGTAGCCTAGGGGTCAGATTTTTATAGCATTTTTTGTCATTTTTATTTTTTTTTCGATTTCTATGAAAAAAGTGAGGCACGTGCCTACAGTGCCTATAGGAAACAAGCCCCTGGCAAATGAGGGAAAATGAAAATTAATTAACTACTAATTAATTTTAAAAAAAGTTACAAATGAAAGAGGTAGTATATGATGGCTTTCAAGCCAAAATAATTATAACTGTATAGTAATAATATTATCTATAAAATCATTCTAATTTTTATAATTTCAAGGTTACCGACTCCGTTCTCAGAAATGTATGCAAGAGTACTGAAAATTGTACAGTCACGATCATTATGGACCGTATACTGGATTGTGTCGTTTATAAATATCGATACACTTTAATACAGTTGCACCATTTGTAAAACATTAAGGTATACTGTTGTATCTTTAAAGGCATTTGATATTATAATTTACACTCACAATAAATCTTCAGTTTGTTTTCATACTAAATATTTTTAGTAAAAATGATTTTGAATATTCAGTATTCAATTTTCATACCAATATGAGTTTAAACCAGAATACTTGATTCAGGTGAAATGACTTTGATTGTGTCAATGTAAGTTAAAGTTTAATCATGAATATCATAAACTTGAATGCTGATCAATATCTGTGTCACTAGCAGAGACATATAAACAATTAAGTCACTGATACTAGCAGCGTCATACATGTATAAACATTTAAGTCACTGATACTAGTCCTTAGTTACAAAATATTCTCTTTGTTAAATTGCACCGTCCTTGTGATGAAATGTTTTTGCAGGTGGTAAAACATGCAGCTACAATAAACGACATAGTTACTCATCCATTACATACAGTAAATTTTGTATTATTTACATATGTGTGTGGATTGGCTAATCCAGTACACAGATACAAAATACAAAACATTATTTCGATAATGGCCTCCGGCTCGAAACATATCATATAAACAAATACATATGATTATGTTACAATATAAACAGTGTACATGTCATGGTGTGCGAAATATATATTTTATATAATTTACAAGTCTAAATAGTTAAAGTTATAAGAAATAAAAAAGTAATGCTAAATTAGAAGTTGGCAAACTTAAGTTTACCTGGCTTCTCAGTCTGTGCCAAAAACATTTTAGGACTATGGTCCTTTGGACTAGATAAATTCCAAAATTATATAGTCTGAATTCAATTCGTATAGTCCATAAATAACAGAAGATCTAAAATTTAATTAAAGTTTCATTTTCTAATTTTTTATTTTTTACCAGTAATCATAATTTTAATCATTTTCAGCAAGGAAACTTTTAATTTCTCCCAAAGTCTTGCTCAGATCATTCCATTTCGATATAAAGTCATAGAAAAAGTTGGGCTAAACATTCAAAAACATTTTTGTAATCTGGTCATAGACTGGGTCTTGGACTTACCAGTTTTTTGTAGACTGATTTCTTTTTTCACCAACATATACTTAAAAAACTTAAATCTAAGAAAGCAGCCAGGTGATTATGATTTTAGACTGGTTCCAGTAAAACTGCATATTGTTAAAAGTTTCATTGATATTGATTTCAGAAGAAGGTTTCACCAATTTTGGGTGGAAGGGAAGGCATCTTAAAATTGAATGTTTTTGCTGAAAATGCTTTCATTTAGCTGTATTTTGATAATACCAGTTGTGTGGGAGGGGGAGGTTATTGTTCAGACTTCCTGACTCCTCTCCCTCTAGATTAATCCCAGGAGGGGCTCAGGGTCAATCCCAGGAGAGGTTCAGGATCAATCACAGGAAAGGTTCAGGATCAATCCCATGAGGGACTCAGCATCAATTCAGGATCAATCCCATGAGGGATTCAGCACCAATCCCATGACAGGTTTAGGATCAATCCCAGGAGAGGTCCAGGATCAATCCCATGACAGGTTTAGGATCAATCCCAGGAGAGGTCCAGGATCAATCCCAGAAGAGGTTCAGGATCAATCCCAGGAGAGGTTCAGGATCAATCCCAGGAGAGGTTCAGTATCAATCCCATGAGGGGTTCAGGATCAATCCCAGGAGAGGTTCAGCACTAATCTCATGAGGGATTCAGCATCAATCCCAGGAAAAGTTCAGGATCAATTCCATGAAGGATTCAGCACCAATCCCAGGAGAGGTTCAGGATAAATCCCAGGAGGTTCAGGATCAATCCCAGGAGATGCTCAGGATCAATCCAAGGAAAAGTTCAGGATCAATTCCATGAGGGATTCAGCACCAATCCCAGGAGAGGCTCAGGATAAATCCCAGGAGAGGTTCAGGATAAATCCCAGGAGAGGTTCAGTATCAATCCCATGAGGGTTTCAGCACCAATCCTAGGAGAGATTCAAGATAAATTCCAGGAGAGGTTCAGAATAAATCCTAGGAGAGGTTCAGGATTAATTCCAGGAGGGGTTTAGGATAAATCCCAGGAGAGGCTCAGGATCAACCCCAGGAGGGGTTCACGTTGACTGATCTCCCCCTCTGGATACACCAGTGATATATATAAATTACAGCAGTTGTCAGTATTTTCAGTAGCGGACATGTACATCGATCTATAAGTATTTTAACTAATGTTGTTCAGGATATCCTACTTGAATCCAATTATAATGAGTTGGGGGGAGGTGTAAACATGATTTTGTAGTGTGGGACTCATTTTTGGATTTTACCAGATACATAGCTAAACACATACACAGTAAGTAGTATATACAGATAGACTGTCAAACACCCACAGGTAATCCATTCCAATACTCTCCATTCGGAATCGGAATTGACATCCAAGGGGGTTACCTGACGATGCAGATGGATTTACTAACCAACTGTCTTTACCACAGGGGCTAGTGACAAAATATCCCTACATAGTTTAATAAAGTCAATTCATATCCCTATATATAGTATAATTAAGTATTTATAATATAATTTATAGGGATATAAAATATATATTGTCACTATAACTACCAAGAAATGACAGCTGGTCACATGCTAAACACATGTCGGTAGCTTAAAGGTCAAAGTCACTCTTTAAGGTCAAACACATGAAATATTTCATTAAAATGTCCAATCTATAACTACTTTGGGGATACTGAAATATGGCCCAAATGATCACCATGGCAACATGTTATGTGCAAGAGCCAGGTCAAGGGCACATAGTTTTTTTTTTTACAAGCCCTAAATGTAGTCGCAAAGCACATCTTTACATTCACAGACCACTTTGGGGGTAGTTGTATCAACATTTCTTATATCGAGATTGCTCAAACAAACGCAATTCATTATCGCCAACTTCAACTCAAACCTACCAATTATCGATAGTCTGAGGCAATACCACTAACGGTAATCATTATGTAATTGGATAAAATGGGTCAAACTGATTATTTACATAAAATTACCAGTACAGCTGTACTTATAAAAAATGGTGGTTTGCCATGCTCCTGTATACCTGATCACTCAAATTGCAGCTACGCGATTTTTGTTTTATTGACTTTGAAAGCAGCACTATTGTTTTTATTAATTCTGTCCATGAAAACAAAAATTCAAAATCTGAACAATATATAGCTATCTGATCTATCCACATAAAAAAGATTTTTTTTTAAGGATGGCCAAAATCATCTTAATTTCTAAATGTGTTATCGATGGTGAAACATGGATCTAGTTTAAAATCAAAGATAAATAACTATAAGGTCATAATAAATTAATTACTAGATTATCATCCCCATCCGGCCTTTAATTTTCATGCCAACCGACCCTTTTTATTTTCCATAAAAAAAAAAATAAAAAAAAAAAAATAAAAAATTCTGACCACCCCGCTCGCCCTTTTTAAGAAAAATTTAGATGATAATCTAGCAATCAAATTTATAATGGCCCTAATGTATCTCTTCCTGTTCATTTTTATATTCTAATATATTATGTATTTTCATACATTTACTATATCTTTTCAGGGGACAACCATGACACATAGATAATTTCCTCAATCTTTTCAAGTACTCTACCCCTGTTTGTAACAAGTCAAATTAATTTATACAACAGCTAGCAATTACTTATTGATGCATGATCTGGCTCATGTCATATTATCTGTAAATGGATGGCTGTTTTTTTTGTGAAATACTGCATTTCCAGTCGTGATGTGAAATTCAATTATGATGTTTTTAACTTTAATTACCGGTACACTGTCAATATACAGTCATTACTGTGATATATTATATCTGTGAAATTATAACAGCGGCTTTCAAACCAATTAAATACGTGATATGTTTACAACAGTGATTTTAATATAAGCATAAATCTGGGTTTTTTTTTGTTTGTTAACCTTGATCTTGTCTACAAAACAATTTGTTATCATGAATACAGGTTCATAAATGAATCGGGTGACAATATTGTGATTTTTTGATAGTGAAGACTGATTTAAAGTGCTTTAGCGCGTATAAGATTTCTGAAGTTTGGATATTTTTCGAGCTGTCGCTTTATCCGTCAAAATCAAGATGTCAGAAAAGGAAGAAAAAAGAGGAAATCTGGGATATATACAGAAGTTCTCGTACAGTGTGGGACATGTTTTAAACGACCTGACAGCCTCCATGTGGTTCACGTACATGATCATATACTTTCATCAAGTTAAGAACTTCAACAACGCTCTTGCGGGCGACCTTGTTCTGATTGGCCAAATAAGTGACGCTATTTTCACACCTTTTATTGGCTATGAATCTGATAGAGTGGCAGGTTGTTTTAAAATGGGAAAGAGGAAAACATGGCATTTTATAGGTGAGTCGAGTTTTGTACCCTTGTAATGTATTACCATATATGTGGACTAGTGGCAGAGCATTGGGCCCATGATCTGGGGGTCATTGGTTCGATTTTCAGTTACAGCTATGTGTGATGTAAGGATAAAGACACTTTATCGGCATATACTTAGTACTGGTTCTACCCAGGAAGACTTCGAGTGCAATTTGTCTAAGTTGTAGTAACTTGTTACACAATCAAAGTGAAATAAATAAGTTTAAATCAGTTACCATAGTAATATACCCCTTGAATAAACCTCATTATTTATAGATCTGCATTTGGCCAAAAAATGCTGGTGACATGTGATTGGTGCCGTATTTATTCAGTACATCGTACTGTACACCATACTGAATAAATACAGTGCTAAATGTACTAATTCAGTACACCTTAGACAAACATTAAAAATATGTGTTTGCTCTCTCCCTATCAAGGGAACTAAAATACCCATACATTAAAATGTGTATTATCATATTATTCAGCAAAATTGCAGATTCAGTCATACAGCAATAAGTTAGGTACACTACTGTAATGAAATGAAAAAATTCTCTCCTCAATTATTTTATTTATTTCATTAATTTTGTTAAACATCCACAGGTACATTATGTGTGACGTGCAGCTTCCCCTTCCTGTTTGCCAACTGTATCACTTGTTCTGATGCTCCAGACTGGTCGCAGTTTATTTACTATGCTCCATTTGTCATTATATTCCAATTTGGATGGGCGTCCACGCAGATCAACCATCTGTCTCTCATACCAGATCTCACGGATGACGCGCATGAAAGAGTTGGTCTTAACGGAACAAGGTTTGCGTTTTACTCACATTTCTTCCTCACAAAACATAATGCTGTTTATTAATTTTAGCTTAACATAGACTTAAAATAAACTTCATTATGCATTGTGATAATGAATAAATAGTTTTTAATTATTCAAATTTTAAGCTGCCAATCAACAGTGCCTATTTACAGTATATAACAAGGGTCAAAGGGCAGCTACTTCCCAATTCAGAATTAGTACCGGTCTTCTTCAAAATTATTGTTGAGGTTGTGACAAATCCTAAACTAAAGTTTTGTTTTGCTTTATTCATGACTGACTGCCAGTTATGCGTGTGTGATAATTAATTTCATATAATGCTGTAGGCGATTCCAGGTGTTGTACTGTCAAAACCCGAGGATATGTGCAGTTATATATATATATATATAATTATTGCGTTACCCAGAAGTTTGTGGACAAATTTAATAACTTAAGTATTGCTGTATTTGTCAATGGTGTACAGTGTTTTAGTATATTTCTTATGTCAGTGATAATGTTATGGTATCCATAGCAGCATAGTGCCACAGCTAAAAATGTTGAACAAGTCGACAGTTAAATTGTGAAATATGACAATCATTTCCCTGTAAAACTCACAGTGAATCTGTATGTGTCATTTCAGCATTGTGCGCAGGTGTTAGGAGTTTGAATAAACTTATATTGAAAAGGTAGACTCATTCATATGCAAATAGTGCATTTGATGAAAAGATGAAACAACGAGCAGCAAATTCAATACAGTTTGTGTCAATATTAGCAAAACACAGATTCAGACGATAGATATCCATAGTAAAGCTCCGAGAAAGTTATTTGTAGTGCATTTTGTAGTCTAGCGAACAAAGTATAGGTTACAATACAGTGCACATGATAATATAGAATAAATAGCATGCATAAGAGTGCTTGCAGGGTTCCCCAATTGCTAAAAGAGTATGAATGGAGCGACAAGTAAGAATAGGAAAATTACTTAATTGACGTCGCAACAACATAACGTAAATCTGGCCTGCCGCAGATAAGCATACATGACATGTTTGAAATTCATGTAACTGTTTGATTTGAATATTTATTTTCTTCATACTTTGCATACAGTTTGCAGTTAGATTGAATAAAATACATATAAAACTCCAAATAAATCAGACATGTCATGTTCATATTATGAGATTTGTCCACAAACTTCTGGATAACCCCTCATACATGTTTTTTCTGCTCCCCCCAAATAGCCGCTGCTTCATCCATGCGTGCATTCGTCCGTGCGTCCCCAAGTTCTTGTCTGAGCTCTTTCTCTGCAACCTCTGGTTGGAATTTTATGAAACTTGCTAGGATGCATCATTACCAAGTGCAGATGGGCATTATTTCTTTGTGTACCGGTTCAATGATTTTTCACGGAGTAATGGCCCTTTGATTATGTCTGTGACCAAATTCTTGGCCGCGCTATATCTCTATAACCCCATGTTGGAACTTTATGAAACTTGCTAGGATGCATCACTACCAAGTGAAGATGCGCATATGGTCTTTGTGTTCCGGTTCGATGATTTTTCATGGAGTTATGGCCCTTTAATTGAGTCTGTGACCAAATTCTTGTCCGTTCTATTTCTCTACAACCCTATGTTGGAATTTTATGAAACTTGCTAGGATGCATCACCACCAAGTGGATATGCGCATATTGTCTTTGTGTTCCGGTTCGATGAATTTTCATGGAGTTCTGGCCCTTTAATTGAGTCTGTGACCAAATTCTTGTCCGAGCTATTTCTCTACAGCCTCAGGTTGGAATTCTATGAAACTTGCTAAGATGCATCATTACCAAGTGCAGATGTGCATATTGTCTTTGTGTTCTGGTTCAAAGATTTTTCATGGAGTAATGGCCCTTTGATTCTACAAATTCTTGTCCACGCTATTTCTCTTCAACCCCATGTTTGAATTTTATGAAACTTGCTAGGATGCATCATAATGACCTATTTCAAAGTGTGTTGTACAATGTATTATATTACGAAATAAAGAATAATTTATTGACTTCTCTTGGGAACTCTCACAGTAACTTCCCCTATTCAATATCATTACCATATGGTAGAGTCAAACACTCACTTTGGGGAGCATCCATCGGTTCCACCGATATTTTCTTGTTATTAATGATTTATTGTAAATTTTGGAACACTCAAAAGTGATGTGACAGTAGCTCCAATATGCCATGTTGTAATATTTCGGTCAATCAAGGTGGCCAGGCCAGGTAGCTCAGTCTGTAGTGTTTCCAACTATCAATGCAGGGGTTGTGATTTCAAATCCCTGCCTGACCACAGTCTCTGTGATGATTGCTTTATGACATTGTGTCTCATTTTCATTTGTCTCTCACTGCTAATTCAAGTGAGAAATTATCCGTTTTTCTCGGAGATGTGTGGCCCCCCGAGTACTGGTTAACATTCCGGGATCCCATGCAGGAAGGAATGGTTATGTTCACTGATCTGTTAACCAGCTATGGCATACATATTCAAACTAACAAACAAACCTCCAAGGTGACATTTTTCACCAATAACCAAAGATAGTTACTGTACACTTATTAATGAATCAATTAAATCATCATGTATCTGTCTTCCTATGATACCTACATGTCATCATTTCCCATCCACTTGACAGAAGTAGGGACACTTAACATTGTAAGTGGCTCATCTTTTATCTCTCGTTGCATCCACTAACTACCTTGTTTATGTACCAATCGTCACACTTAGTCATCATTGGAATCCACTTCCCTGGGACTTAACAACATTTAGTTTCATTAAAACTAAAGTATTTGTTTATTATAGTGTCACCCGTATTGAAAGGGCCGGCCACAATGGGCTTATGAGACACCTTTATGTTGTCCCGAAAGCTGTCCTTGCCAGGAGTAGGACAGTCAGACATTAGCTACCCCTTATTTTAACTAGCTGCTGGGTGTTCATGAGTACTGGTTAATCTTGCAAGCTCCCAGGAAAGAGTAGTTTGGTTAACTGATTTTCTGTTCGCCTTAAACAAATGGCAAAAATTGATGCTTAATATACAAACAAATAAAGTTAAAGACCTATATACAAAAAGTAGAAAAAGAGTGTTCATTTGTCATGGTAACCACGGTGATGGTCTAGAGGTATTTGACACGAATCAAAGATACATCTACATTTGAAAATCTGATACACTTGAGTCACTGAATTTTGTAGATAAGTGAAACCTGTCTTATGCAGCCAGTCAAAGAAAGGAGCAAAATGGCCTTTTAAGACAGGTTGTTGCTTAATAGAGGTTAATTTGCTCTGTTTACCTAGAAATGGAATTTTTTATAGCAAATGTGGTTGCTCAAGACAAATGAGTGCTCCATAGAAGTGGCCGCAGCTTACACTACAATCTGTTTAATTGATATTTTGTTAATTTTTATTGTAATGGTTTCTTTGAAATATGCCTGTAATGCCCATTACTTTTTAATTACCCTTTTAAATGTACCTCAAATCATATGCATGAATTAGACTTTCGAAATATCTTTTTTTATATAATTTTATATCTTAAGATTGTGATTTTTGCAATTTTCAATAAGATATTCAGATTTTAAGAAATATATTTCAGAATTAGCCGAATCAGACAACCATTGTTGGATGTGTGGCCCTTTTATCGTAAAAAGATTTGCACTGTTTGACCATGTGTGCACTTAAGAGCCCAGTTTTCTTTTGATTTTCAATAAACCTACACAGTAGTTATATAGTCTTAATTTTTTGGACAAGTTCATGAAATGGCTAAATCTGATACAAATTGTGAGAGTTATGGCCCATTATTTGTCATAAATTTAGTTAATTGGTGTATTCACTTTAGCACATGCAGTTTTCATTTTGATCTTCACCAAACTTGCACAGTTACTGGTATAACCATTTTGCATAAGGTGTACTGACTAAAATTGATAATTGATTAATGTCAAAAGTTGCATTATTTGATGATATGTGCAATCTAATACCTGCAGTTTCTATTTTGTTTTTAACTAAACTTACACAGTACAAATTTATATTATCTCAACTGACCAACAATGTCTGATGTATGGGCCTTGCAATATCAAAAAATGCCGTCTTTGGCACTTTGGCTTGTCTCCTCTGCTACAGGTGAGTAATTTAAGCCCAATAAGGTCCTCAAAATTTACTAGACAAAAAAATCAAACTGTCAATTGTTTCAAGATTTTTCAAGCTTTAATTGATATCCTGAACATAACTATCTGATTGTAGAGTACCTGCCTCACACACGAGGGATGGCGGTTCCCCAGTCTGACTCCTATTTCACCAACATTTTCTTCAATTTTACATGTCTTAAAAACATAACTAAAAAACATTCACTGGTTACTTTAATATTCTTTAATTAATGTCAATGAAACCAAATGCAGTTTTTACTGATCCAGTCAAAAATCATGATCACCTTTGTGCTTTTTCTTTGATTTAAGTTTTTAAGTATACACTTAAACAGGAGCCAAATTATATTGTACTCGGCAGGTTTCTCTGTTAGGTTTGTTATGTTTTTATGGGATTTTTTTTTACCTTTTTTCACAAGTATTTCAGTTATTTAAAGGCGCAACTAATCAATTTATTCCTGAGATCTGCTACGTATAGTTAGCCATTACTAGACACTCCTGACCTCTATAGGTCACTAGAGAAAAGCTAAAACATAAAATTGATATTTCAGGTATGCATTCACTGTGTTGTCCAACATGGTTGTGTATGGTATCGCCTGGATGATCTTTGACCTCAATCATCAAACCAGTGATACATCCAATCAACTCACCAGAGATGATAGCAGTAAATTTAGGGTGAGTTTTAATTGGCAGACGCCTCTTTAATTTTTTCATTGGCAGACACCTCTTTAATTCTTTCAGGTTTGTGTGATATGATTGGCTAATGGGGTAGACCCAGATTGGCCTACGTTGTAATCTAAGTCTGAGAAGGGTCTACCTTGTTTGGGTCTTTTTTAATCTTACATGTGTAATGGGTAAGACTCTAGGGAAATATTTTCTACCTGTTATTACCAGATTAAGTTGAATCCAGAATCCTTTGTGTTGCTTTTAATACAAACTTTCAACATGTATCTGTGATTATTTCATTTGCTGAACTTGATTCGATATGATTTGATTTGATTGTAAATTGTTGTTGTTTTTTTTTTAAAATACCACGACTTGATCATACACTACAGTTATGTTAGTTGCAGTATAAGAATTCTTCATGATTGCCACAAGTCAACTACAGTCAAACCTTTTTTAAGCAGCCAGTCAAGGGAAGGATCAAAGATAGCCTTTTAAGACAGGTTTTTGCTTAATACAGGTTAATTTGTTATGAGAGCATAGAAATGGAAAAAAGGCAAATATGGCTACTTAAGACAAGTGACTGCTTAATAGAGCTGACCACTTATACAGGTTTGACTGTAAATAACCATGCAGATACTGGAATTTATGAATATTGCAAATCAATCATAATAGCAAAGGTCAGAAGTGACCACAACTAAAATTTAAAATAATTCATTTTATTACAGATGCTGGTTTTGATAGTGGTGGGTATAGGGGTGCTGTTTAGTTTAATTTTTCATATTGGGGTACGAGAAACTAAAAAAAACTCGCCCACAGGGAATACTGATCCTGAGAAAAGACTGAGTGAGTCGTCAGGATTGAACACTATAGAGAAGTCAACAATGAAACAGATAACCATGTCCTGGAAATGCTGGCTTAAGGAACACCAATTTTATCAGGTACTAACTTTTTCTTAATTTTAGTTCCATCATATGACTTAACATGACACTTAGTTTCATAATAAGTGATTCATTTTTTGTTTTATGGTAAATGACACATTTTTTGTTCCATGATAAGTGACATTGTTGTTTGTTTTATGATAAGTGACACATTTTGTGCATGAATGAGTGCATTTCAGTTACCTAAATCTTATGATATAATTATGAAAATAGTTTGAATGTGTTAAAATCATCAAAAATCAAATACATTATTTTAGTAGCATTCACACTACTGGCCATTTACTTGATAATTGTCATTTTTTGCTTCATCATAAGTGACACATTTTGTGTTTTATGATAAAAATTAATGGCACATTTACTGCAAGAACTGGTGAGTCTTGGTTACCTAAAATTCACGTGTACATGAAAATAACTTTATGGTGTTACAGGTTATTTTCTTGTATGTCATTTAGTTTTATTGTCGTGGAAGGAGACCTTTAATGCATATTGCTGAGTAGAACCACTGTCCTCTTGTGAGAACCCATTAAAATATTTGGGCTCTGATTGTATATTATGGTAAAAATTCATCAATGGGTATAGACTTGTTCTGATTTCAATTCTGTATTGTCATCGTGTATGTTAGCCTTCATCAATGGGTATAGACTTGTTCTGATTTCAAATAGAACCACTGTCCTCTTGTGAGAACCCATTAAAATATTTGGGCTCTGATTGTATATTATGGTAAAAATTCATCAATGGGTATAGACTTGTTCTGATTTCAATTCTGTATTGTCATCGTGTATGTTAGCCTTCATCAATGGGTATAGACTTGTTCTGATTTCAAATCTGTATGGTTATTTTGTATGTTATCCTTCATCAATGAGTATAGACTTGTTCTGATTTCAATTCTGTATGGTCATTTTGTATGTTATCCTTCATCAATGAGTATAGACTTGTTCTGATTTCAATTCTGTATGGTCATTTTTGTATGTTATCCTTCATAAATGGGTATAGACTTGTTCTGATTTCAATTCTGTATGGTCATTTTTGTATGTTATCCTTCATCAATGGGTATAGACTTGTTCTGATTTCAATTCTCTATGGTCATTTTTGTATGTTATCCTTCATCAATGGGTATAGACTTGTTCTGATTTCAATTCTGTATGGTCATTTTGTGTTATCCTTCATCAATGGGTATAGACTTGTTCTGATTTCAATTCTGTATGGTCATTTTGTATGTTATCCTTCATCAATGAGTATAGACTTGTTCTGATTTCAATTCTGTATGGTCATTTTGTATGTTATCCTTCATCAATGAGTATAGACTTGTTCTGATTTCAATTCTGTATGGTCATTTTGTATGTTATCCTTCATCAATGAGTATAGACTTGTTCTGATTTCAATTCTGTATGGTCATTTGGTATGTTATCCTTCATCAATGAGTATAGACTTGTTCTGATTTCAATTCTGTATGGTCATTTTGTATGTTATCCTTCATCAATAGGTATAGACTTGTTCTGATTTCAATTCTGTATGGTCATTTTGTATGTTATCCTTCATCAATGGGTATAGACTTGTTCTGATTTCAATTCTGGTTGGGTATTTTATAGATTATGAATTCAAGTTATCAATTAGAAAGAATGAATTTTTTGAGATGAGGAAAATGAAGCTTGAGATGTTTAGTGAAACCTGACCCTGGTATTTAATTCTAATATAGACAAAGTATTTAATACAAAACCATGTGTTTTTTTTGTGTTTTATACACCCTTCATAATGATTGTTTTTTTTTTAACCCAAATAAATGCCCTTCTTTTGCAGAATGCATCATCCCCGGTGATGTTTATTTGAGGATATTGTTTTTAGCTCGCCGGAACAAAGTCCAAAGAGAGCTATTGCCATGACCCCGGCATCAACGTCGGTTTCTGTAGACACCCACGTTAAACTTTTGCATTTAAGTTTAAGATATCTATGCAACCACTCATTGGATGTGAATGAAACTTCGCATGTGTGTTCACCATCATCAATGGAACACACAGAGAAAAAAAACCATAACTCTGGATTGCATTTTAGCACAGTTATGACCCTTTTTTTACTTAGACACCCAGAGGTGAGCTTTGTTGTCTTCTGACAACTCTTGTTTGTGTTTGTTTCAGATTGCTGTGATCTACATGTGCACTCGTCTCGTTGTGAACGTATCTCAGGTTTATCTTCCCATGTATATAACAGAGACCATTGAGATGGATAAAGTAAGTATTCAAACCTGTGTAAGCAGTCACCTCTATTGGGCAGCCACTTGTCTTAAACTTCCACATTTGCTATTTCCCATTTCTATGCTTTCAGAGCAAATTAAACTGTATTAAGGAATACCCTGTCTTAAGCAGCCACTTTTGCTCCGTCCCTTGACTGGTTTGACAGTACATTTATAAATACCAATGTGAAATTATAAGAATCCGTCATGAGTATTTATGTGGAATAGAAATATCTCACTCGAGGGGTCAAAATACCAAGAGGGTAAGATTTTTCTACCCCACATGATTGAAGTCGTAGTGGATTTTTTATTCTCCCATATAGTTTAGTCGAATGAAAGTTTCTCGATAATCGCCTTATTCACAAAATATATTCTACTTTTTGGAAGGCGAGCGAAGCTCTGACTTCCTTAGCTGTCATGCAACCCTAGCAATCTGTTACACAAACTACGTATAGCAGAAACTGCCATATTCATCCGACCGATAAAAGCCTTTTGACATTTTTTATTTTTGCGTCTCCCGAGACAGCAGATCAATTATCCAAATAACAAAAAATCCACGCCTTATCATATCAGGCTAACGTTGTCATTGTTGATAATTTTTATGTGGAGATGTGGAAAGGAATCCTGGACCACCACGTTACCAGTTTAAAAAATTTCCTGAAATGGATATTTTAACCAGGATCATCAAATATTCAGTCAATTTTCACATGGAAGATGGTGTGTACCATGGTGTTTGCATTTTTTCAAATGCATTATTAAAACTGTTTTATAGCTACTGTTGGAAAAGTATTGATATGGACTCTGTATTGTATGCAGGAAATTATTTATACAGATACACAAAAGAAATATTAAACACAACACATTCTTTTCGTAATCCCAATGAATTGCCTTGTAACATATCAGAAATCTAACTAAGTTTTCCAATTTTCTGAACCTACATTTTCGAATTAACACAAGCAGCAGCCTTCCCTCAGGCTCTTCAGGCTTTTGATAAAATATTTGTTTAATGCCAAAAATTTCACATATACATGTAGATCTATATGAAGAAATGAACATTTTAAAGTACATGTTAAAAGTATGTATAAGAAATTACATCTGTTAATCTAGTCGCATATTGTTTCTTTAAATAATCCACTTCAAATATATGTTTTCCCCTGATCCTGTTCTTGTGGGTAAGCACTACGTCATAATTATAAACCGTACATGATGTCATATTCTGACATAGCATGTATCCCTTTTTATGGTTGACTACAACAAAATCAAGTTTAAAAATATTTTCATAGATGTAAAAATAACAAGAGCACCGCAAGTGGGTGCAGACGCTTGTGTTTTTTCCAAATCTATTATGTAGGTCAAAGTCAGTGAAGTAAACTTTTTAAACTTGATGGTTATTAGTTTAAAAAATCAATACTATTACTGAAAAAATAAATCAGATTTAAAAAAATCACCAAAAAACATAGAGGTGTCGAAGAACAACATTAACTTGACTATTCTAGCCTTGTTGATCACAGAACAGTATATTATAATGTACCATCAGAAAAACAGATTTGTCTGTATGAATGAAACCATCTTTCATATTAGCAAAATAGTAAATCGCAGAATGATATGTCTCCCTGTGTCCGCTTTGACTGTTAATACACACATGGGAAAGAAAAAAATTAAAATACAATGACAAAAATGGCCGCATTTATCTGTTAAGCTCAAAAATTATTGTTTTAATCCAGTGGTAACAGAGAAATGACATAACAAGTTTTCTTGTTAACAAGAATTGGATCTGTTCATTATGATACTGCTTCAGTAGTATAACAATACTGTATTATTGTGTTGCAGGATTCCATCGCCATTATTCCGCTGGTTGTGTATATAAGCGGTTTCATTACATCTCTTGTCATGAAATATGTCAACATGCTGGTAGGCAGGAAGGTATGTATGCACGTTCCTTTATCCATTACCTTGATGAAGAAATTGGAAGTCTTCTTGTACTTTTTGTATGAAGTATTTGTATGAAGTATTTTTTTAATGGGGTTTAACGCCATTTTCAACACGTTTCAGGTGTGGCATATCCAGTATTATTCGTGGAGGATTGAATATTGATTGAATATTAAGCATCATTTTTATACCATCGAGGGCTAACTGACAATCATTTAACCTAACCACTGTTTCCTGGGATTAACCAGTACTCGAGCACACCCCATCTCCGCAAGTAACTGATAACTTTCCACCTTGAGTCAGTGGTTAGAGACGAATGATAATGAGACACAATGTCGTATATCAATCATCACGGAGACTGTTGCCGGACGGGGATTCGAACTCACGACCCCTGGATTGATAGTCAGACACGTAACCGACTGAGCTAATCGGGCCGGCTTATTGGTGGAGGAAGACCTCAGAATGAATAAGAGTAAAATCACTGTCCTTCCGCAAGTAACTGGTAAACTTTCTCACATGTTTTTGGAGCTTGAATCAGCGGTGAGGGACAATGACAATGAGACATAAAGTTGTACATGTATTGTATATATTATCATAGAGACTGACTGATCCGGGGTTTGAACAACCCATGGATTGATAATCAGATGTGCTACTGACTGAGCTAACTTGGCCCAGCTTTCATTTAGAAGAGATGTTGATAAAAAAATGTTCGAATAAAAGCAATGTAAACCCAGGAAAGATTTTAAAAAAATATATACATATACCACTAATTCTCATCCTGACAAACATGTATTTGTTTATACCTACCTACACTGATAAACCAGAGTCATTGAATTATCAGTATTTATTATGATCTACTTTGTAAGTGATTAGGTTATATTACTGATAATATAATAATTATCTTAAATAAATATTAGTATAAATTGTGACTGATAATGTGTCAATTTGATTGGATTTTATTTCATGTAGGTCAATAGCCTTACAATGTTAATGTAACCTGTATTTTACTTATAACTGACTATAGCTACAATTTTGTATCTTGTATATTGTGTCTAATCTGTTTCATTGTTTATTGCAGGTTACATATTTTATAGGTATTTTGTTCTCTGTTGGGGCGTCTATCGTATTTTACTTTTTGTCGGCAGGGAGTCGGCTCATCTACCTTGGGGCCATATGTAGTGGTATAGGGGGGTCAACGATGCTTGTCACCTCACTGGCCATGACCGCAGATCTGATTAAAGACAACACCGTAAGTTTTGTTTAAACATTTTTTTTTCATATACATGTAAGGTCGCTTTAACAGTGATAAAAAAATATGCAGAACTTCTGGTTTATGCAGGATGGTGCTACCGCACATACACATCTACTGTTGTATAGATTTTTCTGCATGAAATGTTTAATGACAGAGTGATATCCCGACGATACCCAGACGTGAAAGAGTGTGGAATTTGCTGACTGGCTCACAGTCCTGATCTGAACCTGTGTGACTTCTTCCTATGGGGCTATCTGAAGTCGGTTGTAAACAAACCTAAGCCTGTAGATACCAACATGTTGTTGTAAATTTTAAACGAGAAGTAAAGAAAATCAATCAAGAAATGTGTGGCAATGTTAGTAACAATTTCATAGACAGAGTAAGACGGGAAACTGATGAAAGGCCGTCACTTGGAGAACATCATGAATTACTAAAACAATGTCAAAGACAGATTTATGCATTTTGTTAAAAACTTTGTAAATATGATATTTATGGAAGTATTTACTTTTATTTGCAACCAAACAAAAAAATCATCCTTCTTCTAAATGTGCATTCAAGTTAAGGAATGAAAAGTTATTAAGACATGAAAATGTTAACTTTCTTTTCGGACACCCTGTATAAGTGGGGCAGTAGTGTAGTGAATAAAGTGTTGGCTGCTCACGCCAGAGGTTGCGGGTTTAATCCCCAGCTCAATCCGATGCCTCTCAAAACACAACACTCAGAACTGGTTCTACCCAGGAAGCGGACTCGAGAGGGGTTCATATAAACTTTGAGCTTATTCACAATTGAGCTAAATAAATTAGTATAAACTTAATATTTATTCTCTTATAATTGATGAAGTGATATACTAAAATTGCAGGAGAGTGGTGCGTTTGTGTATGGGGCGATGAGCTTCACAGACAAGTTATCCAATGGTGTGGCCATAGCTTTAATACAGCAGTTTCATCCTTGTTCAATGTAAGCCAATCTATTTATAGATTCAAACTGTCAATCAAATGTTTAATTTATGTGTCCATATCATTTATGTGTTGATATGATTTTACCAACCAAATTGTCATTTTGAATTTCAATATGTGAATTGTCCCATAACAAAATATTAATACAAATGAGGTACAATGTGTCCTAGGACAATAATGTGCAAAGTTGGTGCATCTTTCAGGATTACTCAATTGATTTAAATATATTTTATTACTGTAGTCGGTACAGTAGGGTCGAGAAACAAGTTCTTAACAGCATTATTTCACTGAAGCGGGGCGGTTGTGTAATGGATATGTCGGCCGCTCACGCCAGAGGTTGTTGGTTCAATCACTTGATCGACCCAATGCCTCTCATAAAACAACACTCAGTACTGGTTCTACCCAGGAAGCAGACTTGAGAGGGGTTCATATAAGCTCTGAGCTTTCGTCACGATTGAGCTAAAATGAATTAGTATAAACTAAAATAAATGTCTCTTGATTTTTGTTCAGTTTGATGTATGTACATGTATTTACTTTTTTTGAATATTTCAAAATTCCACACATTTTCTCCTTGCTGTCATTTGAGGTGTTTCTGATTTAACATATTGTATAAAGAACACTTAATTAATCACTGTGTTGTTAAAATAGAGAACATTCGAATTTTCTTAAGAAAGCAAGTTTTTTTGCAGATGTCCCACCATGTATAGAGAAGTGAGGTAAAAGATAAGATGGGTTTTCGGGAACTGTATTTTTAGTTTGCTGAAAGAGCATATTATGGTGATTTTAAGGAGTATAAAATCTATATAAATATATTTTTTTTTAGAAACATTTCATGTAAATTTATTCAATTAAGTGTAGATTAAGTTGTTTGTGTTCAAGATGAATTTTTCCAGGAACTGAAACATCTTCTATTGTTATAACACTCGTCAACATTTACAGGGAAAGAGTCTATCCCGGTTATTACGGACACCTTTGGACAATGATGCATATCAGTTAGAACAAAACAGTATGGGGATCATAAAATGCTCAATGCTGGTTGGCATTATGTTATTTTAAGTAGAATAAGTATATATAGCAATATGGCCGCTTTTATCTGTACAGCATATGGAGTGAGCCTGTCTGTACGTTATTACCCAGAACATACCAACAAAAATTATTTATCAAGCAGCTATGTACACACAACCAATCAGCTTCAAGAAAAATCGCATCATGTGAGATATAAATAAACCACATTACGGTTTTCTGCTAGTATGTCTATCATGTAGGTGCTATATTAAATGATAAATAAAGCTTCACACAAAGTTGTGATGTCATTTTTTCAAGTGTGCAAACTTAGCCATCTGTACACAATTACCGAGATCCACTCTATAATGCACAAGGAAAATTGTCCTGATTTGTTAAGTTGACATTTTATAATGCGATGCCAGGAGGTAGGTAGGGTGGGGGTCCCCTGGGATTATTGTGTGTGTGGGAGGGAACACTCAACTCCTTAGAACCACACATTCCTCCATGTGTTGAAGGATTTTGAAATAACTTTGTACTTTCATACTTTCACCATAACGAGAAAATGTTGTGCGCAAGACCCATGTCTATAGGTGAAAGGTCAAGGTTACGCTTAGCGATTTCAAGGTCAAAATAGGTACAACATTTTATTGTCCTCTCCATATCTTGTAAACCACTGGAGAGATTTTGAAATCACACGCCACAAATGTTCACCATAATGAAACAACATTCTTTCACAGGTTCATACTGGCGGGCTTGACATTGTGACCCTTGGTCATCTGGTTATAGTCACACATAATAATTAAATTATGGAATGGTAGATGAGTAAATTTTAAATGTTTAAGTAAGTGAAAGGTTAAAGAGGTGCTACATGATCATCTTTTTAACGACTTCTCCTGATCCATTTAGGAGTGTAATTAAGGCCAGTGTAAAGATCTCCAAATTCTTGTTGCCTATTTTGTCCAACTATCCCTTGATTTTAGTCTTTTTTCAACAAAATTTACCCCTAAAAACTTGTTTAAAATGTATTATGTTTAAATATATAGTTGTGGGGAATACATTTTCCCAAACAGAAATAAGTCTTATGCCTACATACACTGTATTATCCATTTTCAAATCTAAAAGAAGAAAAAAAATAACCATATATAAACATGTAGAAAAAATGGCTTGGTTTGTTGTGGCTTTCATTGTATTTTATTCTATACCTGTAAGTGTACAGCTAATCACCTAATCCAGATGTTACCACGTGACCGTACAATATGTAGAAGTTAATTGGATCCAATAAATTTTACAATTTACAGTTTTAAATTCAAGATGGCGATTAAAATAAAACGAAAAATAAATTTAGTAGAAATTTTAGTGATAAAAACACAAACAACCGACAAAATGTTCTGCATGATGATCAATACATTGAGATTATCTGAATATCTGTCATTGCAACTTCCTTCATCTGCCACTTTAAGCTTGCGGTTTATTTATTTAAAATGATCTTGATTTTTTTTTTAGATTGAGGTATAGAATAAAAACAATGTTTTGTGCAATATGGGAATATATTGTACTCGTATGTATTGTGGTGAAAATCATATTAAACTCGACGTCTATTGCGTCTCACCACAAATGTACTCATACAATATATTCCCATATTGTACAAAACACTGTAAAATAGGCCAGCCTTAAAAAATATATTGTTTGCCGTGCTCCTTCCTTCTCACTCAAAATTGCAGCTACCCCAATTTTTTATTGAATTTCTAAGAATTTATTTTTTTCCCATGATTTCTGTCCATTTTTCTTTAAAATGACTATGCAAAATCAAAATTCGGCAAAAAAAAAATTATTACCTACCTTCCAACCTACCTACCTACATGAAAAATACTGGATGGGAGCACAGCAAACAAATATTTTTTTAAGGATGGCCTAACCTTATAATATAACATGCTTCATATTTTATAGCAGGAATAGCAGGAATTGGGTATATATAAACTATATATATAGCTGTATATATAAATATAATTATGAGAGGAAGTGGATGCTTGCAATAAAATTTTGCTCAAAACTTGTATTTTAGGTTAAAGGAGTCAACTGATCTCGGGTGATTTTTCCATGGCATGTTGTAATAATACCTTCATGTACATGTGTCTTGCATGCCAGATAAGTGTAATGGAACCAGATTATTATTGCTGTTATTCCCTAAAATTTACATGCAAATTATGTTTGTATTCAGTCACAATATTTTCGTTATTGGTTAGGTTGCGTGGGTCACTAACCCTGGTTACTTAGACACTGACTGTTGGTGCTGCCATATTGAAACATGAAAAAAAAATGGTGCTTACTATTAGGAGGTCGTCATTGCTGTTCAAATTATTTATTAGAATTTTTTTTTTTAAAAAAAAGATTTTATAAACTGAAACAGATTTATTTATTTAATGTTCAGCATCAAATCTAAGTGTTTATGTAAAGTGAAACGCACAAAAAGAGAGTATGGTACTCCGAACTGCCAATGTATTCAAATGTACAGCCTGCAATGTGTTTGGTTCCCTGCTCACGATTGTTCTTACCATTCCTACATTCATTGTGCTCTTCCACTCAATTATTGCATCTAAATACCATACGACAAGCCTATTTCGTACAAACCCAAACTTACATCTTCTTTCCCTCTCATTGCCACCTCCTCAAATTTATAAGATCTAATCATTGGATGCTTATAAAACAATTTGGTTCTTTTACTTCTAAACACCTCGCTCGCTCCCAAAACTTTATGTGAGAAAGTTTGCCAGTTTCTTGCAGGAGGATGGTGGTTCTACTCAGGTTCCTCCACCAATTAAAACAGGATATGCCACATATGACTGGAAATGTGTTGAAAATGGCGTTAAACCCATTACTGCCCAGCATCAAACCCAGAAAACTGCAAATCTTTAACATAACTCAAACCTGCAACCTCCATCATACAAAGTAGATGTTTGACTACTGAGCAATGATCTGTGCTAACGACTGGTTGGTTTAGTAACCACAGTGGTCTGCAATAACCAAATTCTTACTTACAGACCTAGTATCAACATTATCAATCTTGGATAATTATTCAACAATTTTTTCTCTGTAACTCTTTATAGTTCTTTTATATAAGAATTATTGACATGTTCTACATAAATTATTCAGTTGCCATGATGTCACTGTTGTGTCTTTATAAGGATGGACTGCAGGAATGAGTCCAAGGTTATGAAATTTGTTTTGACTTCATGCTCAGCTGATCCAATGGATTCTCATGTTACAATGACAGCAAGGTTACCATTGGCTGGATTAAACGTAAACTCATTTGAACTCAGAGTGTTATAACCTTTGACACTGTTCTCTTCATTTGTTGCATGCTTTCATATTTTGTACTCTCGTATCTTTATCTCACAACCTAGATCATGTAATATCATGTTTTGTAAATTGTATTTTTTTCTGCACTGTCATAATAAATTACTTCCTAGATTTCCATTCCTCATCCATCCCCATTTTATTTTATTCCACAGTAGTTAGTTGTGGTCCATAGTAATTAATTGTGGTTCATAGTAACTAGTTGTGGTCCAAAGTAACTAGTTGTGGTCCAAAGTAGCTAGTTGTGGCCCCTAGTAACTAGGTGGTCTATAGTAATTAGTTGTGGTCCATAGTAATTAATTGTGGTTCATAGTAACTAGTTGTGGTCCAAAGTAACTAGTTGTGGTCCAAAGTAGCTAGTTGTGGCCCCTAGTAACTAGTTGTGGTCCATAGTAATTAGTTGTGGTCCACAGCAACTAGTTGTGGTCCATAGTAGTTAGTTGTGGTCCACAGTAACTAGTTGTGGTCCATAGTAATTAGTTTTCATATTGTGGTCCATATTGTGTAGATGACCTTGACTTCTACAAATAATTAACTTGGCCCACAAAATGTTGTTGTGTTAAGCTTCATTTCTTTGAAATGTTTTGCCCAAGAATAATTGAATTTTGTTCATACTTGTATAATGGGTAGAAATACGAGACATTTTCATAGTCTCACTTTGACATAAAGAGATATATATGAGAGTATTATGAGACATAAAATTTCATGGAATTCTCTTGTATATTTAGTGGTTGCTACCCTTTGTGTATTGAATATTATAGACATATAATTCCATGGAATTCTCTTGTATGTTTTAGTGGTTGCTGCCCTTTGTGTTTTGAATATTATAGATATATAATTCAATGGAATTTTAGTAGTTGCTGTCCTTTGTGTATTGAATATTATAGATGCGTAATGACATGGAAATTTCTTGTATATTTCAGTGGTTACTGCCCTTTGTGCATTGAATATTATAGACGTGTAATGACATAGAATTCTCTTATATATTTTAGTGGTTGCTGCCCTTTGTGTATTGAATATTATAGACATGTAATGACATTTGTGCCTGGGGGATTCAGCATTATTGCAGCCATTGCTCTTCTCACATTGTTTTCTCAAACATTGGGCACACGAAGGAAAGGAAGTATGTATTAATGTGTATACATGTTTAAGTTTCTTACCCATATGACATTTTTTATAAACGTGTGTAAATATTGAAGTTTTTTACCTATGTGAGGATTTTATAAATATGTGTAAATGTTAAAGTTTCTTACCCATGTGGTGTTTTTATAAATGTGTGCAAATGTGTATCTTACCCATGTGAGTTTATTTAGATAAGTGTAAATGTTGAAGTTTTTCACCCATGTGGTGTTTTTATAAATGTGTGCAAATGTTGAAGTTGCTTACCTTTGTGAGGTTTTTATATTAATTGTGTGACATTTTATAGTACCCTAATTATGTAATCCAATGCGGTACAAATAGACCATGCACTTCATAGACTATGGCACTGACCACCATATGGGTTGTACAAGTTTTTATTGATTTGTTTCAATTTAAGATTATAAAACGTTCATGTGCAACTGAAATGAAAAATTATTTTACTTTTTTTTCCAGTTGACGTTTTAAGACCAGTATTAAACAACCATGCACAGACTGGTGGCATTGCGGAGAACTCGTATGAATCAAGCTGCGAAAATGAACCACTTTTGCCAGGCAAGAGATATCCATCCATAAACTCCTGAAGACGTGGCAATTTGCTTAAATGGTAGAATACATGTAGGTGCTTCGGGCTTCAGCTTCTTGTTTTTAAAGGGACACATGCCAGTAGGCTCTGGTCATTAAAAGAATGATCATTAAGTGTCATCCATTTGTTCTTTCATTCATGCGCCCAAGGTACAACTTGTTTTTAATCAATCACTTCTGATGGGGTCTATGTATTTTATTGATATTTTGTGTGTACCTGTATAATTATTAAATACAGGTCAAGTTCAATACTTGTCAATGTCAGTAAAATTATGCAGGATTTTGGCCCCTTTTCAACTTGATTTTTGGTAAAAATAATTGTTTCTGATCGACAGACACATTTAGAGGTACTTAATTTATTGACTCATTGAATTATTTGCTCTTTACACCTGTGAAAGAATAACAATTTAGATATCCTAATCCTAACATATTACCTGTTTTATATGAAAAATCATATTGCGAAAAAATTCATTAACATTACTAGTTATATATGGCTTCTAGTTCTATTGGTGGTGGAAGACAGCAAATGCATGTACATCAGTCTGAGTAAATCCACTGTCCTTCGACAAGTTACTGACAAACTTTCTCAAATATAGAAGTTCTCGGTCTGGTTAGCTCAGTTGGTAGTCTATCAATCAATGGGTTTGTGAGTTTGAATTCCCACCCAGCCACAGTTGTCTATGAAGATTGATATACAACATTGCATCTCATTGTCATTCGTCTCCCACCACTGATTCAAGTGAGAAAGTTATTAGTTACAGGGATGGGTGTGCTTGAGTACTGGTTAACTTTCCAGGATCCCAAAAAAGAGTGGTTAGGTAACCTGATCATCTGTAAGGCCTTGATGGCATAAAATGATGCTAAATAATCAAGCAAACAAATCAATGGTGACTCTCAAGACCTTTAATCCTTTGATATAGAAATAGCTACCTACCTTCTGATATGAAAAATACTGGGTCAGAGCACAGCAAACAAGCTTTTTTTAGTTTATATCAATTTATTTTAGCTAAGTTGTGAATAAAGCTTAAGGCTTATTTGAATGGGTCTTAAGTCGGCTTTCTGAGCAGAACCAACACCCTCCACTACACTACTGCCTCACTCTTTTTTCTTTTGAATACATTTGATAGCTATCAGAAATACGCTTGTCAGATAGTTTGGTGTGAATATATTTGCCAGTTGTTTTTGGTTTGAAATATACTTGTCAGTAGCTTGTTAAGATATATGGTCAAACCTGTCTTAAGTAGCCAGTCAAGGGAAGGAGCAAAATTGGCTTTTAAAGACAGTTTGTTGCTTAATACAGGTGAATTTGCAATGAAAACATAAAAATAGGATATAGCAAATGTGGCTGCTTGAGACAAGTGGTTGTTTATTACAGGTGACTGTTTACACAGGATTGTCTGATAAGGAAATCAATAGCACACTTTGAGTCTAGTGCTGCAGGAAGGAGGCTTGTTGTGAAATGCATTTGTCAACTGTGTGGTTTTGAAAATATGTTTGTCAGCTACTTTGTGGTGGCATAATGCATTTCTCAGCTACTTTGTGGTGGCATAATGCATTTCTCAGCTACTTTGTGGTGGCATAATGTATTTTTCAGCTTCTTTGTGGTGGCATAATGTATTTGTCAGCTACTTTGTGGTGGCATAATGCATTTCTCAGCTACTTTGTGGTGGCATAATGTATTTGTCAGCTACTTTGTGGTGGCATAATGTATTTGTCAGCTACTTTGTGGTGGCATAATGCATTTCTCAGCTACTTTGCGGTGGTGTAATGCATTTCTCAGCTACTTTGTGGTGGCATAATGTATTTCTCAGCTACTTTGTGGTGGCATAATGTATTTGTCAGCTACTTTGTGGTGGCATAATGTATTTGTCAGCTACTTTGTGGTGGCATAATGTATTTGTCAGCTACTTTGTGGTGGCATAATGCATTTCTCAGCTACTTTGTGGTGGCATAATGTATTTCTCAGCTACTTTGTGGTGGCATAATGTATTTGTCAGCTACTTTGTGGTGGCATAATGTATTTGTCAGCTACTTTGTGGTGGCATAATGCATTTCTCAGCTACTTTGCGGTGGTGTAATGCATTTGTCAGCTTCTTTGTGGTGGCATAATGCATTTGTCAGTTACTTTGTGGTGGCATAATGTATTTGTCAGCTACTTTGTGGTGGTATAACACATTTGTCAGCTACTTTGTGGTGGTATAACGCATTTGTCATTTACTTTGTGGTGGTATAACACATTTGTCAGCTACTTTGTGGTGGTATAACGCATTTGTCAGCTACTTTGTAGTGGTATAACCCATTTGTTAGCTAGTTTGCTATGAAATATGTTTTAGCTGTTTTGTTGTAAATTTGATGGGTAGTTCTTTCTTTAAAATACATGAACTTGTTTCCAGCTGTAAGATACACTAGGGCCAGCTATCTTAAACACTTATAACTTAACTTATTTTGCCATTTGTGATTGAACTCCTTGTATATAACCATAAGCGTTCTTGTTGATATCTCATGAATGCATTCTATATGTTCTTAATCCATGTGTCCATTCTTTACATTCACAATCAATGTGTCCATTCATAATCCATGTGTCCATTCTCTACATTCATTATCCATTTGTGCATTATATACACTCATAATACATGCATATATTATATACATTCATAATCCATGTGTCTTATCTATACATTTATAACCAATGTGTCCATTCTATACATTCATATTCCATGCATACATTATATACACTCATAATGCATGTATACATTATATACATTCATAATCCATGTGTCCTGTCTATACATTTATAAACCATGTGCCAATTCTATACATTCATATTCTATGCATATGTTATAAACACTCATAATCTATGCATACATTATATACATTCATAATCCATGTGTCCATTATATACATTCATAACCCGTATCCATTCTATACATTCATAACCCATGTGCCCATTCTATACATTTATTACCCATGTGTCCATTCTTTACCCTCATAATCCATGCATATAGTCTATACACTCATAATCCATGCATACATTCCTAATCCATGCATACATTATAAAGACTCATAATCCATGCATACATTCTATACATTCATAATCCATGTGTCCATTCTATACATTTATAATCCATGCATACATTTTATTCATTCATAATCCATACATACATTCCATACATACATAATCCATGTGTTCTCCATTATATACATTCATAATTTATGCATAGTATTACATTCTATACATTCATAATCCATGCATACATTCCATACATACATAATCCATGTGTACTCCATTTTATACATTCATAATACATGCATACATTCTGTACATTCATAATACATGCATACATTCTGTACATTCATAATACATGCATACATTCTGTACATTCATAATACATGCATACATTATATGCATGCATGCATTTTACATTCATAAACCAGTTGTACATTCTATACATTCTACATCATAATCCATGCATCCAATATATACATTTCATTACCAATGAATTCAATTTTATAAATTTCTTAACTAATGATTTTTATATCAGACATTGAATAAACATTGATTTTGACTTGAGCTAGGAAATTAATAATTTGACACGTTTCATTGGCTATGTAAACATGAACTATATTCAGAGCTGATGAACTTGATTTGACTCTATTGTTTTACTCATCAATGTACGTATCTATAATAAATGAAATGTTTATTAAACAATTATGGTAAGGTATTTTGTTGGATCTTAGTATTTATTTTGATATATATCTATTGCAATAAGTTCATATAATACAGTTTTTATCACATAATTTACAGTGCAGGAGTGTAATAAACCGATGACAATTTTTTTATTAACCTCATGTAATATCACTTATGATACATCACTCCACCTTTTCCGTATAACTTGTATCTCTGTATCTCGTACATAAAATGCAGAGCTTTATTCCAACTTCCCGGAATATCTATATGAGTTTGATTTGTCATGGTAAAGTGATGCAATTTTGAGACTTTACTACGTCATACAATGAATGAATCAAGGGAAGTAATATGCAAGATTTTTTCTCAGACAAAAACTGGTAAATTAAGGTTTCACTACAGAGTTGCACCCTTTTTGTTGCCATAGTAACATGATTCTTGCATTTAAAAAAAGTCCTATGTAATCAAATTTGAAATATTTGAAGTGGTTCATAGGGGCTGTGATTTCTTGCTGCAGATGAGTAAAGCAAAATCTGGCATAGCATATACTGCAATAAGACATCGCTGGTGTTAAAACTGACATATAATAGATGCATGTATTTATGAGCATTTGAGAACTTCTTTTTTAAAGGAATCTTAGGGTGTCACTGCTCTGTCTTAAAAAAACACAAACTGGTCAACCTATCAGTTATTGTGCATTTTTATGCACGGATACATTTATGATACAAACAAAAATTACTTTAAAAAATATTCTATGTGGAATATTTATTTACCGTGAAAATCCTTCAACTTTTTTTATATATAGCAAAGAAATCAATTTAACTGTGTAGTGAGAACTGAATGTACCATTTTTGTGATAAAATGAATCATACATTCATGCTCATTAATTGATAAGTTCTTTTTCACATTCGATGTTTTTAATATTTCAGATGACCCCTGCATTTCCAAGAATTCTGTGTATGGAACAAAGGAAAACGTGTAAAATTCCACGAAAAGAAAACAGTTGAATATTGCGGATTATTTAGTACATATGTGTAATACACGTGATATACAATATGTGTTCAAATATTTCAGTAACACTGATGCAATAATGTCTAAACCATTCAACTACTCCGCATACGAGGACAGTAGTTTATTGCATTTTTTTTAATGTTTTTTAAAAAACAAACTGACATTGCCAATTCACTTTAGGATGATAGTGTACTCAGATATATTTACCACACTTGAATATTCTTATTTACATGACTTTTAACTTGTTTTGATGCCTGGATGGTTGTGCACTGTGTTGCAATGTCAATATAAAATTTGATGTGATGCCTATAAAGTTCGAGAAATTGTTTCATAATCATGTAAAAAATAATCAAGTTTAAACTTTTAAGCATTTGTACAGACTGGATAAAGAGTTATCCAAAATTAAAGGAAAAAAGGGAAGAAAATGTGATGCAAAAACATTATAAACGTTTATATACAGCAACCTGAAACTTATGGTGCTACAAAATGATTAGTTAGAAAGTAATAATGGTGATGAAGATGATTATTGAAACTATATACGTATGTACAGATGTGTGAACTATTACTTCACCTGTCTGTCATGTGGACAACTTATTGATCATCGATAACTGACGCCTTACATATCTGTTGTGTTATTTCAAGTGTTGTCTATTTACTAAACAATAAGCTGGACATGTCAGCACAGACAGACAGACGCACATAAACTTGTGCTGTTTCTCTGAACATGAGCAAATACATTCTGCTGGTGTTGTAATGATTACCCAGTAAATCGCCAAATTTCTATAAAAATACACTGTTACGATCATTGACAATAGATTTTTGTTCTTCAATGATTTATACTATATAATTGTGTAACATATTTACAAGATTTTTGAAAATTCTTATAATTACATTGGTTTAGCATTAAATTCATAATTACAAATTTTACGCTGTTGTAAAATTATAAATGATAGTAAATCTGGCATTGTATGTCTTAAGAAAAAATCAGTGCAAATAATTTACACATTTATTTTGTGTCAAAACTTTAAATTGTTCAGAGATAATTTTTTGTTTGTTGAATAATTATTTAAATGTATTATTCGTGATAGTTTTAGAAAAAGCAATTCTAGGACTTTTTGAATGTTATTTGTTATTTGAGTTCTAATGAGTTGTTAGTATTATATATCCAGTCTGTCGGGAACAGCTATATATGCAATTGTTGTTGTTGTAGACACTATAGCGGGTCTAATAGAGTCCGCAACAACAATAATTCAAATTCTGGTCACTTCTATACTTAACGCCTTTAAAAACGCAAGTACGGATATTGTATCAATAGATGTGACAGGAATGATAAACCAAGACAAAACTTTCTTACTTTTTTTTTCAATTTTATTCCAACAATTCCATCAATTCAGAACACAAATTTAACAAATTATGGATTTTGTAACATGGATGAACTGATTAAAATGTTAGCAGATCCGGGACACAGATATATTCAATATTCCAAATCTTTCGTTTTTAAAGTTGTTGTGTCTATATTACAGCACATGTTTTTGAATAAAAAATTCATACAAAACATAATAGCAATATATTTATGATAATATTACAAATCATTATTTTACATTATATCTTAAATAGTATCGGACTTACAGGAGATATCTCTTTAAACGGACTCGCAGCAATTTTTATGCCCCTGCCACTCGAAGAATGTACAGAATATATGCATAGATTATGAATGTATAGAATATGCATGGATTATGAAAGTATAGAATATATGCATGGATTATGAATGTATAGAATATATGTGTGGATTATGAATGTTTAGAATATATGTTTAGATTATGAATGTATAGAATATATGCATGGATTATAAATGTAATAATTGCATGGATTATGAATGTAAAATATGCATGGATTATGAATGTATAGAATATATGCATGGATTATGAATGTATAGAATATATGCATGGATTATGAATGTAATATATGTGTGGATTATGAATGTATAGAAAATATGCATGGATTATGAATGTATAGAATATTTGCATGAATTATGAATGTAATATATGCATGCATTATGAATGTAATGTATGCATGGATTATGAATGTATAAAATGTGATTGGGGAAATAAAGTGTTACCCCTGTCTGTCCCTTCGTCCGTGACACCAAGATAAATATATGACCAACATCTTCTGACTAGGTCTGTATTCAGTTACTAATTTGTGTGTACCTGTATAATTATATAATACATGTCAGGGGTAAAATTTTATGGACCCTTTTCCAACTTTAATTTCGGTAAAAAATTTGTTTCCGAACAATAGCAGGGGCATTTAAGTTGACAGACCCATTTCTAGTGAAACCAATTTCTTTCATGTTCATGGCTTTAAATCAATCTATACACCTACGAACATATAACCAGATACGATAAAAACCTTCAAGTATAACCAAGAGTCTTCATGCTGGGAGGATGTGGCATAAAGTGACCTCATCCATGCACCATATATGTTTTGTGTAAATAAGGCATGGACGTTGCAATACCATATTGAGATATGGAGATCTTTGATTCAATTTTGGACTGGAATTTGATTTCAGAACTTCCAAAATTTATTTGATATATCAGCTTCATGTTCATGATTGTCATTTTTCTCATTTTCATCTCTATTCCCTACTTTATTTGTTCATTCATTCATTTATTCATTCATTCATTCATTCATACATTCATTCATTTCTAGACAAATATTACTATCTGAAACTCCATATTTAAGAAATTATCAAAATTTTTATCAAACAAATGGTGCTGTAATAATTTTGAAACTGATAAAAATACTTTAAAAAATACAAATTGATATTTCCATGGGTTTTGTTTTAACATATCAATAAAAACTGGTGGAAATAAAATATTTTTATATGTTCTGTCATAATCATACGGCCGTGAGAATGTCTTTTAACCATTTACAATAATACTCTGTGATGATTGATAAATGACATTGAATCTCATTGTCATTTGTCTCTCATCACTGGTTCAAGTAGGAAAGTTATTAGTTACTTGCTGACATGGATGTGCTGGAGTACAAAGATCTAAGGAAAAAAGTGATTAGGTTAATTGATTAGGTTAATTGATCGTCTGTTAGCCCTCGATATCGTGAAAATTATGCTAAATATTCAAACAAACCATTTATAAGAGTTATGCCCTTTTTTAAAATAGAAACAAAGTTAGGAGTCTGTATACAATCATGTACTTGGTTTTTTTTATTGTCATATTGCATGAAATGGAGATATATAATTTTCAGAAATAGAATTAAGGAAAAAATAATAAAAAGATTTGCCATGTTTGCCTTTGAATAAAACCTGGTGTGTGGATACATGTACTAATAATGTCCTCCTTAAAATAATGCTTGTTTGCCGTGCTTCCACTCACTCGATAAAATCCCAGCCAGGAGCAGGCAAGAGCACGGCAAATTATGGCCTAAGTATGACTATATCTCTGCTGAATTATACTACAATGTGAATGTTATGACGATATATCTGTTATGTATTGCCTGAGATGTGTGTTGTTTGTGGTTTATACAGGAACACATAGTAATGGAACTAAAATGAACGACACAAAGGGTATTTATTATAGAGGCAAATTATAAGAGTATTTCTTATTCTAAGTAAAGGGAAGTAACTACGACATAGAATATGCTAAAGAGTAATCATGAGTTATGGACATTGTATAGATAATACAACAATGTGTATGTATTTTTCACCAAATATTGTTATTTTTTCATCAAAATTCTCATTTATTTATTTTATCTATATTTTATTGTTAAGAAAATCAGTTATATCTATATATAACTTAATAGGCTGTGGTGCTGATAAGGCTATTATAAATATTTATTTTTTTATGAAAATAAAAAGGGTTGGGGCAGCATGAAAATTAGGGTGCGGGCAGGGATGATAATCTAGCAATTAATTTATCATGGCTTAAATGACTTTTATCATGTCGCTATGCATTATTTTCCAGAATAAAGTGGGGGTTATATTATAAGAATCTTACATGGATTTGAAGTTCGGACAGGAAACTGTCCTCGGTGACGGATAACTGTTTTGGCGAGAACAAGGCTCTACTGAGTTACCGTGGAAACAGTTATCCCAAGGGACAGGAGCAGTCATACAAACTACCTACTAGTCTACTATTTAATACATGTATGTGTTATTTTTATGAAATTTAAAGTTCAAGTTAAATATTGAAATATATATCTCGCATAATTAATGCAATTATTGATTTTTATACTGGTGCAATGCTCATATATTTTTGTTTTAAAATAAATTGTGTCATTAAATTTACTAATTATCTCTGTGTTAACTTCTTTTACCAGTTCATACGTAAGAGTGTGAGAACCACACCAACATAAAAATTACTTATACTGTATCCCCTCAAGGCAAGGTCACTTATGGCCATTCCTTGTTCAAAAGAGTTTCTGGGAACTGAATATTAAAAACAGATCAGCATTAAATGAATCAGTGACTTGCAATACAGACCCCTATCCCCATCGTGTCTTGGGATGGGGGAGCGGGTGGGGGCATTTCTCCATGGTTCCTTCAGTGATCAACACTTAAAAACATTTTGACTGGTTATTCATATATTATAGTATCAACATCGATGGAACCATAAGCAATTTTATTGGAACCCGTCTGAAATTATGATCATTCCCTTGAAGGAAATTCCTTGAAAGTTTAAGAAGAAGGACAAAAATTTCCATTATCAGGCATTAGAGAAAAAAATGCAAATGTGGTTTAACAAAAACTTATGTGATTTAAATGGTAAAATTAATCCAATGTAAACTCTACTAAACATGCCAAAGATGTGAACCAGTCTGGGGTCTTTGTCTTAAAAAATGGATAATAGGGAAACAATAGTTCACATAATTGATCTGATTCAAGAACGACTATCGCTCCTCCCACTGGTCACGTGGAAATAATATTGATCGCTGATTGGATGATCAAAACGTTTGACTGACAGTCAGCGTGCTTAAAGGGCTATAAAAAACGACGAACAATTAAATAAAAATACGTCGGTGCCATCCATACGTTTACAATGTTCCAATTGGTAAGCCAGGCCCGATTAGCTCAGTCGGTTACGCGTCGTCTGACTATCAATCCAGGGGTTATTGAGTTCGAATCCCCCGCCCGGCAACAGTCTCCGTGATTATTGATATACGACATTGTGTCTCATTATCATTCGTCTCTCACCACTGATTCAAGTGGGAAAGTTATCAGTTACTTGCGGAGATGGGGTGTGCTCGAGTACTGGTTAATCCCAGGAAACAGTGGTTAGATTAACTGATCGTCTGTTAGCCCTCGATGGCATAAAAATGACGCTAAATATGCAATCAATCAATCAATAAATCCAATAGGTGATGAGGTCTAGCAAGTTTGGCTAGGTAAACGATACTTCAATGTACGTTAGATCATTTCAATTATTTGGAAGAGGCATCCTGGGTGTGGGGTGTGAGAAGGGTGTCCCTCTCTCCCGCTTGTGCAGGTATGGCAAACATCACCCGGAGAAAAGTTTTTATAGTTTTATATACATGTATATGAACTAAACAAAATCGGAACAAGTCCCTGTGATTAGACACGATAGTCAAAAGTTATGAAGGATATAATAAAAAAAAGGATAAAATTGTGAGTGTTTAATGGAAACGGACATAATAATTGCGATATTTACAATGAAATACGTTTTGTCGAATGATTAATTATTATGACATATGCATTTAAATATGGCTCTCCGATTGTAGCTGATGATAATTATGGTATTAATATCATTTTCAAACAAAATGTTAAATACATAAGCCTATGTAATGGATATGCTTTGAAGTAGCGTTTTGAATACAATCCGTCAAATTGTGCTGTTATTGTTTAAACGAATTAAAACCACTGGAAAATACCAAATGTTCTAGACATTGGATGCTCTGGAATAATAACATATCCGAAGTGGAGATTTATACTCACATTGAAATTAATTGCCTCAATAAGTACTTGAGTATTGAAAATCATTATCCGAATCAAAAAATAAAATTTTAGGTACGTTTCCAAGTCTAGTCAATAGCGACATTCAACCAACGGAGTTTTAATCCTTTATCTTTATTGACAATATATACTGAGCCAAAAAAAAAGTACCCACTTTTATTTTTTTTAAATTATTTCCTTAATATTAATAATTCATCAAAATAAGATATAAATAATGTACATGTATTCGTTGGAGTACCTGTCAAAGTTGGTTTTATCAATAATCAACCAAGCGCTTACCCGAGAGGCCCGATTAACTTGTTTTGCACGTGCGCTCCGTGCAGCGACGGTCGATATCCGGTGGTGGTATCTGACTGCACTGATTGACCAGAAATTATGTACAATACAAAAAGACGACATAAAATCAAGTCAAATTGTAATGCAAAGACTAAATAACGACCAAAGAAATCAGGTGATCGGGATGCTGAATGCTGGCTCTACAGTAGCCGAAGTATCCCGGCTGTTCGGCTACACAAGGAAGACTATTGAGCGTTTGCGAAGACGTTCTAGATCAGGGGAAACGTTTGGGACCGTCCCCGAAGCGGTCGGCAACGTGTTACGACTGCGGCCGATGATCGGTACATCACGGTTCAACACTTACGTAACCGACGTCTGTCGGCATCAGCAACAGGGCGACGGCATGGAATCAGTGCACAGACAGTTCGAAACCGATTGCGACAAAATGATGACCCGATTTGTCCGTACAGACCGTACTTTGGCCAAATTTTAACCAAACGTCATCGGGCTGCGAGACTCGACTGGTGCGGACGCCGCCGGCGTTTCCGACGTGCTGATTGGAGATCAGTATTGTTTTCGGACGAGTCTCGATTCAATTTGAGTCATGCCGACGGACGTGAGAGAATTTACCGTCGTCGGGGGTGGGGAGGGGGGGGGGGGGCGTTACGCTGATACGTGCGTCATTGAGAGAGACCGCTTTGGGGGAGGTTCAGTATTAGTCTGGGGTGGAATTATGGATGTACACAAGATCCGCCTAATCGTTATTGAAGGAAACATCAATGCCCAGACTTGAACCAGAAGTTGTTCCTTTTATTCAGCGCCACGGACCGAATGTCACACTTATGCATGATAACGCCCGTCCCCATACAGCTGCACTTAATCGACATTTTTTGGCGGATAATAACGTCAATGTTTTAGACTGGCCGGCGAATAGTCCTGACTTAAATCCCATCGAACACATATGGGATGAGTTAGGACGCCGTGCTAGAACAAATTATGCAATCAACACGGTGCAGGACCTTTCAGCAGCCCTACAGGCTGAATGGGACAATTTACCGGCGCCGTACGTACAGCGTTACGTCGGCAGCATGCGACGGCGGATCATGACGTGCATTGGGCAACAGGGCAGACACATGAGATATCAAATCTTTTAATGCAACCCACATCACATTTTCACTGCAGAAAAATCCCATAAAATTGAGTTTTAAACTTTCCCGATTACAAGTGCAGATTTATCAAAACGGTTGTTACTTCGGAAATCGACCCCTACGTCATATCGGTCCATTTCTTTTTCGATATAAGTCATATTGCAGCTGCTTCAAATTTTCGAGAATAAATTGTTCTTTACTTCAATTAAAAAAATAAATCCGAATGTATATTCCTTTTCTTTATAATGATAGATATATAGAGTGGGTACTTTCTTTTTTGACTCAGTATATAAATCTATTGTTCTTCCTAATGCTTTGAATGGGTGTGAATTTTTAACACTATGTCTCTTACTGATATGATTACACTAGAACGAGCACATCGCTTTTGCATCAAATTTATTCAAAATTTACCTTACATATACAAGAAACGATATCGCATTAAGCACTCTTGGCGTTGCATGTATTGAATTAGATTGATTGATTGAATATTTAGCGTCATTTTTATGCCATCGAGGGCTAACAGACGATCAGTTAATCTAACCACTGTTTCCTGGGATTAACCAGTACTCGAGCACACCCCATCTCCGCAAGTAACTGATAACTTTCCCACTTGAATCAGTTGTGAGCGACAAATGATAATGAGACACAATGTCGTATATCAATCATCACGGAGACTGTTGCAGGGCGGGGGATTCGAACTCACGACCCCTGGATTGATAGTCAGACGCGTAACCGACTGAGCTAATCGGGCTTGGCGTATTGCATTAGAAATCGATTATAAAAAAAATGCAATTGTTTGCACAATTATGTAGACTCCCTACTAAATGTATTGCTAAGTAAACATTTATCAACCGACTATTGCGTTATTCAAATGATGAAATCAAACACAATGGTTTATACCAGATACGTACAGGTTAATAATTAAATAAAGTAGTTTTGATTGTTTACAAATGTTTATAGAAACGTCACACTATCTAAACAAGCATGGAAACTATTTTAAAAGAAAAGATATATGAAAATAAATATACTCAAATGTCAAAGGACTCTCCACGGTGATGGAAGTGGGTCAGATAATTAATATTTTTAAAATTCTAAATCCATGTCGTATATGGGAAGTGTGTCGAGATAGACCAGATATGAGATCTCAATGTCAAACAGCCGTTTTAGTTCTTACAAAATTATTTCGTTTAGTCGCCCAGAAGTATGTAAAAAAATATAACAATCTTGTTGAAAATAAAGTTGTTCATATGTGTTCTGAAAATAATGCTGTACGAAATCATCTCTGGACATCCATTATTGATGGCTAAGTTCTCGAGATATTTTGTAAATACATGTCAAAACAACCAAAGGTACACATTTGCGATCTACTTGCAGGTTTAGGACCCGGATGATAATGATCATCATTTGTTAGTGACAATCATATAGTGTTCAAAATCATAACATAAAAAAATAAAGTTTCATTGTACGTTTAAGTTTAAAGTAACTATAAAGTACATAATGTAATGTTAGTTGTATAATTAAACAAATACTTACTCAATGTAATGTTAGTTGTATAATTAAACAAATACTTACTCAATGTAATGTTAGTTGTATAATTAAACAAATACTAACTCAATGTAATGCTAGTTGTTAGTTGTATAATTAAGTTTCATATGATTATATTTGATGGTCTTATTTTTTATCGTAATGTACATACTGTATACTATGGTTTGTTAAGTTGTACATGTATATTTGTTTATGCTCTCCTTTACCATTGAAGGACATACAATATCTTATCTTTGTTTACTACATTAAATAATCATATAGATTTACGCGTCATATTACATGCACATGTTCTCGATCGTTACTTAGCATAATGTTACCACATTAAAGGAAAAGCACTGCAGTACGAAAATAAATTTTAATAACGTTCGCATATTGGTAGTGGTGTGTTTCGGAACTACGCTATTGAAAAGTCGAAACGATGCAACTACGATTGTGAAAAAAAAACCAGAACTAATATGATGAAAAGTCGAAACAAAGAAGCAACGATGGTGGAACATCGAAACGTCAATGGTGAAAAGTAGAAATGATTTAGTATTTATTGAAAATTTATTAAATTGTCCACGTGATCCTTTAATACAATTACATGACGTATAATGATATAATAATGTTGATAATACCCTTGACATAATGATACCGGGTTTCACCAGTATCAGTATTTGTAACTGGACTTTACTACAGAGCAGGCAAAATGGAATTGTACGATTTATGTATAGTTGGAGGGGGTATGATAGGTGCAGCGGCAGCACGACACGCCTCGTTACAGCCTGGAATTAAAGTTTGCCTCATCGGATTAGAAGAACAAACGGTAAGATAAAATATTTGCTAAAGGCAATATTCCAGCTTTGATTTTTCTTGTTATGCCAGACTCGGCAATTAAGCTCAGTCAGTAGCGCGTTTGGTTATCAATCCAGGCGTCGTGAGTTCGAATCTGTGTCCAAAGTCATAGTCTCCTGTGATGATTTATACACGACATAGGGTATCATTGTCATTCGTCTCTCACTGCTGATCCAATTGAGGAAGTTATAAGTTACTTGCGGAGATGGGTGAGCTCGAGTACTGGTTCACCTTCAAGGATCTCAGATAGGAGTTGTTAGGTTAACTGATCATTTACAAGCCCTGTATGGCATACAATGAATGTAACTACTCAAACAAAAACTATAGCAAAATGTTCATTTGTTGTAGAGACATGTATATATAAAAAGAGTGAGTGAAACCTGGTTGATACAGGAGAGCATGTACAGCATCATATACAATGAAAATAATTAAACACAAAAAAGAAACAACACTATTACGTTCACATACATACGCACTCACACACGCACAATCACGCACATACACAAGCGTGTACCTGATATTGTATTGTATTCACACCCTCCACCCCCGGCTTTATTAATATGTTAGTCTAGCTGTTTCCCATGACCTCATATCAAACTGCTATCAGCCTTGTCATCGTCAAAACACTTGCTTACCTGGTTTGAAATAGTCCCAGCCATTGTTTATCTTGCTACCAGACGGTATCATCCTGATTTTCTCAATGAGATTGTAACCAACAGTTATTATACTGATTATCTCCGTATACCTTGTTACCGGTCAGTTTCAGATTTGTTTTCACATTTCTTGTTACCAGCCGATATCAGCCATGACATCAGGTCGTTCCTGACCTTGTAACCAATAAGTTTTAGCGTTGAAGTCTTGATGCTACCATATTAAGCGATATCAGGTTAGCTGAAACACATACCAGTCGAAATCAGATTTGCTGTCGTCCATGCACGCCGATATTAGCTTCGCTGTCGTCAACACCAGCCGATATCAGCTTTCCTGTCCTCCATACCAGCCGAAAATCTACCTTGCTGTCATCCATATCAGCCGAAATCTGCCTCGCTGCCGTCCATACCAGTCAAAATCTGCCTTGCTGTCATCCATACCTGTCGAAATCTGCCTTGCTGTTGTTCATTCCAGACGAAATTTGAATTGCTGTTGCCAACACGAGCCAAAATCTGCCTTGCTGTCGTCCATACCAGTCGAAATCTGCTTTACTGTTGTCCATACCATCCGAATTTTGCCTTGCTCTCGCCCATATCAGAAAAAAAAATCTGCCTTGTGGTCCTCCATACTAGTCGATATTAGCGTTGCTGCCGTCCATGCCATCCAATATCAGCTTTACTGTCTCCCAGCCGAAATCTGCCTTGCTATCGTCCATACTAGTCGAAATCTGCCTTGCTATCGTCTATACCAGCCTATATATGCCTTGCTGTCGTCCATACCAGCCGAAATCTGCCTTGCTATCGTCTATACCAGCCTAAATATGCCTTGCTGTCGTCCATACCAGCCGAAATCTGCCTTGCTATCGTCTATACCAGCCTAAATATGACTTGCTGTCGTCCATACCAGCCTTAATAAGCTATTCTGTCGTCTATACCAGCCATAATATGTCTAGCTGTCAAAATTTGCCTTGCTGCCGCCGATACCAGCATAAATCTGCCTTACCAGCCAATATCAGCTTTCTGTCTCCCATACAAGCCAATATCTGTCTTGCTGTCGTCCATACCAACCGAAATCTGCCTTGCTGCCGTCTATACCAGCCGAAATGTCGCCGATACCAGCATAAATCTGCCTTACCAGCCAATATCAGCTTTCTGTCTCCCATACAAGCCAATATCTGCCTTGCTGCCGTCCATACCAGCCGAAATCTGCATTGCTGTCGTCCATACCAGTTGAAATCTGCCTTGTTGCCCATATCCGCCGAAATCTGCATTGCTGTGCAGCCAGGCCCGATTAGCTCAGTCGGTTACGCGTCTGACTACCAATCCAGGGGTCGTGAGTTCGAATCCGCCGTCCGGCAACAGTCTCCGTGACAATTGATTTACGACATTGTGTCTCATTATTATTCGTCTCTCACCACTGATTCAAGTGGGAAAGTTATCAGTTACTTTCGGAGACGGGGTGTGCTCGAGTACTGGTTAATCCCAGGAAACAGTGGTTAGATTAACTGATCGTCTGTTAGCCCTCGATGGCATAAAATGACGCTAAATATTCAATCAATCTGCCTTGCTGTCGTCTATACCAGCCTAAATCTACCTTGCTGTCGTCTAAACCAGCCGAAATCTGCCTTGCTGTCTTCCATACCAGTCGAAATCTGCCTTGCTGTCGTCTAAACCAGCCGAAATCTGCCTTGCTGTCTTCCATACCAGTCGAAATCTGCCTTGCTGTCGTCCCTGAACTTAACAGCTGATATCTAACTCATTTCTGTTAACTGCAACACCACTGCTGTTTTGATGGGAGAAATTACGAATATTACAAAATTTATTGCAAAGTGATATTTATTTTCACCATATTTATATTACTTTCTTTACATAAAACAGGAAATAACTTTACAAGATGCACGTGACATATTCGGTGCCCATTACGATGAGGGGCGGATAACTCGATCCTGTGATTCAGATCCAGTGTGGGCCGTGCTGGCTCAGAGGTCCATAGAACGCTACAGAGATCTGGAGAAAGAATCCGGTAATTTATCTAATTACAAGTC
Source organism: Panopea generosa (assembly GCA_029582155.1). Taxonomy (NCBI): domain Eukaryota; kingdom Metazoa; phylum Mollusca; class Bivalvia; order Adapedonta; family Hiatellidae; genus Panopea; species Panopea generosa. The sequence continues at coordinate 67,845,243 of CM055906.1, forward strand.
TCTTATTTACAATACTTATAAATCACTTACTTATAAAACAGTTACTTATAATACGTATAAGACTCTTACTTAATATAATACTTATAGGTAAATTACTTATAATACTTATACATCACTTACTTATGATACTTATAAGTCACTTACTTATAATACGTATAGGTCACTTACATATAATACGTATATGCTACTGACTTATAATACTTATACATCATTTGCTTATAATACTAATTCATCACTTAATTGTGATATTTATACATCACTTACTTATAATACTTATACATCACTTACTTATGATACTTATTCATCACATACTTATAATACTTATACATCACTTACTTATAATACATCACTTACTTATAATACATCACTTACTTATGATACTTATTCATCACTTACTTATAATACTTTTACATCACTTACTTATAATACCTATAATCACTTACCTATAATACTTATACATCACTTGCTTATAATACTTAAAAGTCACTTACTTATAGTAATTATCTACTCAGAATCGTTCTGAGATCTTCCTCCATCAATGAAACTGGATGAATAAATTATAGCTTGTAATGTGATTAAAAAGGTGTATAACCCCATTAATTAATGTAAAAAAATAAAGGTCATCAATACATACATGTATTTACTTGTATATGTTTTTATAACAGATCTGTAGATGGAACGAAGAAATACTGTTTCCTCTACTAAAATATTATCTCTTGTGAACATTTAACCATCAACCAAATCTCTTTTTTTATACAAATTTAGGAATATCATTCTATACAGAGATTGGTTGTATTATGGCCGGTGGTAAGAATACCGAGTTTATCAACAATATCAAAAAGAATGCGAAAGATCATGCGGTAAATATAGAAGAAATGGCAATGTCTGATTTGAGAAACCGTTTTCCTTATCTCAAGATGTCAAACAATGACGTTGGCATATATGAGCCGAAAGATTCTGGTCACATAAGCCCAAGGAAAATTGTTGCTGCACAAAAAACGGTTGCTTTGAAACACGGTTGCACAGTTTTCGACGACGCCGTTTGTGACGTTGTGCAAGTTGTTGAAGCAGATGGCACATCTATTATGCAGGTAACAACGGAGACAGGGAGAAAAGTTTTAAGTAAATCAGTATTGCTCGCTCCCGGGGCGTATACGACATTTCGGAAACTTCTTCCACCTGGACTACAACCCGACCAGCAACTATGTCCCCTCACGGTGTCACTTGTTGAGATCGACAACACGTTTGCAGAAGAATTGAAGTAAGTATGGCAGACGAAATATTGAACTTACTGAAAATTGACGAAAAGTTTCTCGAGATGTTTTTGCTATCAAAATGTCCATTACTAAATAGAAAGGCATTTTTCTGCCAAAATATGTGAGAAATGGTAATTTGGTAAATGGCTTTTAAAAGCATAACATGTTAAATACACACCATGGTAACTGGTTTACTGGTGGAGAACGAGCTTAGATTCATATACACGCATCTGAGTAGATCAGACCAATTGTCATTTTGCAATAAACCGGCATGTTTTATGACATAGAATGTTTGGACGAAACTGGGCTAGGACCCATGGCAACGGCGATAAAATGTAAGTGAGTTTGAGACACAGATGGACAACCTTTGTTTTGAATGTCCAGTTTTATTTATGGAGAATGATCTCAGAATGCATCTAAGTAGAACCAGCGTCTTTCCACAAGTAACTTGCACACTTTCTCACATTAAGTTTTTGGAGCGAGCGGGATTCGAACCTACAACTTTACCGTTGAGAGGTAAGTGATGTCGTACACCAATCGGCCACTTTTAAATGTAATGTATAGCTCAAATACGAATAAAGATATTCTGACGGTAGATATTTGAATATTCGCTGAGGTTTTCAATAACAGTTGATGAAGAATGAGTCTGACATTTAGGAATAAAAACATGTTTGATTGTTCAGATCACATGCCCACTCATTATCGATATTCGTTATAAATTTTACATTTTTTGCTGTCCTATCTAGGTAAACTATAGTACTACCACTATTATATGTATAGACACTATTTAGAGAAGTCTAATTTGCTGAAATAATTATCAAAAAAAAACAACAACCGGACCGTGTTTTATTAAATGTGTCGTCAATCTCTTTTCCCGTTAGGGGCACGTGGCAATTTTGATCAACTTTCATTTTAAAACTATTTCGATAAAGTATACAATATGCAAATATGAAATTAAAATTACCCAGCATAGCTGCGTGCAGACCCTTAATTTTGTTTCTAGTTTGGAAAGGGGCACAGCTCCTGTAAATGTTAAAATGCATCATATTTTGCATATTCGATGTGATATATGGCAAAAAGTATACCAAAATACATTCGGTTATTAATACAGTTTCTTGCGAGCAGAATTCACTCAAAAAATATCAACTTGTATTGTTTTAAGATTTTTTTTATTCATGTTTTAAACATCGTCAAATGAGTAATTGTTTGGGGAAATCCATCAAATATTTTGCAAATTGCCTATTTAAAAGTCACACTTTTGTGTTACTTTAAAAATAATAATCACTTGAAAGAATATACAACTGATACAGAAATTATGTTTTCCTGCAAGAAAACATGTTGACAAAATCCAAAATACATTGTTACACCACAAGCAATAACTCATTGAACATAAATCACAGTAATTACCATGATTAAATAAACGTTTTCATTTTACAGAGGTATGCCACCTGTTATTTATTCTGGTCAAGGTCACGAGGATTGGCATTCGGAATTCCCGAGATATAAAAACGGGAACGTATCCTTCTATATGCTACCACCCATCAAATACCCAGACGGTAAGTGATGTAGCCGATATAATACCCAGACGGTAAGTGATGTAGCCGATATAATACCGATATGATTTGTACTGCCACCTAACAAATTCCCAGACGGTTAGTGCTGCAACTTATCAAATACCCTGACGGTAAGTGCTGCCACCTATCAAATACCCAGACGGTAAATGCTGCCACCTATCAAATTCCAAGACGGTAAATGCTGCCACCTATCAAATACCCAGACGGTAAGTGCTGCCACCTATTAAATACCCAGACGGAAAATACTGCCACCCATCAAATACCCAGACGGTCAGTGATGTAGCCGATATAATACCGATATGATATGTACTGCCACCTATTAAATACCAAAACAGTAAGTGCTGCCACCTAACAAATTCCTAGACGGTTAGCGCTGCAACTTATCAAATACCCTGACAGTAAGTGCTGCCATCTATCAAATACCCAGACGGTAAGTGCTGCCACCTATCAAATACCAAGACGGTAAGTGATATAGCCGATATAATACCGATATGATATGTACTGCCACCTATCAAATACCCAGACGGTAAGTGCTGCCACCTATCAAATACCCTGACGGTAAGTGCTGCCACCTATCAAATACCCAGACGGTAAATGCTGCCACCTATCAAATACCCAGACGGTAAGTGCTGCAACTTATCAGATACCCAGACGGTAAGTGCTGCCACCTATCAAATACCCAGACGGTAAATACTGCCACCTATCAAATACCCAGACGGTAAGTGCTGCCACCTATCAAATACCCTGACGGTAAGTGCTGCCACCTATCAAATTCCCAGACGGTAAATGCTGCCACCTATCAAATACCCAGACGGTAAGTACTGCCACCTATCAAATATCAAAACGGTAAGTGCTGCCACCTAACAAATTCCCAGACGGTTAGTGCTGCAACTTATCAAATACCCTGACGGTAAGTGCTGCCACCTATCAAATACCCAGACGGTAAGTGCTGCAACCTATCAAATTCCCAGACGGTAAATGCTGCCACCTATCAAATACCCAGACGGTAAGTGCTGCCACCTATCAAATACCCAGACGGTAAGTACTATCACCTATCAAATACCCAGACGGTAAGTGCTGCAACTTATCAAATACCCAGACGGTAAATGCTGCCACCTATCAAATACCCAGACGGTAAGTGCTGTAACTTATCAAATACCCAGACGGTAAGTGCTGCCACTTTTCAAATACCCAGACGGTAAGTGCTGCAACCTATCAAATACCCAGACGGTAAGTGATGTAACCGATATGACCCAGACGGTTAGTGCTGCCACTTATCAAGTACCCAGACGGTATGTGATGTAACCGATATAATACTGATATGATATGTGCTGTAACCTATCAAATACCCAGACGGTAATTGTTGCCACCTATCAAATACCCATACAGTAAGTGATGCCACCTATCAAATACCAAGATGGTAAGTGTTGCCACCTATCAAATACCCATACTGAAAGTGCTGCCACCTATCAAATACCCAGACGGTAGGTGCTGTCACGTATCAAATACCCAGACGGTTAGTACTGTCACCTATCAAATACCCAGGCGGTAAGTGTTGCTACCTATCAAATACCCAGACGGTAAGTGCTGCCATCTATCAAATACCCAGACGGTAGGTGCTGCCACCTATCAAATACCCAGACGGTAAGTGCTGCCACCTATAAAATTCTCAGGCGGTAAGTGCTGCCACCTATCATTTGCCTAGACGGTAGGTGCTGCCATTTATCAAATACCCAGACCATGATGCAGAAAAGAAATGTGTTGTTGTTGTTATACAAATTTTCAGCTTAATCTATCCAGACGGCAGGGTGAATTGTTTAAGATCCGACATGCATGTACCAGTAATTATTAATTGCCTGAAGGAAAATCCATTAAACACATGTAATATGTCATCCAGACGCTTTTAGTGTTCTGTTACTTATTATAGTATAAATTACTCAGGCTGCTTTTACATCAAACTTGGTCACGAAAAGGTGAATTGTTTAAGACAATGTACGTATCTACTTGAAACAAAATTCATAAAACGCCTGTAGTCTGCCGTCCGGACACATTAAGTGATATACAGTCAAACCTGTATTAAGCAGTCAGCCAAGGGATGGAGCAAACGTGGCCTTTTAAGACAGACTGTTACTTAATACAGGTTAATTTGCTCTGAAGCATAGCAATGGGAAACAAGACAAGTGGCTGCTTAATAGAGATGACCACTTACACAGGTTTCTCTGTATATGTTATTAATTATATTTTACCTATTTATGTGTCGACGTGCCGTAAAACACCATCCATTCATTACCTTTAACAGGCCGCTTCTACATTAAACTTGGTCATTTCCACGACATTGTTATGGAACGCTTGACGACACCGAGTGAAGTTAAAAAATGGTTTGCTGAAGGCAACGAAAAATTGGCACGTACAACAGCTGATTTTATTTCTTCTTTATATAACGGTAAGCACACACGTCTTGGTTGGGTAAGGTTAAGTATTTATGGAGTAATTGCAATTTAGTAAAGTTGTCCTTTTTAATAATCATGAGCAAAATGACTGTAGAGCGGAGCGGTAGTGTAGTGTAAGGAGTGATGACCGCTCACGCCAGAGGTTGCGGGTTCGATCCCCAGCTCGACCCGATGCCTCTAAAACAACACTCAATACTAGTTCAGGACGTAGATTAGAAAGCGGTTCAAATAAGATTTGAGCTTTCTTCGCAATCAAGCTAAAATAAATTAGTATAAACTAAACAGGTTGTTCTGTAAGGCTCCGCGAAGCAACAAAGTCAGTTATACGAAACGTTAAATGTTCAAACATTTACATTGTAATTCTTAAACTAAGGATCAAGATAAAAATCCAAAGGAATTCTGAGACAATGTAGTAGCAAATGATTTAATAAAAATATGATTTTAGTCATTTATACGATAAATCGCATTGTCAGTGATAGTTCCTATGAGGACATGCATTTTTTTAATTGGTTAAACGCCATTTTTAACACATACTAAGTCATAGATGGCATATCCAGTTTTATTGGTGTAGGAAGTGAGTAGAATTACTGTCCTATCAAAGTAACTGACACATTTTCTCACATATATTTAGGCCATGTTGGTTCGATTCCAGTAGAAACAGTCATTCCGCAAATAACTGAAGAAATAGAAACGTTTTAAACCGGGCTGGGCTCGAACCCACGACCTCAGAGTTAATAGATAAGTGGTTATACGACTACAGCACGTTAGAGCACACAGCCACGAATGACCTCTCAAGAAAGTGCGACTTTCTTATTTGATTCACTGAAACATCTTTCTTATCATTTCAGAAATTAAGTCGTAGCATGTTTGCCTTTTCATTTTAGGAATTAAACCCAAGTCTTGGCATGGAGATTATTGCGTAATAGTAGAAACGTCCACTAACCGCCCATACATAGATATGGTACACTCCCAGCTGGGCGTGGCTATTGGTGGAAACGGTTACGCCGCAAAATCAAGTGATGAAATTGGACGACTTGCGGCTAACATGGCACTTGGTAAATGGGACTCTGATATACCACGTGATGTTTTTAAATTAAGGTTGATGAATAAAGAAAACGGACCAACAAAAACAAAGTCCATGTTGTAGCCTATACCAAACAATGACTAAATCAATGCTCTTCATAAACGATGACTAAGTTCATGTTTCTTTAATATTCAAAGTTTCCATATTAGTACAATGGTACGGTGTCCCCTTGGGGGTCATCGCGGCATACTTAGTTGAAACAAAATGGCAAAAAGTCGAAACAAAAAAACAACGATCGTGAAAAGTCAAAACTTCGATCGTGAAAGTCGAAAGGATTTAAGTCGTTGTTTCGACTTTACTTAATCCAATAAATATTCCGTGATGACCCCAATGGGACACGTACAATGGTTTATATAAGTCGAATAGAATTTTGATGCGACTGTCATAAAATCGTTACATTGAAACTAAGTTAAATCTCAAAATACCATGATTCGAAAATTCATCTTAACGCTGTGTTAAGTTATCAGTGCTTTCAACAAATGTGCACTGGTGACACTTATGAATAAGTATATATAAATAAAGACATAGTACACATTCAACCAAAAACTGAAATTTTAAAACATTCATTTACTAATGTAAGCGGCATGGGTGTTTTCTATTTCTGTACAAATATCTTTATCATCTTCTTTACACACATTTAAGAGTAATTATAGAATATATTTGTTTAACAGCTAAATGTAAGAATCTTAAACAAGTTTTTATTCTAGTATAAATGTATAGATATATATATATATATATTTCCTTTTCCAATTGTTTCTATGTTTGCACATATGGTAGGAAAGTCTTATACTGCTGTATGCTCTTAATGAGTTGCCTTCTTAAAATAAAGATTTTATTATTATTAGTATCATTATTAATGATATTACTATTATGCATCGAATTGACATTTATCCCAATTTAAGAATGTAGCAGTTGTTCATCTTTTATACCATATACATGTGTTTCATTAATGGCAAAGGACCGATTTCAATAAATGTTTTACGCTGAGGTTTCCTAAACTCATGCATAACTCATGCCAATGTTCAACTCATCTCATATGTAGAAAAAAATGATCATTAAAAGCATTTTCAAAAACAAATATGAACAACCAATCCACACAGCTCTGATTTCTCAAGCGTAATAATCTCACACAATGGAGGTATTTGGTAAGTGAGAAACCAGGCCCTTAACATCTGGCTTATTCAGCTCACTAACTACCGTTAACTATCGTTATCACTGTCTATTCGTTGGCATACATTTGAGTACATGCAGGTAAAAAACACCTTAAGCGTGCCAGAGCCTAATGCAGTTCGTATATGCTTACGAATAACTGAAAAAGATGTTTCACTCAACAAGACCATTTCATACACTAAGTATAAAACACCCTCAACATAGCGATAGAAAATGATCACAAGATAACAATTTTATTATAATCAAAAGCTGTACTTTATAATACTGAACTGAGCAGCTAACCTCTACTTTTGTAATTTCAATATCTTCGTCAAAGTATTGAGTGGCTATCAAAATATATATGCGACATAATCAGACAATTATGTATTGATTCTACTAAGCAATGTTGTTCCTTATTAAAGTCCAATGTCAGGTGGCAGGTTAGCTGTTCCGTTCAGTATAAATTAAAGCAACTAACATTTCAAAAAGAAGGACAAGTTGCGCAGGAACTTATACGACAGACATGGAAGTTAATTATTTACTTGTTTATGTCAATCTAATTGTCTCATTGTGGTGTAACTGCGATGTGAATACTGGACGCATACGTATGGACGACAAATTAAAAACAAACTTTATTTCATTCCATACTTTCCGAATTTTTGCTATTTTTCATACTATTGGTTAAAATATTGTAGTATGGCATTTTTATACGAACTGTAAGTATTTTAAAACTTTAGGCGAACCTAATGCTGAGAGAACTTTTGGTCCAACCCATTCTCGTGTTGAAATGAGAGAACTTTTGGTCCAACCCATTCTAGTGTTGAAATGAGAGAACTTTTGATCCAATCCATGCTCGTGTTGAAATGAGAAAACTTTTGGTCCAACCCATTCTCGTGTTGAAATGAGAGAACATTTGGTCCAACCCATTCTCGTGTTGAAATGAGAGAACTTTTGGTCCAACCCATTCTAGTGTTGAAATGAGAAAACTTTTGGTCCAACCCATGCTCGTGTTGAAATGAGAGAACATTTGGTCCAACCCATGCTCGAGTTGAAATAAGAGAACTTTTGGTCCAACCCATTCTAGTGTTGAAATGAGAAAACTTTTGGTCCAACCCATTCTCGTGTTGAAATAAGATATGTTTAAACTACGTTTAACTTACAATTGCATGCAAACGAGCAGTCTTTCCTTATAGAGGAACATCAATTCCTATATCAGTGTGTAGGGATACACTAATTTAAATCATAGTTTTATTTGGACCTTTGGTGTGTATATACATCCCAAGATGAGGTCACTGGCTCCGTTTGCTAAGACGCTTAGCGCGGTGGTTAGAAGGCATGGACTGTTTTAATTGAGTGTTTGAATGCTATCGTAGAGGATAAACACTTCATGGCCGTACTCCTGACTTGTTACGGGAACAATTCGAAGTACTCCTGACTTGTTATGGGAACACTTCGAAATAAACTAGTTCTAACGAAAACACAATCCCAGAGTTCATACGTTGGAACAAGGCCAATGCGTAAGCGCCACCTAGTGGCAACAAAATGATATAGAGCTCGGCGTGGTTAAACTCGCATCACTCTTTAAGTGTTCCTACTTAACTCAGATATAATGAAATACATTGTTAAGGCTTTGTGTAGACCAAACATTATAAAATTTCAAAAATATTTCAAACTAGTGATACAGATTTTCTGATAATGATCACACAATTTGTAAAGAAAATAATGCAAATTCGTTGGTAATAATATCACCTTCCTTACATTATATCATACTGTGTGTTTTGAATTTTTAATACTGATATAAAATTTAGTCACATTTAACTTCATATCAGTGGACACGTTCAAACACAGACTAGACCGCCAGTGGATTAAAATTGTAAAAAAGGGGTCACTAAAGGCGATGCCTAAATATTAACCCCACCCCCATATAAAATTGCAAATATAGATATGTATAATGTTTGATATCTAGTCAATATATACTAGTCAGTTCATTAAGTTGATGTTGATGTTTATAGCTAGTCTATATGCTTCTGTTACTGTCTGTTTTATATACACATAGTTATTTTCATGTTAATAAATCTTTTGCTGTATATGACTGATGACCTTATGGGGCTAATTGCTGAATAAAACATGAAACTTGAAACTCATTTGTCAGTCAGTGTCACCCCCAAGATAATTCACGGCACGCACCATAGACATGGTCAAACAAACATGTACTGTCAAACTCAATGTAAACGTTTGTTATTCAACACTAATTATCCAATGTTTACCCGTATAAATAATATGTATACCGCAGAGACAAATTGTGGTGAATTTAGTTTGCAAAGAATGTAATACGCTTTCTATTTGATTTAGCTTTACTTCCATTGTTGTGGATTCTTTGTTCCTCTTTTATCGCAAGTGTGTTATGTTATACACGTTACGGTAATCAAATACTTTACATTAAGGATTTACCAACCGTACATATTCGGCCAATTCCGTCATTCTTCGGCATTAATTATACAGGTTACATACAACTGCTGGTGAATTATTACTGTGTGTATTACTGTATTTATAGCCTCCCTTACATATCTAAATGTCATCACAGCTGGCATGTTTTTTTTCTTTATTGTCGCTTCTGTCTCTCTAGATCCTGCATGTGCTATGCATCGAGAAAATAACTTGTATCTACATACGCCATAAACCGTAACAATAACTCTTATATTACATGCTCGTATGACGACACATATCTACATAAACTTTATATAGTAACACTAACTTTAACATTACGTTAACGCTACAAATAGTATCAATAACTCTTATATAACATGCCCGTAAGACGACAAAGATCTACTTACGCTATAAATAGAAACAATAATACCTTATATTACGTGCCGTAAGACGACACATATCTTCATATGCTATAAATAGTAACAATAACTTTTACATTATATGTCCGTAATATGACAATGAGCTACACACACTTTAAATCGTAACAAAATATCCTATATTACATGAGCGTAAGACGACACAGATCTACATATGCTATAAATAGTAATATTAACTCTTATATTACATGAGCGTAAGACGACACAGATCTACATATGCTATAAATAGTAATATTAACTCTTATATTACATGTCCGTTATACGACATAGAGCTGTATACGCTACCAATCGTAACAAAAAAAACCACTCTGATATTACATGAGCGTAAGACGACCCAGATCTACATATGCTATAAATAGTAACAATAACTATTACGTTTCATGTCCGTAATGCAACCTGCATGCGTATGTGCATGTGTAGATCTGTGTCGTATTACGTACACGTAATCTTACATATAATATTTTGTTGTATAGCGTGTGTAAATCCGTGTCGCACTACGTACACGTAATCTTACAGATATTATTATGATGTATAGTGTGTGTAGATATGTGTCGTATTACGTACACGTAATCTTACAAATATTATTACGATCTATAGCGTGTGTAGGTCTGTGTCGTATTACGTACAAGTAATCTTACAAATATAATTATGTTATATAGTGTATGTAGATCTGTGTCGTATAACGTACACGTAATCTTACAGATATTATTATGATGTATAGTGTGTGTAGATATGTGTCGTATTACGTACACGTAATCTTACAAATATTATTACGATCTATAGCGTGTGTAGGTCTGTGTCGTATTACGTACAAGTAATCTTACAAATATAATTATGTTATATAGTGTATGTAGATCTGTGTCGTATAACGTACACGTAATCTTACAAATATTATTATGATATATAGCGTGTGTAGGTCTGTGTCGTATTACGTACACGTAATCTTACAGATATTAATTATGATCTATAGCGTGTGTAGGACTGTGTCGTATTATGTACAAGTAATCTTACAATATTATTATGATATATAGGTGTATGTAGATCTGTGTCGTATTACGTACACGTAATCTTACAAATATTATTATGATATATAGCGTGTGTAGGTCTGTGTCGTATTACGTACAAGTTAATCTTACTAATATAATTATGATATAAAGCGTGTGTAGGGTAGATTTGTGTCGTATTACGTACAAGTAATCTTACAGATATTATTATGATGTGTGGCGTGTGTAGATCTGTGTCGTACAACGTACACGTCATCTTACATACATTATTATGATGTATAGCATGTGTAGATTTGTGTCGTATTACGTACACGTCATCTTACATACATTATTATGATGTATAGCATGCGTAGATTTGTGTCGTACAACGTACACGTCATCTTACATACATTATTATGATGTATAGCATGTGTAGATTTGTGTCGTATTACGTACACGTCATCTTACAGATATTATTATGATGTATGGCGTATGTAGATCTGTGTCGTACACGTACACGTCATCTTACATACATTATTATGGTGCATAGCGTGTGTAGATCTGTGTCGTATTACGTACACGTCATCTTACAGATATTATTATGATGTATAGCGTGTGCAGATTTGTGTCGTATTACGTACACGTCATCTTACAGATATTATGATGTATAGCGCGTGTAGATTTGTGTCGTATTACGTACACGTAATCTTACGAACAATATTTTGATGTATAGCGTGTGTAGATCTGTGTCGTATTACGTACACGTAATTTTACGAATATTATTATTATGTATAGCGCGTGTAGATATATAGTTTTACGTACACGTAATCTTACAGATATAATTATAGTGTATAGTTGATGCATATATCCGCTCAAATCAAGCGATGATATATTGAGCAGATCAATAATTGGCTTCCCTGACGTCGCGGGTCCCATTCCAGGACTGGTACGATGGCCTTTGAAAAAACAATACTCGGTACTAGAGTCCTAACGAGGAAACACACTCGAGAGGGAGTCCAATAAGCTCTGAGCACACACTCCTACAGTGAAGCTACGATTACCACAGTGAGACACTGTATATGCACTTAATATCTGTATATAATTACTTCACTTGGCCTACTTTTACATAATCAAGTTTTTACCTATCAATTGTATTGTATGCCAAATTATACCAATTATCTTTTGGTATTTGTGAATAAGACCCACGTCAACTACATACCGCGTAAAAACATGTAAAATAAACTATCGAGAACAAATTTACTGCGACTTACACAATAAAACCATTAAAATATGTTAAAATTCAATATAACAAGGTAGTTATACAGCAGGGAAAGCAAACCACGAAATGAATACAACGAATATCCTTGGGACCCCACATTACATGTTTTGTCGTCCAATTCATTCGTACAGTAGTCATTACCGTTAAAAGGTTTCAAATGGTTGATTGGATATAAGTAATTTTAAAGTTATAAAATATGGTATGTATTCGGTATTTAATTTGTCTGTTTAAACTTCATGATGCTGGTGATACGTTTATACCTTTAAGCCAAAACACCAAAAAAATTAGAAAAAAATAGATAATTATAGATGATTAAATTTAAAGGTGAATACAAATCATACAGTGCTGTGCTGTGCTGTGCTGTGCTGTGCTGTTCTGCACTGTGCTGCGTTGTACTGTCATGTGCTATCCTGTCCTAAGATGTGCTGTGCTGTGCTGTTCTGTTCTGTGCTGTGCTGTGCTGTGCTGTGCTGTAATATGCTGTGCTGAGCCGTGCCGTCCTGTCCTATAGTGTGCTGTACTGTACTATGCTGTGCTGTCGCGGCTGCGTTGTGCTGTGCTGTCCTGTCCTAGGATATGCTGTGCTGTGCTGTGCTGTGCTGTGCTATGCTGTGCTGTGCTGTGCTGTGCTATACAGTCCTATGAAGTACCGTACCGTACCATATCGTACCGTACCGTACTGTGTATGTGTGTCTGTGTTTCTGCAGTGGATTGCATTGTATTATTTTGCATTGTATTATATTTTACTTGATAGTATTGAATACATTGTATTGTCTAAATCGTTTCAAGTCCGTTTCCTTGGTAAAACCAGTACCGAGTAGTTTTTGAGAGAAAATTGGATTGAGTCTTTGGTCGAACCTTCGACCTCTGGAATGAACGAACAACATTCCTTCCACTGCGCTTTCGGTCCTATTAGAATTTGTCCCCGAATTTCCATATTGACAAAAGAATCATGTGAATCTTTATCGAAACATATATAAATCAAAGTCCCACGTTTGGCGCAAATGTAGCATGACTAGAAGACTATGCAGCCAAGCTGTTACTCAAACCCGGAATCATTCGCTGATAGGCCAAATGCTCTACAGACTGAGCCAGCCGGGCAGCTAACATACGGTTCTCTCGTAACAGATTAAGTACACTCTGTGACATTTGATTGTGAAATTGCTGGAAGTTACAATTATTACTATACAGTTGGTACATACATTTGGTACATACAGTTGGTACATGTAGCGATTTTCTAATTCTGCTACAAATATATAATACAACCATAATTTGATAAATACGTTTTGTTATTAAAGTGAACTTTACCTTGAAATATATTTTAAAATGTCTATAGGCACTATATATCTACACAAAAAGCGTATTAAAATAGTGTGTGGATTTTGAGTTTATTTTGTATGACATTTATCGGAGTTCTCTTACGAAATTGTTATTCAGTACAGCAGGGAGGGTGGTGGGGGAAGGGGAGGGGGGCACACCTAGTTTGAGCCTGCATAACTTTTAGGCTAGCTACGACCCTCCCGGACACCTTAGTGTAGCAATAACGTAAAACATTTCTTTGCAAATGAAACGAAGACAGTTTTTCAATAAAGAGTGCTTTTTTATCTACTAGGTATTGTTTGAATACATGTAATACAAATATTTGAAGGTTATTTCATGTAAACGTTGTTCCACATTCACTTAGTTAATTATGTGTATACTAGTCATGGTAAATTAACCCCCTAACAAATAGCTTATTGGTTTAGAGTCTAATTGTAAAGATAAAATACCCATCGTCACATTTTTATTATGTAATTAAATTTCTTTATTGCACAATTGGAATTTTCATGTTGACACACCACGAGTCTATTTGTTTTGCCTATTGAAAAACATTATTTAAAACATTTTCCCGAGCTAAAATGTATATTTTACAGTTGAATAATCAGTTACTTAAACTACCTTTATGCTTTAACATTTTTAAACACATTGCAGAAAGTAGTACACGATTTACAAAATAATTGTAGTACACGATTTACAAAATAATTGTCTATACAATAATTATAACATTTTGTTCTCCAGGCTAAATACGGAATGGACCTAATAAATGCAATACTGGAACGAAAAGAGAAAAAAGTCAAAGACCTCCTTAGTTGCAACGCAAATATGGAAGTTATGTTGGTATGGTTTTGCTTTAATTTCGGTTATAATCTTGGTATACATGTAAAAGAGTATGTACTTTAATGAACAATACTACACTGTTTGGATGTATTTGTCTGTTTTTGTCTAATATACAATTGATGTCCCAAACATAGGTATGTATTTTAGTGATATCATATTTGGATTTTATCTTGGTATATATAAGTCACACATCAAACATTGACATAACTTGGTATATATTTGTCTAATTTCAAATATGAATATTATGTTGGCGTGTGTTTGTCACATTGAACATTGACGTAATGTTTAAAGTAATCTCTGATATGGAATATGAATATCAAATTAGTATATATATGTGTGTGTAAATATATGTGTATATATGTGTGTATATATATGTGTATATATGTGTGTATATATGTATGTATATATGTGTGTATATATATGTGTATATATATGTGTATATATGTGTGTATATATATATATGTGTATGTATGTATATATGTGTGTGTATATATGTGTGTATATATATGTGTATATATGTGTGTATATATATGTGTATATATGTGTGTATATATATGTGTATATATGTGTGTATATATGACGCATGCTTGATATGAATTGGTTTGGTATATATTTGTCTGATATCAAACATAGATAAAACATTGTAATGTATTTGTCCGATATAGATAATAGATACAACGTGGTATATTTTTGTCTGATATCTAACATAGATAAAACATTATAATGTATTTGTCCGATATAAATAATGGATATACAGATGGTATATATTTGTCTGATATCAAACATTGATACACTATTGTTGTGTATTTGTCAGATATAAATACTAGATATAATGATGGTATATATTTGTCTGATATCTAACATAGATAAAACATTATAATGTATTTGTCCGATATAACTAATGGATATAATGTTGGTATATATTTGGTTGATATCAAACATGTTTGTTTTTTTAAAAACAACTGTGTATATGTGATTATTAGATATCAAACATGGATATAACGGTTCTATATACCAACTTAACGGATATCAGTTTTACATTTGCCCGACCCTTAAGTCGAACTATTTTGTCCAGTCCCGAGGGCACCAAAGTTCTACTGTAATTACGTTTTAATGGTGACTCACTTTAGATGTTTCCATATTTTATATTTAACGTTCTGGGGACGGTTTCACGTAACATCTGAAGCTGAGATGAGCAAATGTTTACTCATTGGTAAATGATAATATCGAAATGATCAATGTAAATGTATTTATAGATTTTCTTATAGATTTGAGTCGAGAAACATGTCAATTTGAGATGTTTACTGAACCTGTGGCCAATTGGTAAATGATAAAATCGAAATGATCAATGTAAATGCTGTGACACATTTTCTTAAAGATTTGTGTTGAGGACAATCTAAAGTTGAAATGTTTACTGAATCTGTGGCAAGTAGCTTTAATTTTCAATTTTTCCATCTTTTATTTTTGGTATCTATTTAATAATTTAACATGTAGAAGTTGTTCTTTTCCCCGAAAATCATTATATGACCCCTCGAGTTTCTGGGTGTTTTCAAATATTGAACGACAATTTTGAAATGTGATCAAGTGTTTTAAAATAGTTAAAAAAAATTTAATTTTTTCTTCAGAAAGGTGACATGGCGATTCATCTCGCCGCCCGTTACGGGTTATTGAAAGTAATCCAATATTTACACAGGGCAGGTGATGATATACACAAAGTGAATCAGGTATGCCCGTACTGTTACTTTTAAACAATTAACTTTATTCGATGGACGTTCATAAGATAGGAACTTATGCGTAAAAATTTAATCGTTACAAGTTACAACAAAGAAAGCTCATTCATTGAGTGTATACTGTTGACGACCCTTTCCATACCAACACGTCCCGTATATCAATTATCTAGCACCTTTATACAAGCACAAGAAAATAATTCGATGTGCTCGTATACGCAGGTTTAATTCGGTTAATGAAACGGCAAAAACTACGTCTCCAATACAGTTACTATGTGCTCTTTTTATATGCATTTATGCCATTTCAAACGTCATAGTATTAAATTAATTTTCTATCCAATCAGATTATTTCAATTCATATCATAGATAGGCTGATGTAAATACTTTGATCTACTTATTGTTGATATCATTGTATCCAGCCAAAGATAACCTTAGGGTTCATGTACACTTACATATGTTGTCCATACCACAAATTACACCGATCAAATTAAAATTACTGCACTGTGCTAGCTTGCTTATCTCTCTTTTGGTTTATGTATAGCCCTGCCTAAAATTTGCTTTGCAGTTTTGATCACCGCCAAAATAATCATAACTGTTTATTCGTTAAATTTGTTTTTTTTCCAGGTATTTTGTATATATAACACAACAAACAAAAACATTATTGTGGACATTTCATTATGTCATTTTTAAAATTGTTACATTAAAACAAATCAAATACTACACTAACATCAATCATATTAGGAAGGTCTATACACATTTATTAAATTTGTTGCACTTTGATTTTTGAAGAAGCCATTTTGTTTTTATATAGTATACTTTTTATATTAGGCAATTCCAAACTCTTTAAATACAATGTTTCCAGCACGGCAACACTGCGATTCATTACGCCGCACGTGACGGTCGGGAGGACATTGTCGAGTATCTACTGCAGAATGGTGCCGACATAAACGTACAGAATAACGTAAGACGTTGAGTAGTGTTTAGTACTCATTACAATACCAATATTGAGATCTAAATATAAACAACAGATGTGCAGATGCTTCGTTATATGTTACAAATATTTAAAATTATAAACGAATTGTCACGTGATACCGTTATTGGATGTACTCTGTGTGTGTGTGTGTGTGTGTGTGTGTGCTTTATGTATGTTGTAATGTATGTATACATTATATGTTTAAGTTACAAAAACAATTGAATCCTGAATCTTTAATACTAATCAAAATACTAAGCATTAGCTAATTGGATGTTTCTTTTACACCATGATGCAGTTAATCACTACAGTTTGGTGATATATTCGTTCTGTTTGTTTTTATTGTGTCAGTCAATGTCACATTTAGTCATATTATCAAAAGCGATTTACTTGTTTTATTATTCATACACAACATAAAATGATATTTTCGTTTCTTTCAAGTCTGCATTTATTTAATATATATTGAAGCTATATAACTCGTGTTCAATTTTGTTTAAAACTAACCTTTCGCAATCATATTAGACAAATTATAAAACGTATTCACAAAGAAATATTAATGTCACTTCAATGTGTTCAAGGATAATGTTTAATAATGTGTCAAATGCGCAATTATGTTAACGTCAATGCTTTTACACAATTTCTGTTACATTCAATATAATGCTCGACTATATAAAAAGTATCATTATAACTAAAATATTACCTTTTATACATATTTTTTTTTTATATTCTGAAAACGTATTAAAATGACAATAATGAAAACTATTACTACTACTACTACTACTATTACTACTACTACTACTACTACTACTACTATTACTACTACTACTACTACTACTACTACTACTACTACTACTTCTACTATTATTACTACTACTTTCACTACTATTACTACAACAACAACACTACTGCGTACGGTGGAAAGCATTCACATGTTGCGTACGGTGTAGCAGAAATAAATTTGTTTTTGACGCATTGGTACCGGAGGCGTTTGTCTTTTGTTTGTTGTCAGTATTTTTCGTAACACTTTTTCAGGATGGCGATACCGCGCTCCATTACTGTGTGGGATACCAACCCATGGATGTAATTGAGCAGTTTGTGGCTTTGGGGATGAACGTGAACAAACAAAACAATGTAGGAATAAGTATTATTATAATTACAAGATGATTACAATTTTATGAATTGACTTTGTTGTCAAATTTTACAAAATGACAATTAAAATTAAATTAAATTTTAAGCAGTGCATTGATACACATCATCTACTAAGTATTTTACTTTACTTGCCCATCATGTATTCGACACCACTGAGATCTGCTTATGACGTATGCTACCATTCACGTACTTCTTTCGCTCACACACACACACACACACACACACACACACACACACACGTATATGTATGACCTTACAGACCTTCACATTTCCCAAGATGTGTATATGCTTTAACAGAACGGCGTTTCATCTCTTCACTATGCCGTGAGGTATTTTGGAGATGTCTATCGTGTGTTTAACATGTATGTTCGTTCATATATTGTTTTATATTTCCCAAGATGTGTATATGTTATAACAGAACGGCGTTTCATCTCTTCACTGTGTCGTGAGGTATTTTGGAGTGTCTATCGTGTGTTTAACATGTATGTACATATATTGTTTCACATTTCCCAAGATGTGTATATGCTATAACAGAACGGCAAGTCATCTCTGCACTATGCCGTGGGGTATTTTGGAGATGTCTGTCGTGTGTTTAACATGTATGTTCATATATTGTTTTGTATTTCCCAAGATGTGTATATGCTATAACAGAACGGCGTTTCATCTCTTCACTATGCCGTGAGGTATTTTGGAGATTTCTGTCGTGTGTTTAACATGTATGTTCGTTCATATATTGTTTAATATTTCCCAAGATTTGTTTATGCTATAACAGAACGGCGTTTCATCTCTGCACTATGCCGTGAGGTATTTTGGAGATGTCTGTCGTGTGTTTAACATGTATGTTCGTTCATATATTGTTTTATATTTCCCAAGATGTGTATATGCTATAACAGAACGGCGTTTCAGCTCTGCACTATGCCGTGAGGTATTTTGGAGATGTCTGTCGTGTGTTTAACATGTATGTTCGTTCATATATTGTTTTATATTTCCCAAGATGTGTATATGCTATAACAGAACGGCGCTTCATCTCTGCACTATGCCGTGAGGTATTTTGAAGGTGCCTGTCGTGTGTTTAACATGTATGTACATGTATTATTTCATATTTCCCAAGATGTGTATATGCTATAATAGAACGGCAAGTCATCTCTGCACTATGCCGTGAGGTATTTTAGAGATGTCTGTCGTGTACATGTATTGTTTCATGTTTCCTAAGATGTGCATATGCTATTTCAGAATGGCGACACACCACTGCACTATGCCGTGAAATATTCTAGAGATGAAGCTGTTGAGGCGCTTCTTCTTTGTGATTCTGATCCTGATATAAAAAACTACGTAAGTTAAATATACGTGGGTCAGTCAAAATGATAAATGTCACATTCTTCAGATTTCAACATAATATTTAAAATACGTTATTTGCTTGTTTATATTCCCTCAAACTAGTCTCCTGTCTGGTGGATAACAAACTGTCATCTACGTGGCAACAATGAAATATCAGTAGCTAAGCATTTTTCGAATGTGCAACACTGTCAGCAACACAAAACCATAACATAGTCAGGGCCTAATACTGATATGCTTTATGGACTACATATTATACATGACTATTCCAGTTCGGTAACTGATGGCGACTACATTTCGTGTATGTGATATCCCTATAAAAAGTATTAAAGGGATTATATTGGCAAGTAACACAAACACGCTGTTAATCCAGACTTTTCCATTATGCAAAGCACAAAGCCTCGAAAACGAGATCGGTGACGAGTCTTCACGATGTCACCGATGATTGATCGGAAACCCGAAAGCGGTTCGTTGAAAATGGTAAATGTAAACAAAAACAAAAACGTGGCTTCAGAAACCGGATGTTTGTAATAAAGAGGTTATGCAATTAGACACTTTAGGCGCGTGTATCTCTAAGTTATAAGTGTATCTTCATGCTGGGCGTGTGTATTTAGGACAAGGAATTGACGGTAATATGCCAATATAATCCCTTTAAACATGTGTGGCCTCATTAACGCATGTTCCACTGTACTCTAAATGCTAAAAACGAAAACTGTCGTTATTACTGCAAAGACTCTTAAGCAAACCAACCACTTGTCGAAACGAGGTATTTGAACTGAATTCACTTTTACAAAATATGGAAAGTGCATTTTTTAGGCTGCTTAAAGTACGTGATTTTATAAAGTTTTTGTGTGTGTAATTTCTCGACCAATATTTTATCTCAGTTGTCGCGTTTCCCATTTAATATTTTCATGGAGTTTTGTTTCTACTTGTTAAAATTTATTTTCAGCATGGAAAAAGACCAGACCAAGTAGCTAAGTTACCGAGCATCGGAGAGACGATCAGAACGCACAATCTTCTGGCAACAGCAATGGGTGCAGGGTATGATTATAAAATAACATATGATTTATGCGTAGTCTGTAGAACGTTAAATAGCGTTACTGGGAAAGACACATTTGAGCACTTTAATCGGTTAGTTGCTTCAATTGAAAGTTTGAATGACGTCACAGTTTAGTAAGCGTTCAATTATTTTGAAAGGTGTAACAGGCATAGAATTCCCTGCTTTTTCATTGGTGGTTTATAGACCTGATTCGGGAGATATCAGGTTCTGGGATAGACTAAGTTATGCGAGTGTGATGATAAGAGGTTATTCACTTCATTACATTTTATGATATGACGAAGGACGATATTGAGCGCAACCGTAAACCATGATTTCTTCTTAAGTCAATTTCAAACTACTTTGGATCTTATATAGTGATAAATGATAAAAGTATCCTGAAGTACAGAATGCAACCAAAAGGAGTAAATAGCAGCGTCAATTCTGTTCACGAAGGGTAGTTAAATATGCAAAACTCCTCTTGCCCACCAAACACCGGAATAAGTGGTGTTTTATTCTCAAGCAACATTGAATGAGCTTCATGATTCCATGACCTCGTTTTATACGTTCTAGATCTTTGTTGTTAGGTTCCTTTTTCATTTTCCAATATTTTAATTTGCTTTATGTCTAAATCTGAGGTACGATTGTATATCGCTAAAAGGTAGCCCAATTGACTAAAAGTTGCCTATTTATCTCACAATTGTACTTTAAATCCCCCCCCCCCCCCCTACCCTAAAATACATGCTTTTCAGTTGAAAATTCGAATTAACCACTTGGAAAACTCAGTTTTTCTAATTGATACTCATACATAGTTTTCATAGTTGGGTAATCTTATTTCATCTTTTGCTGAAAGTGTTAGTTAACTTTGAGAACTTACCGCTAAAATGTTTGTCTTTTTTTAATCAAACATTAAATAGAGTTAAGCATATTGAGTAATGTGCTTACGTTTAACCATATAATGTATAAAATAGGATAATAAAGATGAAATAAATTACACTTTGTTAAAGAAAGGTTTTGTGAAAAAGTTTGACTCAATTTGAAATTATTGATTGGATTTCATAACAAGCTATATGTGCATTTTGTTTGACAAGTTAAACCTCATGAATACTGGTGACTGAATAATAACTCTTTGATTCTAATCTATTTTTTCATCTCAATTGCGAAGTAAGCTCAGGTATTTTTTAATCGCTCTGGAGTAGAATTAGTATTGAGAGGTCATAGAGCCGAGCTCTGTTGGTGTGTACAACCAGCACCTTATCCACTGCATCATCTCCCGCCCACATCGATAATCAGTTATGCAAAATCAGATAAGACCTTTTAAACATATTTCTTCCCTAGATACATACAAGCACGAGGAATGAAAATCGCACACACGGAGGTCGAAAAACCAAAACTAATCGATAGAGTCGAACTGACGTTAAAAGAAGTAGAAATTCCAACTGATTTTCCAACGACATTTTATTGTCGTCGTGAAAAAACAGAAAATACAACTTTAAAGATTTCGAAGGACGAAGATGAGGAGTTTGTGAGTGATGTGTTTCATGTTCGTATACGAGATGTGTACAGAAACATTGATGCAAAACTGACATTACCACTGTACACAAAACCGACAGAGAGACAGCAACTGTATGTCAAGTTTGTAGAAGGGGAAGGAGGAAAGAAGTTAGTCAATGACGTATTTGAAGCTGAGGATGTAAGTACACGTACTCGACAAGGGATTCGGGTAATTTTTGATGCAATCCTAGATTTAGATACACTTAATTGCAAATGTATACGTTCTATAATTAAAGTCATGCAAGAATATATTATTTTGTAGTCTACTTCCAGTTAACTTTTCCATGCATCCTCATCGACTTAGGTATTCATACGCCGATAATGCTCCCTTCTCTGGCAACTCTTAAGATTCAAACTTATGGAAACAATTTAATTTGGAAAAAGCAACAACGAAACCAGTAGTAGTAGTAATGAAAAAAATCAATCACTCTAGTCTGACATGCAAGTATGTAAGCGTTAATGTTACTGAGCGTTTAAGCACATTAACTACATAGCGCTTGCAAAACTACGTGATTTGATGAAACAATTTCGACTACCAATGTCATATAGTTATATAACTGTCATAAAGTAAGACTGATTAACATTTTAAGCGTTTTTATAGTGTGTACTTCGAACCAAGCTCTCCCGATTAGGTTTGTAAAATAGCAATGTTTGGAAAGCCACAGTTGAGCACGTTGATCGGTCAGTTGCTTCAAGTGAAAATTTGAATGGTGTCACAGTTTAGTAAGCGTTCAATTGCTATGAATTGTGGGACAGGCATATAATTATCTGCTTTTTCATTGGGGGTTAATAGACCTGATTCGGGAGATATCAGGTTCTGGAATAGACTAGCGCTTTTACAAATAATTTCCATGACTACCCTGTTGCTTATTTCACGTGCAATGAATAGCGTTCTCTTCTTCTACTATCGATTGATTTAAGGAAGTAAAAGTTATCGTTGATTTCACTTTGGTTCAAATTTGGTTAAAGTTCAAATTTTTTAACCAATGGCAATCAAGCATTTTCCAATAACAAATGGCCAACTTATTTTCATGTTTCAAAATGCTAACTGCACACAATTGTCTCACTTAAAGACGATTCCTAGAGCTTTTCATGCACACAAATTTCAAGCAAAGGGAAGCAATTTTGTTGAGACCAGCCAGTGTCACTACATACTATTATACTCAGCTGACCCTATTTCGGATGAAACCCTTATTTATGGATACGACAGTTAAAATCAAGCTAATAATTACCATTTCCATAACAATTATTATTACATGCATACATCTATGTATTAGTTATAATTAACTAATAAATGTAAACAATTTTAAATATTCTTTTCACATTGCTTGTAAAATTAACATTTTTTTCGCCAAATTTCAAGGACAGGTATTTGTTCACAAACAATCTATAAGGGAATATTTCGTTTTTTACTTTTGATATTGCATGAACATGCAATAAAAATACTTCGTACAATTCTATCCATAGGAAAATGACAAAAACTATAGAAATCGTCTTTAATACAAAATAAATGTTTCTGAAAATCCCTCGCTTGTCACCGGTTAAGAAATGTTTTAACTATGAATTTGTCAACGTTCGCTTATTGACCTTCTACTGTGCATCGTTACCGTTACTAAACTTCGTTACCATGTCATATATACTGGATATATTTAGTTATATTCGAAGATGAACATCCTTATATCATATGTCATCATCATATGTCATCATTGTATGTCGTCATCGTCATTAGTTTGTAATCTAAATTTTACTCAGCTGCCACATTGCACGATTCAAGCAGTACTGGTACCCGACTCTACGTGTGTATTCGTCATAGTGATGATGACTAAAGCGGAAGTGACGATGGTTCACGAGGCTGGACGTGTTATAACTTCTGAGTTTGACGCAGACTTTATGTTAGATGCACCAGAAGGTGCATTTAAAAACAATACCATGGTGAGCGTTAAGGTAAGTGTATATAAAATAATAATATGCATGGCATTCGAATGACACAGCCCCCAAAAGCAGCAAAAACACAATGAATATAAGTATAATACATACATAGACAAGAAGTTTCAGTAGGGGGTCATCGACTTGGAGGCGACAGTAGTGAACTACACCTCTTTAGCGATTAAACCTGGTTTACGTGTGCACCCAATTTCTTTCCCTGTCTAAGAATAAGACGAGACAATGAAAAGTAGGTATCCCAGTCAGACTCAGTTATTGCACACACGGCAGCAATGTGTTTGATATAAAACAGTAAATATAATTAAGTATCAATAGAAAAAAAAAGTTCAAAGTATATCACAGCCTTTATATTATAACTAACATTCTCAAACATGTTGATAAAGAACTACATCGACACTTTATGTCGGATTGTCCGTGTATTACGGAATTTAAAAACGTATAGTAAATAAAATATGTTACAAAGACGTCTTAAATGGAATAAAATTTACACTACCAATGCTTCTTCTTAGCATTCAAAGAACACAGTCACAATAACAACGCAAATAAAATCGATATACCACCACTTCTACTACTAAAGCAAAAACACAACATCGTTTTTTCATTTTACTTGAAGAATCCGTGTGTAACATTATACACATGTGCATGCTGCCATATCTTATAATAGTGTGACGGGAATACATTTATTTACACTGGGTCTTAAAATACGTCGATGGAAGAGCAAGGTTTGACCCACCCGACAATCAGGTTTAAATCCCCAGAGCGGATCCTCCGTGGCCGAGTTGTCTATAGTACCGTCTTAATATCACATACATCTCACCGCTAATGTCGTAGGTTCGAGTCAAAATTGCTACAAAAACTTTATGTGAGAAAGTTTGCTAGTTTTTGCGGAAGGACGGGGCTTCTACTCTGATTCATTATGAGGTTTTCCTCTACCAATAACAACTGGATATGCCATAGATAATGTTAAAAATGACGTCACTAAAAGCATCATGGACGCTGTCGCGTCAAATGAACAGCGCACTTATATAAAAATTAAGTCTCGCAAGGCCGTAGTCAAAGTTTGATTTTACAGGAGGCACAATCCCAACTTTGCATTGCTGCGTTTATTTCTGATATTTCAGAAACATTTTAAGCCTTTTGTATCTATAACACAAACTGCAATTTTTACAATTACCCATTGTTAAAATAACCCATTGTTACACTAGTATTGCTAGCTTTTAACAGTACATATTAATCGTGAAACATCGAGTATTTCCGTATCCTCCGTATAATGTTTAGCATAAAGGCCGAGGTAATCAGATTGAGTAATACACTGTAATTATTTGCTGGGTACTATGATACATTCATACTGAAAATATTATATGCGAAGGATATGTCATATTTTTGCAAAAGTAATTCATATTTTGGGGATATTTTTTTCTTATTACAAAAACACTTATAAACATGTGAACTTCGACAAATTATACAAGAGGCAAGTGCCTCCGTTTGCCTCAGTGTGGCTACGGCCCTGTCTCGACGTAAGAAAATGCGAGAGAAATCTTTAATTCATTGTAAGAAGATTGCGGTGAATGTTCTCTTTCATATTTTTAAAAAACTAGATGGGTTAATGAAATTAAGAATGGCAGATACACAATTGAAGACAACCAGCAAAGTGGGCTTCTCATAGAGACCGGCAAATTTCCGTCGGGTGCAAGACAACTGAGTACATTAAAAAATACATACGGCCAGCCATACGTAAAAAGCTCCCAGAACTATTGCGAACCGGTCCAATCATACTTCATGACAACGCGACACCTCATACTTCACAGAGTGTGACGTCACTTTTTGGGGAATATGAATGGGAAAAGCTGAACCATCTTCCACATTCTCCTGACAAAAGCCCCTGTGATTATGACTTATTCCCAAGACTTAAAGAAAATATGTAAGGAATTCGATTCGCTGACAAAGAGGCGATTGAAATTGCCTTGGCCGAGCAGGTGAGGGTATATGAGCGCGGTTGCCTAGCAACGGGAATGGAAGATCTGCCAAAACATTAGACCTTAGTCAATGACCACAGGGGACATTACTTTGAGGGATTATAATAGGTTGCATTATATATTGAATGACCCTAGTATTTCAAATACACTTGGTACCTTATTGCTCTAATGGGATTAATTTCTTTTTAATGAAACTTTCCTTAAAAAACATTTTCCAGATGTTTTATGGTGATAGTCATGGATCAAGTGAAGATGATGACGAAGTTGAACATAAAGAGAAACCGGATCTTCCAAATATGGGAAAACCAAAAAAGCTCCTGTCTGATGTTTATGAAGTTAACATCTCAGGAGAACAGCCTGCGAAGTCTGTAAAGATGCAACTACCGTTACGCATAGTCGACGACAGTTTACAAGATTCGTCAGATGTACAAATAATTCGTGTGGACGAAGTAACAGATGACAGGTCACCCATACAGTCGCTTCAAATAGAAAGCAATATTGATGGAAAAAATATTGTCTTTGAGGCGTCTCACTTCTGCATGTGAGTGTTTCTAAATTTGATGTTTAAAGAGTCTCGTGAGCTATACATTTAAACTTTGTGACACAATGATAATGACGAAATGTACGCCCTTCTAAAAATTGTTATATGTACATGATATGTCATTAAATAAAAAAGTGTTATTTTTGAGTCCGTCGTTAGTGTCAGTTTTTATTCTTATCATGGACAGATCCTGGAGTTTGGAATGCTGGACCTATAGATTTCAAGGGATGGACACATAAATTATTTCCTCAATTTCTTTGTGTTTTAAAAGGGAGATGGGTGAGGGTAAAAGTGTTACTAAACTTTTACATCTCTCTAAAGAAGGGGTGAAAAGGACATAAATATTATATGAAAGAAATACTTATTACTGAAACGTCCACAGAACGAAAACGTACATTTATCTTGATACATATATACATAATGTAATTGATGGTATTTAGGATTATTTTATAAATTAAATATAAAATGGATAAAGATTTATTTTTGTTTAGATATGTGATCGCTTTAAAAGCACGCACAGACATGCACAATATCTACGAAGACATTATGCACGTGAAAAGGAGAAAACAAAAAGCTAGATTCTTTGCTATGATTAGGCAGGAAAGTAGAAACCAGTATGTGTTACTCGTAGAGTGTAACAGAGCAAAATATAGCCGCGAACGGAGAAAACGAGCGGCGAAGAAAGGGTATGAAAAGCAGTATCCTAAACACTCTAAACAAATATCTTTACAGCCTAGTGACGAGTTCAGTATCCACCTCGAGGTATGAACAGTTGAATCTGTTTCCATTTAAGAATGATTTTTTAATGTAATCTTATTGTGTTCCATGCAAACAACACCGGCGTTTTTTTCTTGTTGCTTAATGTACTTCCAGGAGATCCATACTGGTGTCCTGCCCTTAATTTATGGTCTGTCATTGAATGAAGGGCGGTAGGGAGAGTTTTGTATTACTCCTGTTCGTACTTCGTTCGTTCATACGTCCATGGTTAATTCTAAGGAAAATCAGATCAAAGTCAAGTTCACTATAACTAAACTTAGGATTTGTTTTGAAGACCCCCCCCCCCCCCCCCCCCCCCCGAAAAACTGATATCCGCTCAATAACCTAAGATTCCTTGTGTATAGGTTCGTAACATGACAATAAAGCTTGAGATTGGTTTTGTAGTTATTTGGATCAATGTCACTGATAATGTTTCTGCTCAATAAAGTTTCCTTTAAGACTTTCCAAAAATCAGTAGTTTGTTTATGCCATTTACTTCAATTTACATACATTATTTAAAATGCTTCTGACATACTACGGCTGTAAAACGATTGCATCGCATTCCATGTTCATGGATGGTAAAATTCCTTGAACAAAAAATACTTCTGTTTTCAGTATTAACAAACGTAAGCTGGGGTTCGTATTTAGATAAAAATTCATTGCAGCAGTCCTATATATACGTTCGCGACAATAAAAATATAGAATACAGCTAAAGACGATGTTCATGACATGAAATAAGTAGGCTATTTCATTATAATTCGTGAAAAGACTCATTAAGACCAAGTTTTCTACTTTCTTTTCTGGACGCATTGCTGTTAATCATTTGTTTTAGTTATTGTCAAGAACACTCAGAAAATATGTGACCGTTACTATTGATTTTTTTTTTCAAAAATAATTAAATTATTATAGAACATATTTATCATAATGCTATTTAAACATTTTCCATTCATGTTAACCTACTGTACATAATGAATTGGTTACCCAATCATAAATACAACTTTTACTTAACATTTTTTAATTTACTTTCAACTTCTGTCTTTTTCCAAAAAGGGAGATGCAAAATTTGACTACACAAGTGGAGAAACCGGAAGTAGAAGGTTGGTGTTTTCCCCTCACAGAGCCAGCTACCAACTCTACCGGATTGAGTTGACCCCACATTTTAAGGACGGAATTGCAACCTTGTATATTTATGCGGCAGACTCCGTTGCTGATTCTGGTGGTAGCACAAGAAATATTATGAAAGCAAAATCTACAGTTGCGGTCGCTGAACTTCGTATCAAGGTAACTTGTATAAGGTTCCATGGGTTTTTATTTAGCAATCATGTCATGGCCTGATCTTGGCCAGAGGATATACCCACACACGTGGCAAAACTAACACACACACACACACACACACACACACACACACACACACACACAGACACACACACACACACACACACACACACACATATAAATAATTGTAGTTTGATAATATATTAATTGTAGTTTGTTAATATATCATATTTGTAGTTTGTAAATATATACATAATTGTAGTGTGTTAATATATAATAATTGTAGTTTGTTTATATATAAAATTCTACGTGTTTCATATTACAGTTACATGTGCCATCGCCCGACGATGAGTTTGTTCCATATACTGCAGATGCTAACCAGACAAAAGATAGTAAACGTGAGTCACATCAGATCGTGTTAAAGGATATAACGTATCAATTCTAGTTTTGCTTAAGCATAAATTATTGATTTCTTTTAACAAGTAAGCAAACGACTCAGACCGCAATTTCTTACAACATTAGTGGCCTTTCTTATAAACATTTTATTTACAAAGAATAAAGATGACAGAAACAAAGAACGAGCAATGGAAAATAGTATGGAATAAGTAATAGAAAAATGAACAAAAGTAAGACTATACCAAATAGCTTTGTTTGGTGTCCTTGCACAAGACAATTTATCCGCATGTGTTTAGTACTGGTTATACCCAGGAATACATCAAACGTTATTTGTCTAATTTCTAAAAACTTGTTTCATAATCAACGTTAAATGAATAAGTTTAAAACAACATTTTATAAATGACGAATTCGGTAGAATTCCATATATTACATAAATCTGTATGATGGATCTATTATCAGGCAAAAATCACAAAAGAGGTTCTGAATTGAGTACATCTCCCGACTTGGAGCTGCAAAGAAAAATGGAGTTCGAAAAAAGAATGCTCGACGGTATGGACACTTTTTAAACAGCTGAGTTTAGATTTGTAAAATTATGCGAATTTCGAAAATTGTAAGGAGAAGCAAAACCTATAACCTTTGGTGAAACGTTGTTTATATAATCTGGTAATTATCCTATTTTGACCATGTAAACACTAATTAGATATGACCATTTCCCCTGTCTAGTGGAGATAGCCTGTCAGCTGTTATAAAGAATATGGAGAGATAATGAACAACTTGTTAGCCATGTAACAATAAGAGTTTCTTCACGCTAATTTTTTTTCAAGATTTTCATTTTCGTCTTTGGTGCAGCTGTCCCAAAAAGATGTATACTCAAGAATTGGTAAAATGAAATAAATATATTTGATTTGTTTTTTCCCCTGTATACTTCTCTAATGTCAACTATCACTCCAAACTATTGTAAATTTAAAAACAAGCACTTTACACGTGATTGAAATATAATGATTAATATTATACATCCCTTTAAAAGTTAAAAGTAAATATTCTGTTTTGTTAGGATTAATATCAACTAATCACTGTTAAAACTAATTCGTTAATATATGAAAACTCATTAATAATATCTGCAAAATTGGACTAGTTATATGCTGTATAGCACATGCGAGCATTACTTCATGCGTTATAATATAAGCAATATCATTAATGTACGTAAGACAAAACAACGGTCCTATTACACAGCCTTAAGGATCACCAACAGCCGTTGCTTTAATTGTTGAATAGCTAGAACAAATGAAAACTTAAATAAATCCATTGTAACATGGTCACATTTCACTCATTTAATCACTCATAGACGTAAAATGACACGAGTCCAAACCATGGCAAATTTAATGGTAAATATCAACAAGCTAGTAAAATGTAAAATGACTTCTTTAAAAATCGATTGTAGTTTGTATTTGAGACTGTTTCCCACTTCGAATTTGTATATATATTTGCATTCATACATGGGTCATGGAATATGCCTTTTAAACTAATATTAAACATTAAATCTATCAACACATGTCATGCCCATGACACCGGGTAAAGCAATATTTTATTTTTGAGTCTCATTTAATGAGGCTAATAATATCAGACCAGAGGTATGTAACAACAAAAATGAGTCAAATATTTTGAGATGGGTCTAATTAAATATTTTGATTACAATAACTGTAATTATAAAAAATGTATTTCCTCAACAATGTCATCGAGTATATCTCCGTATATCATCACGTGTTTGTTATATAAACTGAACGGAGCAGCTAACCCGCCACTTTTGTATTCCAAATGTCATCGTCGAATTATAAAGTCGAGTTATCAAAATTTGCATATAACAGTCAAAATGTATTGATTTTACATAGCCACATATTCTTTCTAATTTAAGTCCACCTTTCAAGAAAATTGCTTTGTTACTCTTTTGAGAAAATACATAATATATAAGGTACCTAAAATGTCAGGTGTCGGGTTAGCTGTTCCGTTCAGTATATTTATATATATTACACCAAAGACACGAGGATGATGTAGCATTTGTAAGAGATATCGTCCTAAAGTCAGCTTTAAGTTTCCTATTGGAGGTTAAACTACTGACGGTTCCAAGGGTTTAACCCTATTGTAATATTTTTATTGTCACAAAGTTTAAGAAAATAAAAAGATTTCTGTTAATAATGACAGCTAAACGCCAATCATCTGTTTCTATAATGTTATAACAATTATATTTTAGATGCTAAACAGTTGTATACAAAAGAGTTTAATCATGTTTATACTGGTATAAACACTAGTTAATGGACGACTGCCTACAACTGAAATTTAAAATTATCTTTAAGTTTATCTGATGTTAATGACAAACATAATTGACACTCTGATCAAATGTTTTGGGTTGATATTTGTCTTACATGCTCGAAAGACCATACCATTATAAGATTTTTAAATTGTTGAAGGTAATGAGGAAGAAAGCCTTGAAGATATGTCCGATCCACCAGAAGATGCTATTGTTCCAGAAGGTGCTGTACAAAGACCGGATGATCTAAAAGAGGGTGAGAATAGTACTATGAATAAACTTAAGTAACTATAAAAGCAATAAAATCGACGTCTGTCTGGACTTGGCTTCTATGTGTAAATATTTTTCTCAAACACATTGTAAAATTAAAGATTTACAAACTTCAAAAACGAAATAATATTTTTTTTACGATTTTATGTCTTAAATTACAATTAAGCTGAACAGAATTGAGCGTGTGGTTCAGTGGTACATGTAGAGCATCGAATCCATGATCGATAAGTTCAATCCTTTATCACGGCTATCTGTGGTGTCCTTGTGCAAGACACCTTTTTTCGCATATGCTTAGTACTGTTCTAGATGGTGCCTTAGTTGTAATAACTTGTTTTACAATCAAAGTATAAACTACTAAACTAATTGAATTGATTAGAATAAAATTAACTAATGATATTTAACAAAATTTAAGCATGAACCCGATATTGCTATATTATCTAAACGAGAGAGTTAACAAGTTAAACTTACAAATATTTGTCTCGATTACAGCTGATCGTTATAAAACTCCACCAAGCCTGAATTTGGAAAACCTTATATGACGCGACTATGGAAGTACAGTTATACCACACTGTCAACCAGATTCACGATCAGTCACATCAATAGGATTTTATTCCATCCTACTTCACCTGACATGTCATCTTGAATCATCATGCAAATAATGTGTATGAAGCAGCAGAGACAACAAATATATAATTTGTAAATTTAGCAGAGACAACAGATACTTAATTTGTAATTAAGGAGAGACAAAAAATAATTATTTTGTAATAAAGGAAAGACACTCAATAATAACTTTGTAATAAAGGAGAGACAACAAATAATAATTTTGTAATAAAGGAGAGACAAAAAAAAAAATTGTAATGTATCAGTGACATTAAATAGTAATTTTGTACTAAAAGAGAGAAAACAAACAATTAATTTGTAACAAATAATGAATTTGTTAATGAAGAAGAGATAACAAATATTTAATTTATAAATGAAGCAATCACAACAAATATTTATTTTATAAATGAAACAATGACAACAAATAGCTAATTTATAAATGAAGCAGAGACAAAAACTATTAAATATATAAATAAAATCATAATCCTCCAGGTCGAGTTTCACTACGCAGAAACTTATACCTTAACATCTCACTACACAGTTACGCCCCCTTTTGTCTCTACGGTAACATGGTTCTTACGCTTAAAAAAGGCCTATGTGATTTGGTTTAAAAGATTTTGAAAATGATTAATAGTGGTTGTGATTTCCTTCTGCAGATAAGTAAAGCAAAGCTGGCATAGCATACATCACTGGTGTTAAAAAGTGGCTTTATTACGATTTTAACAGATGCATGTATTTATGAACATTTGGGGACTTATTTTTAAAAAAAAGTCTTATGTTGTCACTGCACCCACTTTTAAAAAAAACAAGCTAGACAATCTACAAGTTAGTGTGCATGTTTATGTGGGGGGACAATCCTGCTATGAAAAACAATACTTAAAAAAATCTATGTAGAATATTTTGGTTACCGTGGATGTCCTAGACAAAGAATAAAATTCAACAGTGTAATAAGGTTATACTAATTGCTAAACATAATATATATGCAAATAACTAATTAACAGAATATAAACAACAAGTCGTGTTTTGATGTGCCACATTTGGAAAGGCTCCTTATTATGATTATTTAACTGTATAATTTGTGAATGCTATAAACATATGCAATACACCTGTTGACACGCTGCTTCTGGCTCTATTTTTATTACTATTGTATTACACCTATGATGTCTTACTACGATGTTTTATTATAACTGTTGTATTACATCAACGTATATAATGTATTATAATAACATCTAGAACATATTTCTCTTATACTTGACTCTTACAACGGATTGAGAATTTCCGAAACATACTTTCATAGGGTCTGTACCAACTGATTACTAATACACTGACTATAATAATAACAGCTGGAAAATATAAATCACAACACATATGGGCTATAACAACATCATATCGGAACTCTAACAATAGCTAGATATTATTTAACAAACAGGGGTTCTAACAACAGCTAGTGTGCATTATTATACCGGGGATCTGACAGTCCCTATGGGATATAAATCATAAAGGTGTCCTAACAGCAATTACAGCAGATGTCACTTATAGAGGCTCTTAACAGCTAGAACACATTAATTGAACATACAGGGGATGTATTAACATGTAGAGAATGTATTACAGATACCAGTGCTCAAATAACAGCAAAAGCCAATTAAACATTGGACGTATATGTCCCTGTAACAGTTAGTGCAGATTATTCGTATACGAGCTCTAACAACAGCTTGAGAAAATTAAAATATAATTATAGGGGTGCTTACAAGAGCTAGAGAATATTAGATATACGGGGATGGGGTGGCTTTATAAAAAGCTATAAATTATTACACATATTTTTGCCCTATCAACAATAAGCTAATGCAATGCACACATGTGTTTTATCATAGCTAGAGAATATCACATTTGCAACAGATCGAAACCACATTCACGGCGGTGATATGCGAGTGATCCAGAGACGGCATAAATATTTAGTAAGTAAAAGGGTTCGAACAAAACTTTATATGAAACAGTTTTCCAAGTAACGAGTTTGTACTTCCTCGAAGGACATTTATTCGATGAGGTTGCACTTAACTATTCAGTAAGTGTAATTTTATATACATATCTAACCATACTATCAGCCATGATTTATATTTTTCACTCATAACCACACACTCAAGGAAAAATATCTCTAACAAGTGTTGTTTCATTGTTAACGATTCAAACATTCGTAGATTTAATGCTATTCATGTATTGCAGTTCTATAAATTGCTTTGATTTCGTTAATTGAATAAACAATTAACTTTTAAACGCTGGGTCTATTATCATTATAAGACTCTATATACAATTTGCGAATGGACTTTTCAGCTGTGCAAAATGATGTGCTATGCACCAGAAAAATTAATATTGACCGAGAAAAAGCCATAACTGTTTTATAATAAAATATAAATAAATGCATTCTGAACCTTTACTAGATCTAGTTTTTTCGTACGGGAAATGACAAAAAGTCACCAATTAAGATACATTTTATGTATACATTTTATCTAACACTAGTACGTAAACATATTTAAAAAAGATATTAAATAAATTTAATTTAAAATATATATTGTAAATAAAATTCCCCGGTTGGATTCGAACCATGGCGGGAAAGTATATCTTGCATAAGTTTAACGTCTTAACAACTCTCGGCCACGGACACATTTTGATAAATGTTTGTTTTCTTGATATTTAAACTTCAAGGGCGTTAATCTCTTGTTGTCAGCCATTTGTAATAACGCCACAGTCGGAACATCTCAGCTGCGTTCGGCTATTTTCAGTTACGGTAGTACGTCGTAATTTTATGTACACTTTTCCAAAACCAATAGTACAAACTGATAAATATCATACAGTATTTTGTTCAATAAGGGACCATTCTGACCAGTCTGAATTTATTTATCTATAGATCATATAATAAAGTGCAGTATCTTTGAGTATGGTCAAATTTGATCTGTTCGTATCGACCAGTGTCTATTCTAGCACATAATAGCAGTTCTAAACTTGCTTGACAAGCCATTATACGGCTCACATACCAACGAATTTTACACTGTTCTGCTATAAGAGAAATGTTCTTCTGGACCACTGAACACATTACCAGTGGTTCTAAAAGTGTATTGTTTTCATAGATAGCCAACTATCTAAACACGCAGAGTAAACATTGGGTTATCAGATTGCTTTTGACAATTTCGATGGTCTGATGACACCCATTCATTTTTGACAATTCTGTCCATTCATGGCAATATATCATTACGCATCTTCAATTTGTTATATCTTCATCCAACAGCACACTTGTCAGCCAAACCTGGAATAACGCATGGAAAATATGCGCAACCAAATACAGTGTTCTAATTTCTCGAGCGCAATAATCTTGTTACCGTCACGTAAGGAAAGTAAGTGAGATCTAAGTATATGCTTATCGTTACTAGTGGCTAATCTTCGTGGGGTTGATCACGGATGGGGCTGTAATAACAGCTAGCCAGTCTACCCAGTAACTTTGGTTTAACAGGTAATGAGCATGTGTGTTGTATCCGAGACGTTTATTGATTCATTGCGAACAGATTGATAAAGTGATGTGCGTAATTTCTGTTCTATTTATAGGAACACGTAGTTTAAGGTTTACCAACATATTCGCTGATTGTGTATGTGCATGTTATACTGCATAAAGTTGAGCGTGTGACCTCTATTACCACTTTACGCGATTACACGTTCATTACATTGGATTGTTTATTGAGAGCTCAAGGTAAAGTATACATTCAATGTTGATTTATATTGGTATATATACACAAATAAAACATAATGAATTAATCTTTTTAATATTATGAATACACTATTGATGTGTGTAATTATGAATACAAAAGTGATATAAGACAACGTAGACTGTAAAACGGTGTAGATCCAGCACTCCTCGTTTGGGTCCATTACATAGCAGTGAAATTTGAACACGTTGATTGGTAAGTGGCCATAGCGAAAGTTAAATCGGATCACATTTTTGTAAGTGGGACAGGCATAAAATTCACTGTTTTTTCTTCCGGGTTGAGAGCAGACCTGATTCGGGAGATATCAGGGACTGAGATACTGATTGACTATGTGACCAGGACTTGCTTTTGGCCACATTAGGTTTTTTAAATTTAAGTTGCGAGCCTCCTGGTCACAAGTACTCTGGCGTGTGTAAAAAGATCTATAGTCCATTTCTTTTTTTGAGTTGTGATCTCAGTGTATCTGTTTGTATATATATATATATGATTTGCACGAAGAAATTGAGCGAATGTGAGTCTGATGAGTAAGTGATTTTATTGCATGATGGGTAAATATTGCATGATGGGTAAATAAACAATTTCCAATTCCCGCCAAACTAACCAACTAGGCACTTTTCTTCTGACAGTTGAACGATTAGGACATATAGAAAAATCTTCACTTCACAGATTTTCTAATATAAAAAATTGTTTTCTTTCGCTTCTTACTAAATCAGCCTGGTAAGAAATAATTTGTATTTTCAGTCTCATTTAAAACCGTATTTGTATTATGTGAAATGTGTGAATTATGTATCGCATGAAATTGTTTGAAGTTTGTGGTAATCGTTGTTTTCATGTCTTGTAATTTATGAATCGTACTGTGTCGTTACAGGTTTTTGTCTATAGTGTAAACAGGTAATAACAACTGCATTAAACCCAAATAAACCCCTCACCGATCTTAGTTCTTGATATAACCACCATCGGCCACAACTATAAAATAATGTAACGAAGTTATTTCACCAAATATTCAAATATTTTCACTTTTATTTCAGATACAATAAAGAGGACATCACCATACTACAATGGCTACTGAAGTAAATATATTTGTATCGTATCTTTCAATATTTTTTGACAGTAAGTTATGTTTGATGACTGGTGACAGCTAGCTGTCTATATACTCTCGTTCTTCTGTTTTGAATACTTTGGTTGAGAGACTGTGTAAAATGCAGAGTGGAGTTTGCAGTACCTATGGAGTTTGAAAGGGTGTTATGTCAGTGTTATAGTACATTTCACAAACATGTTATATTATCAAATTATACATTTTAAAACTGTTTAATTACGCAAGACCGCCCGCTTTGTAATATCTAACAAACATCTGTTAGGCACAGTTTGATCTGTTGTTATATCACCATAAGAGTTTATACTTTTATAGGATCTATAACTGCATGATCAGTCTTTATTAAATATCTTACTTTATTGGCGTATTATTTATTAGAGACGAGGTATACACTGTATACATTGAATCATATTCTATTTATCATGTCGAGGAAGATAAAGCTGTCACATGGGTTTTAAACAATAAGCAATACTTCTTATCTTGTTTCTACTGTCGCTTTTCAATATTGTTTACCATTAGGTTATATTGAACCCAGATGTGTGGGTATTTATATTGCAGTTTGATTATTTATATTGCAATTGAAGTATTTATACTACTGTTGGGTTTTAGATATGAATGTTAGTACTTATACATTTTAGTCTGGTTATTGTTGGGTTATAGATATGTTATATATATGAATGTTAGTGCTTTTACATTTTAGTCTGGTTATTGTTTGGTTATATATATGTTATAGATATAAATGTTAGTACTTATACATTTTAGTCTGGTTATTGTTGGCTTATAGATATGTTATAGATATGAATGTTAGTGCTTTTACATTTTAGTCTGGTTATTGTTGGCTTATAGATATGTTATAGATATGAATGTTAGTGCTTTTACATTTTAGTCTGGTTATTGTTAGCTTATAGATATGAATGTTAGTGCTTTTACATTTTAGTCTGGTTATTGTTGGCTTATAGATATGTTATAGATATGAATGTTAGTGCTTTTAAATTTTAGTCTGGTTATTGATGGCTTATAAATATGTTATAGATATGAATGTTAGTGCTTTTACATTTTAGTCTGGTTATTGTTGGCTTATAGATATGTTATAAATATGAATGTTAGTGCTTTTACATTTTAGTCTGGTTATTGTTGGCTTATAGATATGTTATAGATATGAATGTTAGTGCTTTTACATTTTAGTCTGGTTATTGTTGGGTTATATATATGTTATAGATATGAATGTTAGTGCTTATACATTTAAGTCTAGTTATTGTTGGGTTATAGATATGTTATAGATATTAATGTTAGTGCTTATACATTTTAGTCTGGTTATTGTTGGGTTATAGATATGTTATAGATATGAATGTTAGTGCTTTTACATTTTAGTCTGGTTATTGTTGGCTTATAGATATGAATGTTAGTGCTTTTACATTTTAGTCTGGTTATTGTTGGCTTATATATATGTTATAGATATGAATGTTAGTGCTTTTACATTTTAGTCTGGTTATTGTTGGCTTATAGATATGAATGTTATTGCTTTTACATTTTAGTCTGGTTATTGTTGGCTTATAGATATGTTATAGATATGAATGTTAGTGCTTTTACATTTTAGTCTGGTTATTGTTGGGTTATAAATATGTTATAGATATGAATGTTAGTGCTTTTACATTTTAGTCTGGTTATTGTTGGGTTATATATATATGTTATAGATATGAAAGTTAGTGATTATACATTTAAGTCTGGTTATTGTTGGGTTATATATATGTTATAGATATAAATGTTAGTGCTTATACATTTTAGTCTGGTTATTGTTGGCTTATAGATATGTTATAGATATGAATGTTAGAGCTTTTACATTTTAGTCTCGTTATTGTTGGCTTATAGATATGTTATAGATATGAATGTTAGTGCTTTTACATTTTAGTCTGGTTATTGTTGGGTTATAAATATGTTATAGATATGAATGTTAGTGCTTTTACATTTTAGTCTGGTTATTGTTGGGTTATATATATGTTATAGATATGAATGTTAGTGCTTATACATTTAAGTCTAGTTATTGTTGGGTTATAGATATGTTATAGATATTAATGTTAGTGCTTATACATTTTAGTCTGGTTATTGTTGGCTTATAGATATGTTATAGATATGAATGTTAGTGCTTTTACATTTTAGTCTGGTTATTGTTGGCTTATAGATATGAATGTTAGTGCTTTTACATTTTAGTCTGGTTATTGTTGACTTATATATATGTTATAGATGTGAATGTTAGTGGTTTTACATTTTAGTCTGGTTATTGTTGGCTGATAGATATGAATGTTAGTGCTTTTACATTTTAGTCTGGTTATTGTTGGCTTATAGATATGTTATGGATATGAATGTTAGTGCTTTTACATTTTAGTCTGGTTATTGTTGGGTTATAAATATGTTATAGATATGAATGTTAGTGCTTTTACATTTTAGTCTGGTTATTGTTGGGTTATATATATATGTTATAGATATGAATGTTAGTGCTTATACATTTAAGTCTGGTTATTGTTGGGTTATATATATATTATAGATATAAATGTTAGTGCTTATACATTTTAGTCTGGTTATTGTTGTGTTATAGATATGTTATAGATATAAATGTTAGTGCTTATACATTTTAGTCTGGTTATTGTTGGGTTATATATATGTTATAGATATAAATGTTATTGCTTATACATTTTAGTCTGGTTATTGTTGGCTTATAGATATGTTATAGATATAAATGTTAGTGCTTTTACATTTTAGTCTGGTTATTGTTGGCTTATAGATATGAATGTTAGTGCTTTTACATTTTAGTCTGGTTATTGTTGGCTTATATATATGTTATAGATATGAATGTTAGTGCTTTTACATTTTAGTCTGGTTATTGTTGGCTTATAGATATGAATGTTAGTGCTTTTACATTTTAGTCTGGTTATTGTTGGGTTATATATATATGTTATAGATATGAATGTTAGTGCTTATACATTTAAGTCTGGTTATTGTTGGGTTATATATATGTTATAGATATAAATGTTAGTGCTTATACATTTATGTATGGTTATTGTTGGGTTAAAGATATATTATAGATATAAATGTTAGTGCTTTTACATTTTAGTCTGGTTATTGTTGGGTTATAGATATGTTATAGATATTAATGTTATTGCTTATACATTTTAGTCTGGTTATTGTTGACTTATAGATATGTTATAGATATGAATGTTAGTGCTTTTACATTTTAGTCTGGTTATTGTTGTCTTATAGATATGAATGTTAGTGCTTTTACATTTTAGTCTGGTTATTGTTGGCTTATATATATGTTATAGATATGAATGTTAGTGCTTTTACATTTAAGTCTGGTTATTGTTGGCTTATAGATATGAATGTTAGTGCTTTTACATTTTAGTCTGGTTATTGTTGGCTTATAGATATGTTATAGATATGAACGTTAGTGCTTTTACATTTTAGTCTGGTTATTGTTGGGTTATAAATATGTTATAGATATGAATGTTAGTGCTTTTACATTTTAGTCTGGTTATTGTTGGCTTATAGATATGTTATAGATATGAATGTTAGTGATTTTACATTTTAGTCTGGTTATTGTTGGCTTATAGATATGTTATAGATATGAATGTTAGTGCTTTTACATTTTAGTCTGGTTATTGTTGGCTTATAGATATGAATGTTAGTGCTTTTACATTTTAGTCTGGTTATTGTTGGCTTATATATATGTTATAGATATGAATGTTAGTGCTTTTACATTTTAGTCTGGTTATTGTTGGCTTATAGATATGAATGTAAGTGCTTTTACATTTTAGTCTGGTTATTGTTGGCTTATAGATATGTTATAGATATGAATGTTAGTGCTTTTACATTTTAGTCTGGTTATTGTTAGGTTATAAATATGTTATAGATATGAATGTTAGTGCTTTTGCATTTTAGTCTGGTTATTGTTGGGTTATATATATATGTTATAGATATGAATGTTAGTGCTTATACATTTAAGTCTGGTTATTGTTGGGTTATATATATGTTATAGATATAAATGTTAGTGCTTATACATTTTAGTCTGGTTATTGTTGGGTTATAGATATGTTATAGATATAAATATTAGTGCTTATACATTTTAGTCTGGTTATTGTTGGGTTATAAATATGTTATAGATATGAATGTTAGTGCTTTTACATTTTAGTCTGGTTATTGTTGGCTGATAGATATGTTATAGATATGAATGTTAGAGCTTTTACATTTTAGTCTGGTTATTGTTGGGTTATATATATATGTTATAGATATGAATGTTAGTGCTTATACATTTAAGTCTGGTTATTGTTGGGTTATATATATGTTATAGATATAAATGTTAGTGCTTATACATTTTAGTCTGGTTATTGTTGGGTTATAGATATGTTATAGATATAAATGTTAGTGCTTAAACATTTTAGTCTGGTTATTGTTGGCTTATAGATATGTTATAGATATAAATGTTAGTGCTTATACATTTTAGTCTGGTTATTGTTGGCTTATAGATATGTTATAGATATGAATGTTAGTGCTTTTACATTTTAGTCTGGTTATTGTTGGCTTATAAATATGAATGTTAGTGCTTTTACATTTTAGTCTGGTTATTGTTGGCTTATATATATGTTATAGATATGAATGTTAGTGCTTTTACATTTTAGTCTGGTTATTGTTGGCTTATAGATATGAATGTTAGTGCTTTTACATTTTAGTCTTGTTATTGTTGGTTTATAGATATGTTATAGATATGAATGTTAGTGCTTTTACATTTTAGTCTGGTTATTGTTGGGTTATAAATATGTTATAGATATGAATGTTAGTGCTTTTGCATTTTAGTCTGGTTATTGTTGGGTTATATATATATGTAATAGATATGAATGTTAGTGCTTATACATTTAAGTCTGGTTATTGTTGGGTTATATATATGTTATAGATATAAATGTTAGTGCTTATACATTTTAGTCTGGTTATTGTTGGGTTATATATATGTTATAGATATAAATGTTAGTGCTTATACATTTTAGTCTGGTTATTGTTGGGTAATATATATGTTATAGATATAAATGTTATTGCTTATACATTTTAGTCTGGTTATTGTTGGCTTATAGATATGTTATAGATATGAATGTTAGTGCTTATACATTTTAGTCTGGTTATTGTTGGCTTATAGATATGTTATAGATATGAATGTTAGTGCTTTTACATTTTAGTCTGGTTATTGTTGGCTTATAGATATGAATGTTAGTGCTTTTGCATTTTAGTCTGGTTATTGTTGGGTTATATATATGTTATAGATATGAATGTTATTGCTTTTACAATTTAGTCTGGTTATTGTTGGCTTATAGATATGAATGTTAGTGCTTTTACATTTTAGTCTGGTTATTGTTGGGTAATAGATATGTTATAGATATGAATGTTAGTGCTTTTACATTTTAGTCTGGTTATTGTTGGGTTATAGATATGTTATAGATATGAATGTTAGTGCTTATACATTTTAGTCTGGTTATTGTTGGCTTATAGATATGTTACAGATATGAATGCTAGTGCTTTTACATTTTAGTCTGGTTATTGTTGGGTTATAGATATGTTATAGATATGAATGTTAGTGCTTATACATTTTAGTCTGGTTATTGTTGGGTTATATATATGATATAGTTATGAATGTTAGTGCTTATACATTTTAGTCTGGTTATTGTTGGGTTATATATATGATATAGTTATGAATGTTAGTGCTTATACATTTTAGTCTGGTTATTGTTGGGTTATAGATATGTTATAGATATGAATGTTAGTGCTTATACATTTAAGTCTAGTTTTTGTTGGGTTATATATATATGTTATAGATATGAATGTTAGTGCTTTTACATTTTATTCTGGTTAATGTTGGCTTATAGATATGTTATAGATATGAATGTTAGTGCTTATACATTTTAGGCTGGTTATTGTTGGCTTATAGATATGTTATAGATATGAATGTTAGTGCTTTTACATTTTAGTCTGGTTATTGTTGGCTTATAAATATGTTATAGATATGAATGTTAGTGCTTTTACATTTTAGTCTGGTTATTGTTGGCTTATAGATATGAATGTTAGTGCTTTTACATATTAGTCTGGTTATTGTTGGCTTATAGATATGAATGTTAGTGCTTTTACATTTTAGTCTGGTTATTGTTGGCTTATAGATATGTTATAGATATGAATGTTAGTGCTTTTACATTTTAGTCTGGTTATTGTTGGCTTATAGATATGAATGTTAGTGCTTTTACATTTTAGTCTGGTTATTGTTGGCTTATAGGTATGAATGTTAGTGCTTTTACATTTTAGTCTGGTTATTGTTGGGTTATAGATATGTTATAGATATGAATGTTAGTGCTTTTACATTTTAGTCTGGTTATTGTTGGGTTATATATATGTTATAGATATGAATGTTAGTTCTTTTACATTTTAGTCTGGTTATTGTTGGGTTATATATATGTTATAGATATGAATGTTAGTG
Source organism: Panopea generosa (assembly GCA_029582155.1). Classification (NCBI taxonomy): domain Eukaryota; kingdom Metazoa; phylum Mollusca; class Bivalvia; order Adapedonta; family Hiatellidae; genus Panopea; species Panopea generosa. The sequence continues at coordinate 67,889,223 of CM055906.1, forward strand.
CTTTTACATTTTAGTCTGATTATTGTTGGGTTATAAATATGTTATAGATATGAATGTTAGTGCTTTTACATTTTAGTCTGGTTATTGTTGGGTTATATATATGTTATAGATATGAATGTTAGTGCTTTTACATTTTAGTCTGGTTATTGTTTGGTTATATATATGTTATAGATATGAATGTTAGTGCTTATACATTTAAGTCTGGTTATTGTTGGGTTATAGATATTAATGTTTGTTATTTTACATTTTAGTCTGGTTATTGTTGGGTTATAAATATGTTATAGATACGAATGTTAGTGCTTTTACATTTTAGTCTGGTTATTGTTGTGTTATAGATATTTATGTTAGTGCTTTTACATTTTAGTTTGGTTATTTATATTAAGTAGGAGTATTATTATTAAAAAGGGTAAAAGCTTGTCTGCTATATTCCACTTGTGGTTGGGCTCTGTGTTTCTAAGGGATTCATAAAGCAGTTCGAATCTCAGAAGTAACATGCTTTAATGTAGAATTAAAGATAGGCAAAAACATACCAATTAAAACAAACAACAACAACCCATAGTCCCAGAACCAGAAGTTCCGAAATAATACCTTATTGTAATATTTATTTTTTTTGCTTTTTGGCCATTTTTTTATATTTTTTTTTTCTTAATCGGTAAAGGGGGTAATTCAAACACCGATACTGCCGCTTGTGTTCGGTATGTACATATCATACATGTCCACTATTCTATTGGTGGGCAAATGTGCCTCTCCAGTCCTTCGTATAATGACTCACAATTGAAGAACCATCATAAAAAGCTATAAATAGCGTGGTGTGCCAGAAAGTATTTTTTTTAAAAACAAATTCATCCACTCCTTTTATACAGACATGTGCTTTTATCAGCAGGTACAAGATGTGAATAGTCTGCACAAAACAGTACAGGAAGTGCAGACGACGACACATCTCATTCTGAGAAGACTAAATGACATTTCCTCGATGACTGAAACAGAAACAAAGAAGTCGTCTTCTAATAAATGGTAAGTGTTGATTGTTTTTATATAGCCATATTTACAATAGATTTGTTTGAAGGTAACTGAAGGTAACTTGGCGAATTCCGTAATATTTCGGTTTTGTGTTTCGTATAATGTGCAGATAAGCATCTTCGATTTGTTGGTGCAAGTTGGGTTTAAAAAATAAAACATGAACATTATTTACTCAGCAGACAACATTAAAACTAAATAACACATATAAACTCTGAATGTCCACGAAAATAGTATACTTCAATACACCATGTTACGTAACAAAAATGTTTGATTAAATATATTCAAAATAAGAACATTTCGGAAGAAATAATAACATGGGTTATCACGTAAAAGTGTTACAAAATATAACATATGTGTTAACACGTGGTATTCCATATATTTTGTAACTTGTTAAGCATATAACAAACAATAATGCTTTTAACATTATATCATATTATTAGAAAGGTGGCTTTATTGATTTACGAAATACAAAAAAAGCAAGAAAAAAATCTCAAATCTTTATACATTCACCTTAGCATGCTAATTGATAATCACGTGTCTCTAAGCATTATTATGCGTTGTCTATATAATGTAAACACTAATGTATATATATATTATTATTATTTTCTCAGCAAATGTTGCAGTGAGAACAATTTAAAAGGTGAGTGTACACATCGATTCAGTCTGTAGATGACGGTGTCAGTGTTTTTATAAAAAGCTATGACACAATAATATTTAAATAAATGTACCTATTCGTTATAACTTAAGACGAATATAAACTATACAGTCTGTGTAGGTCAATATATAGTTATTGTATACTTATTTACTTGTATTTATTTTAAACAACAAATTAACAACTAATACATATATTTAATACATATAAATTGGAGTGGTCCTCATTATAAAGCGTTCAAAATATAATCACTTATTAATTACGGACAAACTTTGTTTAAATTTGCCATTTTATTTAGTTCCTATATTATCGTTATTTGCGACAGAAGCAGACTATCGAGTTCGAAGATTGGAGGATATTGTCAATAAAAACAAAACTCTTACGAATCAGATTCGCCAGCAGTTAAATACTTTGCGAGAAGATACACAAGCTTTGAATTCAGTTGAACATAAATCTGTTACATATACAGAAACAGAGAGTGCGCGTGATAACGGAAAACGAATGAAATCGTTATCGCACTCCAAAGACATTAAAACATCCGTCCTTAAAATGCCCATAAAAACTCACACAACGACAAATATAAGGACTGATGTTGCGATTACTACAAAACATCAAAAGAGGGATGAAACGGATTTAGTTACAGCAGAATATTCCAAAATATGTGATCCAGAATCAACTAATGTCAACATTGAAACTGTTTCGGATAAAACCAATATAAAACCAACTAGCACGCGACCAAGCACTTCATCTCTCTCTGAATCATCGGACAAAACTGGTGGGATAAAATCATCAAATATGGCCGACAAATCCAGGTATACGCTGTATTATTAATTACATTTCAGATGAAATTTCAAAAGTTTAAGGTGTAAGCCCTCGTGAACAAACTCAATAAAACCAAGCGTGTAATATTTATTCTTTGCTCCATGGTTTTAAGGAATTAAAGAGGTGTTAAGAGAAACACATATGTTACGTGAATTAATTTTAAATTCATTCACGCAAGCTATATTGCATACTATTCATATGCACCACGGATAAAATGCCTCTGTATTAACATCATTTTTACCATCGGCATAATTTTATCATTCTATATTTTAGAAAAGATGCTTTCAAACAGGCGAATTGTACAAAAACAGAAGCTATTCAAAGAACTGACGGTAAGCAGCATATTAGAAAAAACAACAATGATAAAGAAAAAATAAATATCCAAAACAGAAAAGTATAATGTCCAACAGGCGTATCATTCAAATAACACAGCCACCACAGCAGTATCGATAATCAAATAAAATAATAAAACAAACATTACAATACATACATACAAAAGAAATAGAACAATCATTACAATACATACATATAGAAGAAATAGAACATTCATTTATATTACATACATACAGAATAAATAGAACAATCATTATAATATATACAAACAGAAGAAATAGAACAATCATTATAATACATACATACAGAAGAAATAGAACAATCATTATAAAACATACATACATACAAAAGAAAAAAGAACAATCATTACAATACATAAATACAGAAGAAATAGAACAATCATTACAATACATACATACAGAAGAAATAGAACATCCATTACAATACATACATACATAAGAAATAGATCGATCATTACAATCCATACATACAGAAGAAATACAACAAAAATTACAATACATGCATACTGAAGAAATAGAACAATCATTACAATGCATACATACAGAATAAATAGAACAATAATTGCAATGCATACATACAGAAGAAATAGAACAATCATTACAATCCATACATACAGAAGAAATGGAACAATCATTACAATGCATACATACAGAAGAAATGGAACAATCATTACAATGCATACATACAGAAGAAATAGAACAATCTTTACAATCCATACATACAGAAGAAATACAACAACCATTACAATACATGCATACAGAAGAAATAGAACAATCATTACAATGCATACATGCAGAAGAAATAGAACAATCATTGCAATGCATACATACAGAAAAAATACAACAATCATTACAATCCATACATACAGAAGAAATACAACAACCATTACAATACATGCATGCTGAAGAAATAGAACAATCATTACAATGCATACATACAGAAGAAAAAGAACAACCATTACAATACATACATACAGAAGAAATACAACAATCATTACAATCCATACATACAGAAGAAATAGAACAATCATTGCAATGCATACATACAGAAGAAATACAACAATCATTACAATCCATACATACAGAGGAAATACATACAGAAGAAATACAACAATCATTACAATCCATACATACAGAAGAAATAGAACAATCATTGCAATGCATACATACAGAAGAAATACAACAATAATTACAATCCATACATACAGAGGAAATACAACAACCATTTCAATACATGCATACTGAAGAAATAGAACAATCATTACAATGCATACATACAGAAGAAATAGAACAATCATTACATTACCTACATACTGAAGAAATAGAACAATCATTACAATGCATACATACAGAAGAAATAGAACAATCATTACAATCCATACATACAGAAGAAATACCACAACCATTACAATACATGCATACTGAAGAAATAGAGCAATCATTACAATGCATACATACAGAAGAAATAGAACAATCATTGCAATGCATACATACAGAAGAAATACAACAATCATTACAATCCATACATACAGAGGAAATACATACAGAAGAAATACAACAATCATTACAATCCATACATACAGAAGAAATAGAACAATCATTGCAATGCATACATACAGAAGAAATACAACAATAATTACAATCCATACATACAGAGGAAATACAACAACCATTTCAATACATGCATACTGAAGAAATAGAACAATCATTACAATGCATACATACAGAAGAAATAGAACAATCATTACATTACCTACATACTGAAGAAATAGAACAATCATTACAATGCATACATACAGAAGAAATAGAACAATCATTACAATCCATACATACAGAAGAAATACCACAACCATTACAATACATGCATACTGAAGAAATAGAGCAATCATTACAATGCATACATACAGAAGAAATAAAACAATCATGACAATACCTACATACAGACGAAATAAAACAATCATTACAATGCATACATATAGAAGAAATAGAACAATCATAACAATCCATACATACAGAAGAAATACAACAGCCTTTACAATTCATGCATAGAGAAGAAATAGAACAATCATTACAATACATACATACAGAAGAAATAGAACAATCATTACAATGCATACATACAGAAGAAAAAGAACAATCATTACATTACCTACATACAGAAGAAATAGAATAATCATTACATTACCTACATACAGAAGAAATAGAACAATCATTACAATTCATACATACAGAAGAAATAGAACAATCATTGCAATGCATGCATACAGAAGAAATACAACAACCATTACAATACATGCATATAGAAGAAATAGAACAACCATTACAATACCTACATACAGAAGAAATAGAACAATCATTACATTACCTACATACAGAAGAAATGCAACAATCATTACATTACCTACATACAGAAGAAATAGAACAATCATTACATTACATACATACAGAAGAAATAGAACAATCATTACAATACCTACATACAGAAGAAATAAAACATGATTACAATGCATACATACAGAAGAAATAGAACAATCATTACAATCCATACATACAGAAGAAATGCAACAACCATTACAATACATGCATAGAGAAGAAATAGAACAATCATTACAAAACATAAATACAGAAGAAATAGAACAATCATTACAATGCATACATACAGAAGAAATAGAACAATCATTACAATGCATACATACAGAAGAAATAGAAAAATCATTACATTACCTACATACAGAAGAAATAGAACAATCATTACAATGCATACATACAGAAGAAATAGAACAATCATTGCAATGCATAGATACAGAAGAAATACAACAACCATTACAATACATGCATATAGAAGAAATAGAACAACCATTACAATACCTACATACAGACAAAATAAAACAATCATTACAATACATGCATACAGAAGAAATACAACAATCATTACAATCCATACATACAGAAGAAATACAACAACCATTACAATCCATACATACAGAAGAAATAGAACAATCATTACAATGCATACATACAGAAGAAATACAACAACCATTACAATCCATACATACAGAAGAAATAGAACAATCATTACAATGCATACATACAGAAAAAATAGAACAATAATTGCAATGCATACATAAAGAAGAAATAGAACAATCATTATAATCCATACATGCAGAAGAAATAGAACAATCATTACAATGCATACATACAGAAAAAATGGAACAATCATTACAATGTATACAAGCAGATCAAAATAGAACAATCATTACAATCCATACATACAGAAGAAATAGAACAATCATTGCAATGCATGCATACAGAAGTAATACAACAACGATTACAATACATGCATACAGAAGAAATAGAACAATCATTACATTTCTTACATACAGAAGAAATAGAACAATCATTACAATGCATGCATACAGATGAAATAGAACAATCATTACATACATACAGAAGAAATACAACAACCATTACAATACATGCATACAGAAGAAATAGAACAATCATTACAATGTATACATACAGAAGAAATAGAACAATTATTACAATGCATAGATACAGAAGAAATAGAACAATCATTAAAATGCATACATACAGAAGAAATAGAACAATCATTAAAATGCATACATACAAAAGAAATAGAACAATCAATAAAATGCATACATACAGAAGAAATAGAACAATCATTAAAATGCATACATACAGAAGAAATAGAACAATCATTGCAATGCATACATACAAAAGAAATAGAACAATCAATAAAATGCATACATACAGAAGAAATACAACAATCATTTCAATACATACATACAGAAGAAATAGAACAATCATTACAATGCATATATACAGAAGAAATAAAACAATCATTACAATACATACATACAGAAGAAATATAAACAATCATTACAATACATACATTCAGAAGAAATATAAACAATCATTAAAATACATAGATACAGAAGAAATAAAACAATCATTACAATCCATACATACAGAAGAAATATAAACAATCATTACAATGCATACATACAGAAGAAATAGAACAATCATTACAATACATACATACAGAAGAAATAGAAGAATCATTACAATCCATACATACAGAAGAAATAGAACAATCATTACAATCCATACATACAGAACAAACAGAACAATCATTACAATACTTACATACAGAAGAAATAGAACAATCATTAAAATGCATACATACAGCAGAAATAAAACAATCATTACAATGCATACATACAGAAGAAATAGAACAATCATTACAATACCTACATACAGAAGAAATAAAATAATCATTACAATACCTACATACAGAGGAAATAGAACAATCATTACAATGCATACATGCAGCAGAAATAGAACAATCATTACAATACCTACATACAGAAGAAATAGAACAATCATTACAATGCATACATACAGAAAAAATAGAACAATCATTACAATACATACATACATTGAAATAGAACAATCATAACAATGCATACATACAGAAGAAATAAAACAATCATTACAATACATACATACAGAAGAAATAGAGCAATTATTACAATACATACATACAGAAGAAATACAACAACCATTGCAATGCATACATACAGAAGAAAAACAACAACCATAACAGTACATGCATACAGAAGAAATAAAACAATCATTGCAATGCATACAAACAGAAGAAATAGAACAATTATTACAATACATACATGCAGAAGAAATAAAACAACCATTGCAATGCATACATATAGAAGAAAAACAACAACCATAACAGTACATGCATACAGAAGAAATACAACAACCATTTCAATGCATACATACAGAAGAAATAGAAATAAGTTATTTTGTTCTCATCATACACTAGTAAGACATTGTATTATGTATGACATTGTGTATGTTGCAATGTTATCTCAATATAATATCTAATTTGGCCGAATGGTTTTAGGCGCTGCCTTGAGAGACCACGTACCTCTCTTGAAACCAAATCGTAGCTTGTGGAAGTTTGACAGTTACTTGCGGAAGGAGGAGGTCGGTTTTACTCAGATTCATCCTGAAGTTTTCCTACACCAACAAATCTGGATATGCCACATATAACTATTTTGAAAATGGCGTTAAGTCCCACTATAAAAAGCATGTAATGATATATAAAAAGTGGTAGAGGATAATTTTAAAAGAAAAAAAACATATCAGAGTTCAGTTTTGTTACGTCACACATGCATTTATATAATTTTTTAAATAATCGTTATAGTAAAGGTCGTTGATCAGAAAGAAAAACATTACCTGATGTCGCCGGCGATATGGGATATGAAGGCAGCCCAGGAATATTCTTTCGGTTTGTATAAACTTAAAGCTTTATTTTTTAAATATTCGTTTTGTAGGTCAATATATGGTAATAAGGATGACGATTCTATTTAGATTAATTGTGAAGTTTTATCCAACAAGTAAAAATGGGTTCGTCGATTCCATCAATTATATTACCTGTTAAAATGATGTTTAACCCAAATTTGTAGATTATTTATGTTAATCATTTAGATTTAGATGGTGAAAAGTTACATCGTTATTTCGACTTTTCTCCATTGTAGTGTCGACTTTTCACCATCGTTGTTTCGTTGTTTCGACTTTTCACAAGCGTGGTTTTGGTGTTTCGACTTACTTAATTTAATAGATATGCCGCGATAGCACCGTAATAATTAGAAACTTTATAATATTGTCAATTTCAGCCTCAATTAATGGACCGCGCTGCGGAATACGTTCAGCACTGTGTATTGACATATCATACAGCATGTCCGTGGGAGATTCATGGTTGCAAGCAAAGTCATTCGTTGACAACTACATAAGCGGTTTGTATAATTCTCCATCGCTTTTAATTATCATTTGAGTTTATTGTCGTTTTTAATATCAACAAATTATTGATGGCAATCGGTTTTATTGGGGGAAGAAGATCACATTGAGATGAATGCAGTTGCCATGGTTAATCTAGGTCCACGTGGTTAATGACTCACTTATTAATAACCTCCCCTTAGTGACGGTAGCATTATTCTTGCGCACGTTAGAGCTGTGTAAATCAGTTTTATTACTTTTTGTTTAAAATGCTTAAAGTGACCATATTTCATTGTACATATCAGAAGATTGGACAATTTTCATTTTGGGTGACACTGGATACAGTTTGATGAAGGTATAACAGTTTAAAGATGCGTAGTGATACACTGCATCACATGGGCAGACTTGTCAAAAATGAAAGGGTGTCATCGAACCATCGAAATTGTGAAAAAAGCAATCTGATTAACCCTATGTTTTTCTTGCATAGATGGACCTACAGACGACTATCTTTTGAAACAATACACTTTTAGAACCATTTGCAATGTGTTCAAGAAGAGCATGTCTCAATATATATAGAACAGTACAAAATTAATTGGTGTGTGAGAAAGGACAATTGTTGCATTATTAGGTATAAAATGTACATGTTCAACGATGGACCACAATCTTGAATATGTTAATCAATTATCCATTGAATCTAGGCCTGGAAGCAATGGCAGCAAATGGACTCACTGATGAACATGTTGCATTGGTTACGTTTGGACACGAAACGGAAATAAAACAAAGACTAACAAATGATTACAGCAAAATTCGAAGAGCCTTTGGTAAGTAAAACGAGCTCTTATCTCTTGTTATGTTGTATTTTGAATGGTGCTCAACGCCATTTTCAACACAGTTCAGGTTATATAAGGCATATCTAGTTTAATTGGTGGAGGAAGACCCCAGAATGAATCTGAGTAGAACCACCGTCCTTCCGCAAGTTACTGACAAACTTCCTCACATAAAGTTTTTGGGGCAAGCGTGATTCGAACCTACGACCTATGCGGTAGGAGGTAAGTGATCTTGAGACGGCAAACTCAATATAGTTGGGAAGTATTTATCAACATTGTAAATAAAGGTAAATACATGCGAGATGCAACGTAACAACTCAATACATATTGGATTATGTTATATGTAGTTTTAGTAGTAGTTTTATTGTGTCTTAGTTTGTGGGTAAGGACATTTCCTTAACATTACTCAAAAAGTGTTTCTTCACCTGGAAAATAGAACATATAATATCAGATCATGTTTTCATTGGCAAATTCAATTCAGTCCCCAACAATACCAATTTTGCAATCAGAAAATACGGAGTGAAGTTTTTACTATAAAAAGTGTAAAACACACTTATATAATACAAAGACGTGAAGAAGATGTTTAGACAATTAAGAGCACCACCGCAAGTGGGTGCGACTCGTCTTTTTTTTCAAATCTATTACGTAGGTCAAAGTCAGTGAAGTAAAATGATGGTGATTAGTTTTAAAAATCAATAATATTACTGAAAAAATAAAACAGATTAAAACAAATCACAAAAAAAAATAGAGATGTTGGTTTCAAAGTTGAAATGGGGCAGAGTATTTGATATAATACAAAACAAAACAAATGGGCAGCAGGGTAGGGGTCTTGGTTGGGCTCAGGCAGGAAAGTCCATTAAATAGGTCAAGGTCAGTGATGTAAACTTTTTTTAGTTGAAGGTGATCAGCTCACATAGTTAATAGTATTACTGAAAAATAAAATTGGTCTAAAGAAATTGAAACCCGGGCTAAACAAAAAACTTTAACCTAAGGTTTTAAAGTCCAAAGTATGGAAATTTATGTAAGTTAATTATATACATTGTTTCTACAACATAATATAAATGTGTTTATGAAGGTTAGTCACCAAAACATGAGTAGTTCACAGAAACTGAGAAATAGCTGAGTTAAATATAAAACTTACACCAAATCAGAGCTAAACAAAAAACTTTAACCAAAGGTTTTAGAGCCCAAAGTATGAAAATTTAGGTAAGTTAACTATATACATTGTTTGTATAATATTATATAAATGTATTTAAGAAGTTTAGTCACCGTAACATGAGTTGTGTGTTCAGAAACAGAGAAAAGGCTGAGCTTAACATAAAACTTTAACCAGCGGACGACAACGACGACGACATCATCGACGACAACGCCAGTGTCATGACAATAGCTCTTCGTTTTTTTCTTCAAAAAGACGAGCTAATAATACAGCATCCACATTATCGACAATAAAAAATTGTCTTAAATATCACATAATATACTAGCATGACTTTTATAATCGGCAGTATGTATGCAAATCCTTAATTTCAAATTTTCCTTTGAAAAGGGTTATAGTAATAAACGGCTTAAAATGTTCAATAAATTATGTTTTTTCTTTTCAGTTTGCGATGGTATAGTAAAAAAAACAACAACATTGTTTCATATACCCTTTTTTACTCAATTTCTCATTACAAGCGTGGTACCACCGGTTTATGGAAACTGTTAATAATTTCTTTAACATGAAGCCCGGCTAACTTAGTTATTACGCGCCTGACTGTGAATCAGTTGGTCATGAGTTCAAATCTCGCCCGTCCACAGTCTCTGTGATGAACATTATTCGACGATCATGAGTCTCCCATCTCTGAATATGTGGCGAAGTAGACAGTTAAATGCAAAGATGATGTGTTCAATCTATGAAATAAAAGTGGTATTTCAATGGAAGCAGCAATTATTTTCTATGTTTTATGCAGGTAATATCAAACTTGGTGGCCCTTCTCCAATGATCGGTGGTGTAAAGATATCACTAGCTGCAATAACCTCACCGTATGGTATGTATCACTAATAAGTAAATTATAGCTATTCCAATATTATACGTGTATGCATTTATTTCTTTTTAATGGAGGTTATATATGTATGTACCAGTTTATTGGTGAAAGAAAATACCATGTTTATGAACCTGAATCCGGTTAGAACTACTGTCCTTCTTCAAGGACGGATAGTTTTCAAAGTATTCATGTCGAGAGGTTAGTGATCTGAAGACAGTGCATTAAACGTCGGAGGACATACTTGCTCATTGTGTTACCACTAGGTGGCGCTTACGCACTGGTATATGTCCCAACGCATGGATTCTGGGATTTGCTGTCATTAGAACTATTTATATTTCGCCGTAACATCATCAGGAATATCGCAATGCAGTCTTTTTCCTCCGAAACATTATTCACACACCAAATTTACTTAAGTGGTTTGATGAATCCATTAGATACTGTCGTTTCTCGCATAATACCTGCAATGGTAAACATTATTTCCGGAACGAAAATGGTCGAAGTTTATATATTTGTTTGTTAAAATTCATTAATGTATAATATCTAAGAATATATATATATATTTATTCAAAACATTTCCTAATGATCCTATATTTAATGAGATTCATGTACTACTGTCACGTGACAAAAATGGTTAGTTTCATTGGAGATATCATAATAATATAGTTCTCACCTATATGGTTGGCAGCAATAACAAATTGGAAATAAACATCCAATGCCGATGTACTATTTTCAGGCGCTGGAGCGATTGTCAATGGTATACACGTAAATCCTAAGATAATAATGATAACAGATGGGAAACCAACCGACGGAAGACTGTATGCTGGACCAGACGTTGGTGATGTTGTAGAAGAAGAATCGGTACTTACTATCATAGTTTAGTTGGATGGCGATATTTCTTATTATTTTAATTAAATATATTTTCATTTTTTTCTATAATCATATGTTGGCTAAGTGCTTAACAAAGATATTTGTCATTTTTGATCACGGAAACCAATCACCGAATCTCGAAAATAGAATACTGCTTAAACCAGGACTGGGTCGGGAAATGAACGTTGCATATTAAATAATCCCTCGTGAGTATACTTAATATAGCTATCACCCCACCTGACATTCTATGTACTTGTCATTTCATGTATTTTCTTAAAAATATCAAAGCAGTATCTTTGAAAATTAGACTTGATTAAGAATTACCATTTAGGCTTTGTAAAATATATAAACACTTGTCTACTAATGTCGTATACAAACTACACTAGCGCTACCCTATAGTTTAACGGAGATATTGGAAATACAAAAGTGGCGAGCTAGCTGTTCCGTTCAGTAGATATACATAAACATATATTATTGGCTTTCACAATGACAGTCATATTTGCCAAATAATGACCATATTTCAACTTCGTCTTGCTTTCATTTCGGATGTTTGATAACGTTTGTTTTAGATCATAGATAAAATTATGTTAGCCAGAAGTGAATCTGAGATATGTTACATATTAAATCCCCACGAACTATCTCTATAAGAACCGAAAATTTTGTTTTTCTTCATTTCTTTCATTATTTGCGTTTCAAAGGATACTTTTGACATATATCAGTGCCCATATTTGTCCTCTAATGTTTTATCAAACGGTGGTACATTGTAACTATATTTTGATACAGTTTCAAAATTGTATATTTATTTTTAAATACAGATATCCAATTGCATGTTTTTGATATAATCAATACTTATTTTTCGATGACAGTCGCAAATTATTTATGTTTCAGACAAGGTCAAGTATTCTTATAGAGATGGCAAAAATTCAAAGTTTCAATTTAGATTTGTTCTGTGTGCCGGTTGGTAATGCAAATACGGTAAGTATTTTTACGAGAATGCCAGATAATGAAAAGTAAAAACTCACAGGCGCCAGTCGCCTGTGAATTTTCATTTTTTGGGGTAGCTTCGAAAAATGGAAAAAATGCATAAACAATTCAAGACTCAGGCATGAAATTTTGACAGTAGAAGACAGAGATGGCACATAATATATATACACTTTCATTCAAATCGGATGACATTTTCTGCACTAAAAATATCTCTATGTAAATGGTGAGTTTTAAAGTACCTGAGAGTATATATAATTCCATTCTCACTTACACTTGTGTATTTAAAGCATTTTCATTCGGGATAACGTCAATTTTTCAAATACTTTTATTTTCCGATAAAAGCCCTTTTGTCGGACTACTTTCTTTCGTTCTTAAATATCATATATTCCTTTGTTTATATTATGTTTACATTTTCATTCATATGCTTTACTTGTTGGACATCTTAAAACGAAAAAAAATCTGTATATCCTATTCATAGCTGACAGTGTTCTGTGAAGTCAGATATCCTAGGACAGTGGCACTTAGGCGAACTGTTTATTTTTAATTGTATACTGATTGAATTCATTTTTAATGCATGTGTAAGAAATGTCGAATCACGGGCAAATCTTGTGTAAAGTCCGATTTGTGGGATATTCGACATTCTTTACGCATGTGTTAAAAACAAAAAAAATGGATTTAATCCTATAAAAAAAAGTACATAGTTATTTTAAATTAATATAATTTAACAATGTTTCAGGAATTCATTGACCTTCTTGTATCTGTAGCTGATGGGAAAATGTTGCAATATACAGACGGGCGAAAACTATCAAGACGTTTGATGTTAACGGTAAGTCACTCTATGGTTTCGTTTCAAACTCATTTATTTTACGTCGATTGTGAAACAAGTGTTCGGATAACGTAGACAAATCACGCTCAAAGTGTTCCTGGATGGAGCCAGTACTAAGTCTAAGCATATGCGGATAAAGCGTCTTATAATCAAAGATTGTTTTTCATAGCATTATATTTCGAGTTGACTATTTATCAGCAATAGTGTTTAACAGTAGTGACATACGCATATGTAAGCTAAAGTTAATGTTTGTGTGTCATTTATTATTTAGCTCAAAGCCAAAATATATCAAATTGGGTTGACTGGACTGGGTTTAGGCGATTTAGGCGAAGAATTCTCAAAGGAAGACGAAGTAAGCATCAACCACACTTGTACATTTAAGCCTGTCTGTCTGTCTGTCTGTCTGTCTGTCTGTCTGTCTGTCTGTCTGTCTGTCTGTCTGTCTGAATGATCTGTTAATTCCTTTACCGTGGGCATTTAGTTTAGACAAAATATATTTAATATGAAACAATTATATGTAATACATGCTATACAAACTGTGCTAATTCAATATAACCATTCAATTTTATTATATTCCATTCCAATTAATTATAATATATGGTCAAGTTGTATTATAGTCTATCAGAGAACCTGATATCTCCTGAATCAGGTCTATTTACCCTCAATGAAAAGGCAGGGAATTCGATGCCTGTCCAACAATTCATAGCAATAGACTGTGACGTTATTCAAACTGGAAACCTAGCATATAAAAATCATATCCAGCAGTTAGCACATGAATCCCATTTGAGTTTTATATGAGAATCATATGTATATCCTTTCATATGAGAATCAAATGTATATCCTTTCATATGAGAATCATATGTAACTCAGTTGCCAATGTACGTCATGGACATGGACTTAAATTACAGATTGCTTCTTTCACATATACAATTGTACGAATTTTTGGATATGAGCCAATTAAAATTGTTGCAACGCTGAAATTTTTCTGTGAAATGTCATTACAAAGATGATCTATCTGTAAGCATCATTTATTTTTAAGGAGCAAATCCAAGAAATAATTGATACCGATAAAAAGAGAGAAAAATTGTCATCAAACAATGACTATAATGATGATGATGAAAAATATACTGAAAGTGACTGTGGAACACTCCCGCCAGTTGGGTCACGTGTAATACGAGGTCCTGATTGGAGCTGGGAGAATCAGGACAGCGGGGGACCAGGAACAGTGATCGGACATATGTTAGACAGTACGTCATAGACATAGATTGTTAAAGATAAATTGATTTTAATGAAGTAATTTTTCAGCGAATATGACTTTTATATAAGTAATTCGTCACATCATCCGATTTTCACAATACATTCGTTAAGATAAATCTGTAAAAATAGTTTACACGATAAGTAATACAGTTGAATTATATCATTGGTAATTCCAGCGACAATGTAAAATATCCCAGATTTATTATATACTGAGAGGATAAAGAAACGCCTTGTGCATTTCAGAGCCACGTTATCAAACTATTATATGCGATGTTTACAGGTGAAGGTAATTCGCTAAATAATAAAGATCATATTGACAAAAACATTAAACCGTTACATCTATATTCTAAAACTGTATGTATTTGAGAATGTGGCTCTAAAATTCATCCTGCATTTGTTTATCCTTTCAGTATAGTATAATTCCAAATTCATACCGAGGATGTAGATCTATGACAATGTAAGTTGCAATTTGTGGACATGAATGATGTAACTTAGTTTATATATAAAACAGTGCATCAGAATATGCAAAATGTACTTTGTGTGAGGTCAGTGCTCCAGATAAGCGCTATTTGGTGGTATTTTAGCATTGACATTTTTTAATAACGCATTGAAATTTAAATTAAGGGGTAAAAAAAGCATTGGTCATTTTCAATGTTAGTTTTGATTAGTTTGTTTTAAATGGCAATTTGATAAGAAGGTTCATTTTTACCCTTAACATTTTTGAAAATAAGCATTGCATACTAATTTAAGAGTTAAACACTCATTTGAATAAAAAATTATCTTGAGCACTGATAAGGTTGCATTTCTAGTGAACGGAATCTCTTTAATTATTGAATAACCGATATTTATATCGTAAATAGGAAATATAAATAAACAGAACGTCAGTAGTTTTTCAGTAAAACAGGTGACTATATCAACATATATAGAACCAGGGGTGGTATTCACCCTGGCCAACCATTTTTGAAAATAATATTGAACTTGAATTCCAATTTCAACCTTAGATATCGAGTCTACCGTGACAGATAGACTAATTGTGAGAGTTTATTTGACTACATAGTGGGTGTCTCTACATGCTTGCCTATATTTGGTCTAAAAAAAGATTTAAAGTGTGATTTTCAAAATTCATTTTTGAGTTCAAGAATATTCTTAAGAATGGTTGGTGGATACCACTTCTGGTATACTTAAGTTGTTACAACAAAACAATACATGAAACGTAATGTTAAAGTAATAAGTTAAATACTAGTAGTTTATGGACATATCTTGATATTTAAAAGACGGAGTATGGATTGAATG
Organism: Panopea generosa; assembly: GCA_029582155.1. Taxonomy (NCBI): domain Eukaryota; kingdom Metazoa; phylum Mollusca; class Bivalvia; order Adapedonta; family Hiatellidae; genus Panopea; species Panopea generosa. Next base: position 67,905,962 of record CM055906.1, read on the forward strand.
GGATGTTAACGGACAAATAAACGTATACAAGTACGGAGCTGATGGTGGATTTGATGTTCTACTTGTTGATGAACCAAGAATTGTCAAAGGATCTGGATGTAAAATCGCTGTCGGTTGTGCGGTTAAACCAGGTAGGAATAGTGTCAGCAAAATTATCAGCATTTACTGCAATAATGGAAAATCGCCGTTAGCTTGGTGGTCTTCTGTTGATAACAATCGTTATGTGACTTTAGTTTAGTTTATGCTAATTTATTTTAGTTCACTTACGAAGAAAGCTCAGAGTTTTTATGAATAATTTTCTAGGTAGAGGGTTGTTATCGGGTCAAGCACGGGATCGAACCCGGAACGTGTTGCGTAAGAGCTGTGTAAAGCGGTTGGGCATTATTTTTTTGAAAATGCATGAAATTGTCAATTTCGTTATACATATGAGAAAACTGGAACAGTTTCATGATTTCTGGCAAGTTTGGATGGCATTGGGTATGTGTGATGAAACTATGACCGTTTAAAGATGCGTTGTGATACACTGCAACACATGGGCAGAATTGTCAAAAATAAAAAGGTGTCGTCAAACCATCGAAATTCTGAAAAGCAACTTGGTCAATCCCTTATTTTTTTCCATTATTGGACTGACAGAGGACTATTTATGGAAACAAGGCACTTTTAGAACCATTGGTAATGTGTCCAGTGTTTCAGAAGTGTATGTCTCTATATGTAGAAAGTGCAAAACAAAATGTGGTATGAGACGTCCACATGACATTGTAAGGCTCACAGTGGGGTTTAATTGACTGACTTACGATCTTCAGTTATTGTAGTGACTGAAAAAAACAACAAGTTCTGATAAAATTAAACCAGCAACGAAATATGACTGTGCAACTCTCAAAGTAAATACCTCATTTTTGTCTTGTCTTATGTACGTTTTTGTGGTTTACTTGAAGGTATGCATTGGAAAGGTAACACAAGAACGGGTTTTGGCTTCAAAGGCGTTGTTATCAAAATTCTAGCAGAATCGAAGAAAGTTCAGGTAAATGATATAACAGTAAGATAAGGATATCAAACTGACCATAGCTATGTTTATTCTACAGCAGCAGACTTCAAATTACCAATACAAACATTATTGTAGTGAAAGTCATTTTGTAATTATAGTATGTGAAAAAAAAATATTTTGAGGTAGCAATGCAATAAAAAACTATGTGGGATGCCGTTTGTTAATAGTATATTATAAGAACATGAACAATTAGTTTTAAACATCGACATTGAGGAATTCATATTCAATATTATACTATTACTATTGGTAAGTCGGTAGGAAGGCTTTTTCTGAGTGAAAGGGACGTTTTCCTCAACCTTTTTATAAAGGTTTCCGTCAATAAACATAGATGAATAAAAAGTGAATATTTTACAAAATAATGCAGTTTATTATCAATCTAAATATGTATTTAGAGTATCTAATTAATCAAGACAACAGCAGGACTCCACTACTGTTTCTGTTTCATCGTGTGTACTTAAAGGTGAATTGGAATATGTGATAGCCGGATTACAAAATCGTAAAAAAACATGATGCAATTATAACATTTTAAGTATTTACTTTTTTAAATTTCGATCTTCAACTGGTGGTCCATATATTCGAATATGGTCATCCTTAAATACACGTTAGATTTATTTATGTAGTGAAGTATTTGAAATACAATATTTATAAAGTATGGACACTCAATTTAGCTTCTGTGACATTGTTTCATTTTAGGTACGATGGAACAACCGTAAAAGGGGAGAATACTCGTATGGCGTAGACGGTGTTTACGAAGTAGAGTTAATGTAAATGTTTTGTGTTTCGAATTATAGCCAACAATTAAAAGGATACAGTTCTATAGTGAATATAAATCCATACTGTCTGGAAACCTTGACCTTCGAATATGGCTTTGCTTTGATTATGATATATTGATCGCATTGTTTTATCACTGAACATCATAAAAGTGTAAATCTGACATAGTATATACCTGATTAAAGATTCATTTCTAAAGTTAACTTTCGCATAAACATGTATAACTGCAGACCTTTACGTGATATTTAATATAATGATAATACAATATCGTTTAGTTTTAACATTTTTATTTTACATTAAACAAGTTATTACAACTTAGACTAATCATGCTCAAAGTCTCACTGGGCAGAACCAGTACTTAGCACATGCGGATATATTCTTTTGCTTAAGGACACAAACATAGCCGTGGCGGAGGATCGAACTCACTGATCCTAGTCCGATGCTCTACAACTTGACTAAGCACTCCAACCAATAATATATATTTTACAATTCTGATATCCAAATACTGTTCCATCTGTTGAATACAGCCTATCTATCTCGGCTAACGTGAATTCTATTTCCGTTTTCAGTAAAAAGACAGAGTCAGATCCGTACAGCAGTCATGGCGGAGCAGCAAAAGAAAAGGTGGCCCAGCAGGAGATACGAAATATTAAAAACAAGAATAAAAACAAAAGACAATAATAAACTGATGCCTATAAGTTTTTGAAGATACTTTTGCCTTGAGGATAACATAAAATAGTAACAAAACTCAGCAAACGTCAGCATAGGCAAAACTGTGTGTCAACTGATAAGAAATTCATGTTTTCTCTATTTTAGTGTTCCTTTTTATTGTGTCTAAACATGTATGTTAGAAAGAAAGTCTTTCGAAACGTTTCCAGAAAAGTGCCATATCTCTTTTGATAATTAATATCTTTACAAAAAAATGTTTAATCTATAGACATCAACGTATGTTTGATATGTAAATGCTAGTATAACTACAGCATTTCTAACGTCTCCCTATTAACCGGCTCAAATGACATAAATACTCGACAAAAAAGTTCGAGTATTTGGGTTATAAAAATTAAAACTGTATTTCTTACGTAATATATATGTTTTATGTATCATAATAAACAATAATTAAATAAAGAACAGAATGAAAATCCATTCACTAGTTCATTAGTAATCTTATGTACATGTATTCAAGGGTCATCGGTCGAAATTGCTAAATACAGGTGAATACAGTTTTTTGTAATTCAATAACACCAGTGTGGATACACACATCTTATTGACAAAAATACTGTAATTTGGCCAATTTTGACTATTGACCGCTGTATACTTTGATAATGGATACATATATAACGATGGAATTTTGAATTGTCCCATTACAAATACAGAAATATAAAAATTAAAAACTGCAGTAAGTCGAAAGCAGCTTCACAGTAAGATATTATATATAATGAATACATAAAAAGCACTTAACTCATCATGATTTCTATTTACTGCACATTTTTAATAAAATATTTGACAGTGGAATTTTACCCGAAAATTGGCTTATCGGAACTGACAATCCCATATTAAAAAAAGGGTTATAATTTGAGCCCGAAATTAATAGACCCATTACAGTTCTTAGCTGCCTTGGAAAATTGTTTTCGGCTATTTTAAACGGCATATTTACCAAAATGGTATTCTTAAAGCAAATCAAGCCAGCTTCCGTTCAAAATATTCAACTACTGATCAAAATACGGGGCAAACTTATTAAAACTGGAATAAGTGGTAAGTAAACTCATCCAAGTGATTGAAACATGTATTCTCATATTAAATAATATGTATCTGTATATGGAAATATATCCCCTTTTCAAAAGTCAATGTGTGGTCCGACAGGGGGAAAACATTTAGCCCATTTGATTTTCCCACTTGAATGACTTGGAAGAAGAGTTTGGGAAACTATACAGGCATTGAATTCAACCAACAGTATGGTAATGTCAGCATCTATCTTAACATTTTCACATTGTTAAACGCTGTTGATACTGTAATCATCAGCAAATATGCTGGGAATCTAGCAAAATGACTTTTATATGTATTCTATATCAATCAGGATTTCTACCAAACCATTCAACAACATTTCAATTAATAGATATCTGTCATCATATCTGCAAAACCTTTGATAGTGAACAATTTTCTTGCATGGTATTCTGTGACATATCAAAGGCATTTTATCGTGTTCGGCATCAGAAGCACTTATTCAAACTTAAAGAAACTGCCATAAACGGTATACATACTAAATTGGTTATTAATTCATCTGAAACACAGATCTCAACGTGTTGTTATCAAATCATCAGAATCCACTCTTAAGTATATAAATGCACGTGTTCCCGAAGGATTTGTCCTTAGACCTCTATTATTTCTAATATATGTAAATGGCATCACTGATTCACTTTTAAGTTTAACAAGATTGTATTTGGACGATAGCTCCTTATAGTATTCTACACTTTCGGCCAAAGATTTTGAAGGTATCATAAGCTATGCTCTTGATATTATATCTAAATAGTCTAAACAATGGATGGTGAATTTTAATTCAAACAAAACTGAAGCTATGTTCTTCTATTTAAGAAAACGTGATAGGCGTCCTAATATTGTATTTGGAAAAACTGCTTTGCAATTTGTTTATTCTCATAAACATTTTGGTGTTACTTTAAGCCATAATGGTAATTGGTCACACACATTGTAAACATGTTATTTCTGCTTCCAAGACAATACACATTATGAGTGGAAGTGAAACTCTATCTATAGAAGATAAAATAACTAGTGTGGATGCTGTCCATAATTTTATTAAAGGCAGTAATAAGGTTTGATATAATCATAAATAATGATAACAATAATAATAATAATAAACAAATAAGAAATATTAACAATTTGGTTTGTCAAGTTGAATAAACTATGCTACGGAATTATACATAATTATATGCGTGCTTTGTTCAACTAGACTAGCTAAATTGTAATATCCTAAATTGTAATATATTTTTACGCATACTCACATAAAGATTTACATACTACCGCAACAATTTCTTTATATGGAAGTGTTGCCTTTCAATTTATTATACATTAAGTTGAAAATATACACTCATTTATGTGTTAGTGTGTCCTGTCCAAATAAAAAGTTATAATATCTGAGAATGCCTGTTTTCGGGGATGAGAGATATCATACTATTGCATCAGGAATATAATAAATAAAATATACATTTGGTGGAATATACTCAGGAGAGCTGAGAAACGAATTGCTTCACCGCTTCGATTTAAAAAATCAACTGACACGTTGTTTTGAGACAGAATTTGAACAGTTACTTTACATGTGTGGAAAAAATAAAAGTGCGGGTACTTTTTCAACCTAAGCCGAAATCGTACCAACAATGCATATGCAGATTTACGTCATAATCATTGCATAATCACACTTGTAATAAAAACTTTCCTTGGGACATTTTAGCGTTCGCCATTTTGGTTATTCTGTGCCGGTTCCAAAAGAAAAGGATATGCCGCAGCTCGATCACAACAGTAAGAATATCACTACGCATCTTCAGTATAGCCTCATCAAACAGCACCCATATTAGCCAAGACTTAGCACAATTGATAACATCTTTCACTCGTCTCATTTGTGACAAAAAACGTGATAATTTTATGACAGCGTTCTAATTTCTCGAGCGCAAGAATATTGAGGGCCTGTTTTTTGCATATATCATATGGGCCCCATCTATTTTTTTGCATATGCCATATAGGCAAACTATTTTTTGGCATACACCATATCAGGTAATTAATGTTTTCCATTTGCTATTCGAAAATTGAATTAAATTCTAGTACTTTTTTCTATTTTGAGTCTTTTAATCTATTTTTGATCCATTTTCAAGTCTCTTTAATGACTAGAATACAGTTTGACCATTTTCCTTCTCATAATTAGAGATAAACATACAATAAGAGACTCGCAATCTTAAACTTCATTTTCTCAATATAGAAAAAGGTCGTTTTTTTGCATATGCCATATCAGGTCATTTATATTTTACATATGCCATACCCTCTATATTGTTACCGTCACATAAGGAAAATAATTGGTAAATGAGACCTATATGATTATCGTTACAAGTTGTTAATCTTAGTCGGACTGAATGGACTGACCACAGCTAGGGGGTGTAATATCAGCTAGATATTCGAAACATACTGAGTCTTACTCGTATCACATTGGTTTAACAGACAATGCAAATACAGATTTTTCATGACATCCCACAATGCAACGCGCACTGGCACAGTTTCGGTTTCACGGGAATTCCCTAACACACAATGGAGTCGCCAAGTACGAATTTATCGACCGTAAACAACTTGACAAATATACCGCTGAGAACGTTTGCAGAAAGAAAGATACAGATGAACATTTTTGTTGTGTCTCTGATTGTCAAAATAGCAGTTTGAAGGATAATCAAAATGGACATTTAAAGGTCATATTATCGATTTCCAAAACAGGGAATTGCCAGCAGCATATATAAATAGTCTTATGTGTAATATCTTTGCTGTTTATAGGTACACGCACTTTAAGGTTTTCCAACCTATTCGCTAATAAGAATCTACACATAGGTAAGCGCATGATTTGTCGATGGTTTTACATTGTGACTTCTTTACTAGCTATTAAGTTATTGTATTTACGATTACACGTTCATTACATTGGATTGTTTATTGGGACTGTAAGGTTAAGTATACATTTTTGAATATTCAACATTGATTTATATTGGTATGAACGAACGTTTTTTACATTAAGAATACGTTATTGATATAAGTAATTATTGCCACAATACAATCGTGATATAAATCAATGTGGACTAAAGTGCGTTGCAGACCCAGCTCTCCTCGTTTGGGTACGTTACATTGCTATGGCTACGCTGGTCAGTTGCCAAAGCGAAAGTTGAATTGAATGACATCATATTTTGGAAAGCGTTAAAGTGCTTTGAACTGTGGGATATGCGTAGAATTCCCTATTTTTTCATTTAAGTTGAACAGACCTGATTCGAGAGATATCAGGGACTGGGGTAAACTGTAAAATAATGTCACGAAGTTATTTCATCACATACTCAAACATTTTGTTTGTATTTCAGATACAATAAAGGTACTATAACCATACTACAATGGCTACTGAGGTAAATATCGAATAGTGTATATTTGTATCGTATTCTCAATATATTTTGACAGTTAGTTATGTTTGATGAATGGTGACAGCTATATAAAGTATCTTATAACTCTGTTTTGAATACTTTGGCTGAGGGACTGTGTAAAATACAGAGTGGAGTTTTAAGTCCCTCTCGAGTTTGAGCGTGGAGTCTAGTGTGTAATGCAGGGTCATAAATCACTTTACACAAATGTTAGTTTAGTTACGACAGACAGTCCGCTCTCTATATATAGTACAGTCAGACCTGGTCTAGTGACATTATCTGTAGGTTTCATCGGTGAACATATATATGTTTCTACGGCCCCCGTAGAATTCCTCTCTTCTTGGCCTGTTCGATTTTCATAAAAAATATATATTCTGAAAGGATAAAGAAACATCGGGTGAATTTCAGAGCCACATTTTCAAACTATTGTCAGCGATATTTACATATTTAGAATATGTATGTAAAGGTATTCCATAAATGATTTTGTCAACATCATAGTTATTATAATGCAGTATCTTTAAATTAGGTTTATTATGTGGCTCCGAAATTCACCCGGTGTTTCTTTATATTTTCAGTATAGCTGTACCATACAAGCCCACTATTATATTGGTGGGCACACAAGTCCCTCAAGTCCTTCGTACAACAACTCCTTTATTTGGAGAACCGTAATAGAAAACTGTAAATAGCGAGATGTGACAGAGAGTAGATTTTCTTATCAAATTGATCTGCTCAATTTATATATACATGTGATTTTATAAGCAGGTAAACGATGTGAACAGCATGCACAAAACGGTACAGGAATTGCAGACGACAACACACCTCATTCTGAGAAAGCTCAATGACATGTCTTCGATGGCTGAGTCGTCTGCTAATAAATGGTAAGTGTTTACTGTTTTTATAAAGACAGAATAACAATAGATTTTCTAAAAGGTTACCGATAGTAATAACTCGGCGAATTCCGTTATGTTTCGGTTTAGTGCTTCGTAAAATAAGCATATAAAGACTTTTGATTTGTTAGTGCAAGTCGGCTTCAAGAACATAACACATACATAACACATACATAACACAAACGCATTATTTACTCAGCAGTCAACACTGACACTAGATAACAAATATAAACCCTGAATATCAGTGAAAGCAGTATATTTGAATACGTCATATTACGTCACATCAGAATAACAGAAATGATTTTTTTAATTATATACAAAATAAAAACGTTTTGAAAGAAATAATAACATGGGTTACCACGTGAAAGTGTTAGAAAATATATGGTAACACGTTGTATGCGTATATATTCTTGTTAAGCATATAGTTGAATATAAAACCACATGCGCTGTTAACATTGTAATATATCATTAGCAAGGTAGATTCATTGATCACAAAATACAAAAACAAGAGCTGTCGGAGGGACAGCGTGCTTGACTATTTATGTTGTTCTCAAACAACAGTTTTTTTTTTTCAGAAAATAAGTACAACATTGAAGACAACCGATAAAATACTCCAGGGTGGTAAAAATGAGCTATAAGTATTGCTTGTCTGTTAAAATAAGTATGAAAAATAATTCAACATCAATATTTATTTTCATTATCAATAGTTTTGCATTTTTGAAAACAACAAAGTGAATCGATGGCTGATATTGCCTTAATATTATTTAATTTAGCATTTAGTTATATTTGTCGTTCAAACTTTAAAATTACTTTATAAATTTATTAACCATTGCTGACAAATAAACCGATAGTTGTGCCAATACGTAACTCAAGGCACACCATGTACGAATATTAACCATAAATATTACAATTGCATATCAAGAAATACAAATACTTATTAAACATTACCTGAAATAATTCCGGCAAGAATTTAAAATATATTTTAAGCTATATGTGAGATCTTCTCTTCTAACAGTAGTTTATCAATGTTTTACAATTCGATATATGCACTACCTCAAATGGTAACATAGCTGTTGTTGTAAATGGAATTATAGTCTTGTGCCAACACAAACATATATAATCTTGAAACAGTATGCAAAGTTTATCACAACTGAAAATCCTTCCACATTTTACGTTTGTTTCAATGTTTTACATATACAGTATATGCCCTAACTTCACATCATAAGACAATGTGTCGGTACCACGTCATGAAAATGGATCTATAGTTAAAATAATCTTGTATCAGCATGCACAGTTTATCACAGCTGGAAACCCTAACATGAAAATGAAAAAAAAAAAAACAGAAGTGAAAAATGTATATGAGTTCCAGGCCTTCAACCTTGGTAGAAAATTATTTTTAAAGTTTTCTCTATATAACAGTATGTAAAATTTTGACCCTATAAAGCGGACCAATTTTGCCCCAGGGTCATGATTTTGAACAAAATCGATAAAGGACCACAAACCGACCCTATTTATAAAACATCTAAGCTCAAAGCTTGTACTTTTACTGCAAACTTAAACGTGCAAAAAAACTGTAACAAAATGTCTAAGCCTAAAAGGACAATAATTCTGAAAAAATGCAATCAGAGATATGGTTCTTAACTCTATGTAGTTTTTAGTTGATGCTGAAAATACATGTTAAGATTCATTCATGTCCAATGACAGGTTGATTAGATATGAATCTGCTCAAAAAATTTAACCTGGTAATAACTCTAACGAAATTTACTAGGTCTAAACGGGCAATAATTATATCAAACTTTTAAGAGCGGTCAAAAACTGTGGTTCTTGTCTTAATGAGTTTCTAGATGATATTGCACACATTTTCATTCATAGTCAATGATAGGTTGATGAAATATGAACCTGCTCAAAAACTTTAACTTGTTCAAAAACTTTCAAAAATATTTCAAAGTCTAAAAGGGCCATGCTTCTGCCAAAATGCAACCAGGAGTAATGATTTATCTCTGTGGGTTCCGTTGATGATGCTGAACACAAATGTAAAGTTTTACTCATATCCAATGAGTGGTTAATACACTTTAACCTGGAAAATCAAGTCGAAAAGGGTTATAACTCTGCCAAATGCAACCAAGAGGTATGTTTTTTGTCTCTGTGTATTCCGTGTGATGTTTCAATTATATCCAATGAGTGATTCATAGATATCTCACCTGATAAAAAACTTCAACCTGAAAAACCAAAGCTGACGCCGACACCGGGGCGAGTACAATAGACCCCTATTGAGCTAAAAACAAGCAAAACAAAACCAATCTCAAACCATATATACATTAATTGATAATCACGTTTCTCTAAGTATTATGACGCGATGTCTATATTATGCAATCACTTATGTATATAAAATATATATATAATTTTTGTTATTTTCTCAGCCAATGTTGCAGTGAGAGCAATTTAAAAGGTGAGTGTACACATTGGTTCAGCCTTAAAATAATAGCCGGTGTCAGAGGTTTTATAAGAACTATGATACAATAAAATATATGATATAATGAACTTATTCGCTATAACTTTAGACGAATATCACAGGTTCCCATAGTTACACTCCATGCCATAACATAAATATTAAATAAAATTTAATATATATTTCGTGTATACTTATTTACCTTGAAATCAACTAAAAATACATACATTGGAGTGACCCTCATTATAAAGCCGTCATAATAGAATCAATTATTAATTAAGGAATATTTAGCGTCATGTTTATGCCATCGAGGGCTAACAGACGATCAGTTAATCAAATCACCGTTTCCTGGGATCTTAGAAGGTTAACCAGTACTCGAGCACTGTGACCCATCTTCGCAAGTAACATATAACTTTCCCACTTGAATCAGTGGTGAGAGATAAATGATAATGAAACGCAATGTCGTATATCAATCATCACAGAGACTGGCCTCACGACTTCTGGATTGATAGTTTGACGCGATGACCACTGAGCTAATCTGGCCCGGCTTAACATTGATAAATAATAAACTTTGTTTATTTAGTTCCTATATTATCGTTATATGTGACAGAAGCAGAAGATCGAGTTCGAAGATTGGAGGACAGTGTCAATAAAAGAAAAACTCTTACGAATCAGATTCGCCAACAGTTAAATACTTTGCGAGAAGATACACAAGCGTTGAATTCAGTTGATGAGAACAGTGAACATATATTTGCTACATATACAAATACAAACAACGAGAATGCGGATGATAACGAAAAACAAATAAAATCGAATAAGTCAACGCGCGCAAAGGATATTGAGACACCCGTTCTTGAAATGCCTATGGAAACACACACAACGACAGATATAAATACTGATGTTGCGATTACTGCAAAACTTGAAAAGGGAGATGAAACGGATTTAGTTACAGCAGAACATTCAAAAATCTGTGAGCCAGAATCAAGTAATGCCATCATTGAAGTTGTTTCGGATAAAACAAATATAAAACCAACTAGCACGCGACCAAGCACTTCAACTCCCTCTGAATCATCGGAAAATACTGATGGGATAAAATTATCAAATATGGCCGACAAATCCAGGTATACGCTGTATTATTAATTACATTTCAGACGAGATTTTAAAGTTTCAAGCGTGATCAATGTTACATATACCATCACCCCTTACGAACAAAGTCAGTAAAACCGAGCGTGCAATATTTATCATATATTATATGGTTCCGAGGGATTACCGAGGTGTTAAAGAAATATATTTATTACCCGAATCGATTCTAAACTCATTTATATAAGCTATATTGTAAACTATATATTTATATTCGGATAAAATGCCTCTGTTTTATCATTATTTTTATCATCGGCATAATTTTATCATTCTACATTTTAGAAAGGATGCTTTCAAACAGGCGAATGGAACAAAACGAGCAACTGTTGAAAGAACTGACGGTAAGCAGAATCTTCAAACAACAATGCTACGAAAAGAGTATCATTGAAATGACACAGCAACCACAGTAGCATAAACAATCAAATACACTCAAGGACTTTGAAAACGCACCACTTACATACAGGTAATTTTAGTGTAGAAAATGTCATCCTATTTCAAAGAAACTTTTTTCATTTTTCGAAGCTACCTATAAAAATGAAAACTCACAGGCGTCAATATCGAGTGTATGAACTATTCGCCGGGATACCTACACTCGTTATTGACACCTGTGATATTTCACTTTTGAGAGTAATTACGAAACAAGGTAACATATATATCAAAAGTTCAAGTTTCAGCCATAAAATTTTAACAGAAAAAGACAGCGATAGCTCTCTTTACGTATATTAACTTTCTTCGAAATTGGTTGACATTTTCTGCACTAAAATTGTTAAAAGTCCTTGAGGGTATATAAAACAACTACTACAATACAAACATACAGAAGAAATAGAACAATCATTACAATAAATACATACAGAAGAAATCAAACAACCCTAATACTACATACATACAGAAGAAATAGAACAATCATTACAATAAATACATACAGAAGAAATCAAACAACCATTACATTACATACATACAGAAGAAATAGAACAATCATTACAATAAATACATACAGTAGAAATCAAACAACCCTTACACTACAAACATACATAAGAAATAGAACAATCATTACAATAAATGCATACAGAAGAAATCAAACAACCCTTACACTACATACATACAGAAGAAATAAAACAATCATTACAATAAATACATACAGAAGAAATCAAACAACCCTTACACTACATACATACAGAAGAAATAGAACAATCATTACAATATATACAAACAGAAGAAATAGAACAATTATTGCAATACATACATACAGAATAGAACACTCATTGCAATACATACATACAGAAGAAATCAAACAACCCTTACACTACATACATACAGAAGAAATAGAACAATCATTACAATATATACATACAGAAGAAATAGAACAATTACTGCAATACATACATACAGAAGAAATAGAACAATCATTGCAATACATACATACAGAAGAAAAAGTACATTCATTACAATACATACATAAAGAAGAAATGAACAACCATGTTACAATACATACATACATACAGAAGAAATAGAACAACCATTACAATACATACATACAGAAGAAAAAGAACAATCATTACAATACATATATACAGAAGAAATAGAACAATCATTACAATACATACATACAGAGGAAATAGAACAATCATTACAATACATATATACAGAAGAAATAGAACAATCATTACAATACATACATACAGAAGAAATAGAACAATCATTACAATACATATATACAGAAGAAAAAGAACAATCATTACAATACATACATACAGGAGAAATTGTATATACAAAAGAAATGGAACAACCATTACAGTACATACAGAATAAATTGTACAACCATTACAGTACACACATACAAAAGAAATAGAACAAGCATTACAATACACACATACTAAAGAAACAGAACAAGCATTATTATACATACATACAGGAGAAATAGAACAACCATTACAATGCATATATAAAGAAGGAATAGAAAGATGCCCATTCACATTGTACATTATTAAGTATGATAAAGATTTTATTACGCATGTCATTGTGTAAGTTGCAATGTTAATTCAATTAAATGTCGAACATGTAACACATGTATAGCACTTATCTAGCCAAGCCTGTTTCACCGTGAAAGCATTTACAACAATTAGTTAAACTTCTCATAACATATTCTTTGCTTTTATATTGATCTTTTCACTTAATTTAATGACCCTCAATCTTAAGTGCTTTAAAACAAGTACAAGGTGTCTCCCCGTGGCCGAATGATCTTAGGCGCTGTCTCAATACCTCAATGTCTCATACCTTTCACCGATGAGGTGGTGTGTTTGAACCCAACTTGGAACAAAACCTTATTTTAAGAACATTTACCAGCGTAAGGATGGTGGTTCTCTCAGATTCGTCCTGGGGTTTTCATACACCACAAAAACTCGTTATGCCATGTATAACCTAATTTGTTTTTGTAAAATGGTGTTAGACCCCATTGAAAAGCACGGTGATATGAATATTGGTAGTGAATATATTTCAAAAGGAAAAACAATTCAGAGCTAAGGCTTGGCCCTTCAAGAAATGTATAATTATATATAATTTGATAAAATTATCGTTATAGTAACGGTCGTTGATCAGAAAGCAAAACAATACCACCCATCGCCTTTGATATGGGATACGATGGCAGCCAGGGAACAATCTTTTGGTTTGTATAATCTTAAATCTCTAATTTTTAATGGTCGATATTTAGGCTAATAACAATACATGGGTGCAAGAAGGATGATAGTTCTATTTAGACTGATTGTGAGGTTTTGCCCAACAAGTAAAATTTGGATAGTAGGTTTCATAAATTATACTACCTGTCATGTCTTAAAATGGTGCTGAACCCATTTTTGTGGATTATTTAAGTATAACCATGGTTAAAAATTGCATCATTGTTTCAACTTTTCACCATCGTTGTTTTGTTGTTTCAACCTTTGACCATCGTAGTTTCGTTGTTTCGACTTTATTTAATAAATATACCGCGATGGCTCCCAACGGGACACCTTATTATTTAAAAAACTTTATAATATTGTCAATTTTATCCTCAGATGATGGACCGTGCTGCTTAATACGTTCAGCTCTGTGTATTGACATATCATACAGTATGTCCGTGGGAGATTCATGGTTACAAGCAAAGACATTCGTTGACAACTACATAAGTGGTTTGTATAATTCACTTAAAACCACCGTCATTTGTAAGTTATTTATAGCAGTTGATTTTATTTGGGGAGGAAGATGACATTGGGATCAATGCAGTTGTCACAGTTAATCTATTGTCACGTAGGTTAGGTCTCACTCACCAATTACCTACCCTTAGCGACGGTAGCAAGATTCTTGCGCCCATTAGAGCTGTGTAAATTGGTTGATTTTTTATTGAACTTACTTGAATACGACTTTAATATTATCTTAATTGATTTTAAAGTCGTTTTCAATGTAAACTGAACAGCTATCTCACCACAAAACATTTTTATGTACCTGACAAGTTATGTACCTGACAAGTTATGTACCTAACATTTTATGTACCTGACAAGATATGTACCTGACATTCTATGTACCTTACATTTTATGTACCTGACAAGTTATGTACCTGACATTTTATGTACCTGACAAGTTATGAACCTGACATTTTATGTACCTTACATTTTATGTACCTGACATTTTATGTACCTAACAAGTTATGTACCTGTCATTTTATGTACCTGACAAGTTATGTACCTGACATTCTATGTACCTTACATTTTATGTACCTGACAATTTATGTACCTGACATTCTATGTACCTTACATTTTATGTACCTGACAAGTTATGTACCTGACATGTTATGTACCTGATATTTTATGTACCTGACAATATATGTACCTGACATTTTATGTACCTGACAAGTTATGTACCTGACATTTTATGTACCTGACATTTTATGTACCTGACAAGTTATGTACCTGACATTTTATGTACCTGACATGTTATGTACCTGACAAGTTATGTACCTGACATTTTATGTACCTGACAAGTTATGTACCTGACATTTTATGTACCTAACATTTTATGTACCTGACATTTTATGTACCTGACATGTTATGTACCTGACATTTTATGTAAGTACCGAAGCAAGTTTTTTTGAAATTTTGATTTAAAAAAGATAGAATATTACGGTTATGTAAAAATGATTAAATGTCTATAAATGTCATATACAAACTGTAATAGCGCTACTTCATAGTTATATACAAACTGTAATAGCGCTACTTCATAGCCATATAAAAACTGTAATAGCGCTACTTCATAGTCATATACAAACTGTAATAGTGCTACTTCATAGTCTTATACAAACTGTAATAGCGCTACTTCATAGTCATATACAAACTGTAATAGCGCTACTTCATCGTTAGAAAATATTGGATAAACAAAAGTAGCGGTTAGCTGTTTCGTTCAGTATATTACAAGTTATTTATGGCAGTCAGTTTTATTGGCAAAGGAAGATCATACAGAGATGAATTCAGTTGTCAATGGTAATCTATGTACACGTGGATACTTACGATAATACGTCTATATGTAAAATAATTATAACCTTGTGTAAAGTATGTACTTGTTCAACGATGTACCACAATCTTCATTACTTTTATCTTATTTATTGAACCTAGGCCTGGAAGCAATGGCAGAAAATGGACTCGATAAGGAACATGTGGCATTGGTAACGTTTGGACACGAAACGAAAATATTACAAAGACTTACAAATGATTACAGTAAAATTCGACAAGCATTTGGTAAGTAATACGAGCTCTTATTTCTGACCTGTCGCTATACTATTAATAGATTGCTTGATAGATGATACATATAAAGTATAATTAATCAATACAAGTTGGACATGTTATCATTTTATAGTTTTAGTTGCACTTTTATTGTGTTTAGGTTAATGATAAGGACAATTTAATTCACATGAGCAATGCTGCAATGAGAACATTCGGATATTTATAGTGTTATTATGGATATAAAAGTATAAAATACCCAGGTTTCCGATCTATAAAATATAATGTATATTTAAAATACAATATTAATACATTTAATTAATACTTTTTAATGTATTATGGTTATTTCTCAGTTATGTACTTTTGATAATTTTACTGTTAAACATATTGAAATCATGTATGCTAGATTATTTGTTTGAAATTATAAAACATATTTCCATAAAATAGCAATAAAGGTCTCCTGTAAACATTAAATTGGGCTCGCTACTTATGTCTATAGTACTTTAGTATTCACTCTCTGAAATTAAAATGATACTTCAATGAAAGCGACAATTGTTCGTTATGTATTTCATGCAGGTAATATCAAACTTGGTGGCCCTTCTCCAATGTATGGTGGTGTAATGTTGTCAGTAGCTGCAATTACCAAACCAAGCGGTATGTATCCTAATAAGTACATTACAGCTGTTCCAATATTATACATGTATGCATTTATTTCTTTTTAATGAAGTTTAATGGAATTTTCAACAAATTACAGGTTATATAACTATGTATGTACCAGTTTATTGGCGAAAATAGATACCATGTTTATGAACCTGAATTTGGTTAGAACCACTGTCCTTCTTAAAGTAACGGATAATTTTCAAGGTATTCATATCGAGAGGTTAGCGATCTGAAGACAGTGCCTTAAACCTCGGAGGACATACTTGCTCATTGTGTTACCAGCAGGTGACGCATACGCACTGGCATGTGTCCCAACGAATGGATTCTGGGACTTGTTGTCATTAGAACTATTTATATTTCCCCGTAACATCATCAGGAATACCGCAATGAAATATTTCTCCTCCACAACATTATTCACACACCAAATTTACTTAAGTGGTTTGGTGAATCCATTAGATACTGTCGTCCCCTACATAATATTTGCAATGGTAAGCATTATTTCCGGTACGAAAATGGACAAGGACGAAGTTTATATTTTTGTTTCTTAAAATTCATATATATATAATATCTAAAAATATATATATATTTATTCAAAACATTTCCTAATGATCCTATATTGAATGAGATACATGTACTACTCTCACGTGAATAAAACGGTTAGTTCTATTGGAGATATCATAATAGTTAGACATAAAAAAGTTCTCCCCTATATGGTAAGAAGCAATAACAAACTGGAAATAAACATCAAATGATAATGTACTTTTTTCAGACGCTGGAGTGATTATCAACGACATACACGTAAATCCTAAGATAATAATGATAACAGATGGGAAACCAACCGACGGAAGACTGTATGCTGGGCCAGACGTTGGAGATGTTGTAGAAGAAGAATCGGTACTTAATACAATAGTTTAGTTGGATGGCGATATTTTATATTAATTATGATCAATAAAAAATCGAGCATTTTGTTTTCCTTTATTTCTGAGTTGCTCTCAAAGGGTACTTTTGGCAGTTTTGTACTCTAATGCTCTAATGCGAACGGTTCAATGCACATTATTGTAAATATACTAAGTATTTTGATCGAGTATCAGAGTTGTATATTTATAATTAAATTCAGATATGCAATCGCTTTTTTTTCATGCTATGTTTTTGGTATAATAAATACTTCATAAATAAATTCAATGATGGTCGTAAACTATCTATATTTCAGACAAGGTCAAGCATACTTAAGGTGATGGAAAGAATTCCAATTTTCGAGCTTGAATTGTTTTGTGTGCCAGTTGGTAATGCAAATATGGTAAGTATTTTAATCTATCCCAGAATCTGATATCTCCCGAATCATGTCTATTAACCACCAATAAAAAAGCAGGAAAATCTATGTCTGTCCCACAATTCATAGCAGTTGAACTCTTACTTAACTGTGACGTCATTCAAATTTTCAGTTAAAACAACTGACCAATCAACGAGCTCAAATGCAGCTTTCCCTACATTGCTATTTAATGGACCCAATAGGGAGAACTGGGTCCGTATTACAAACTAAATAGGGATATTATGTTTAATAACACCATATGTTTTGTTTGCATATTTCATATAGTTAAGGACAATATATAGTGTAAACATAAATTATAAATATATATATATTTAAAATTTCATTCTCACTTTCACATCCATGTGTTTAAAGCATTTTTATTCGGGAAAATGCCAATTTTTTTAAATACTTTTATTTCCCGATAAAAGCCCTAGTGTCGGACTACTTTTTTCGTTCTAAACTATTATATATTTCTACGTTGTTGTTATGTTTAAAATTCCATTTATATACTTCACTTGAGGAGCATCTCAAAAAATTAAAACAAAATTGTCTCTATAACCTATTCATAGCTGACAGTGCTTTGTGAAGTCAGATATCCTAGGACAGTTACACTTTGGCGAACTGTTTATTTTTAATGTATAATGGTTAAATTCATTTTTATGCATGTATAAAGAATGTCGAATCACGCGCAAATCTTGCATAAAAGCCTTTGGGCTTTATATACGATTTATGCGTGATTCAACATTCTTTAAGAAAAGTACATACATGTATTTTAAATTAATTTAACTTTACAATATTTCAGGAATTCGTTGACCTTCTTGTATCTGTAGCTGATGGGAAAATGTTGCAATATTCAGATGGGCGAAAACTATCAAAACGCTTATGGTTATCGGTCAGTCACTCTATCGTTTTGTTTAAACTCATTTATTTTACGCCGATTGTTCGAATAACAAAGGTAAATCACGTTCCTGGGTTGAGCCAGTACTAAGCTTATGCGGATAAAATGTCTTGCTAAAGGACACCATACATAGATGTGGCGGAGTACCGAACTGACAACACCCTCTGTGGGGCAAATAGGAATACAGTACCTTATATCCAATGAGCGCTCTATCATAATTGCACAAAACATGATTTTAACAAACATGTATATACATAATATTTGTACCCTCTGAATTCAATTGGGGGTATTATCTTGAACTCAATGGCGATTGTGCAGAAAAGCATTTTGTGTTACCTACTTAGAATGCATGGATAATATTATACTCTTTTCAGAGGTTGAAACGTAATACTTTGAAATTTAAGTGTTTTCAAATGCGTTAATTCTACCGTTCTAAAAGTATATTATTATTGGTGACTCCGACCGTTAAACTTTATAGCCAGGTTAAAGACGATACACGTTATTTATTGTACGTTTCGGAAGCATACAAATTAAGAAAATGCAACTCAAGAAGACGTAGTATGCAAAAAAAAAAAACAAAAAAAAAAACACAATGACCCAAAATTTATAGCTCTTATAATCAAAGATTGCTTTTTACAGCATTACATTTCGAGTTAATTCTTTATCAGCAATAGTGTAATAGTAGTGACATAAGTATATATAAGCGAAATTTAATGTTTGTGTTTTTTTTAGTTTCATGCCAAAGATTATGAATACGGGCTTGGATTGGGTTTAGACTATTCTGATGAAATCTCAAACGACGACAAAGTAAGCATTACTATACTCATAAATTTATCTGATATGTCTGTCTGTCTGTCTGTCTGTCTGTCTGTCTGTCTGTCTGTCTGTTTTTTAAATAAAAATATTCATTAACTTTAGAATACATTTGTCCTAAAAATATTATGATTTGTACATTATATTTAACAAAATCCGCATCTCAAGCTGAAATTTTCCTCAACTAAAAAATTTCAATTTCCCTAAATCTTATTACCACATCTTATTGAAGTCGAATACATCGTTTACTCATTGATAAAATATATCATGCAAAATGATCAATGTAAATGAAGTTATGGCATTTAAAAAAAATTTGTGGAAAATCTCAAGTTGAAATGTGTAGTGAAGCTGGAGCCATATCTGGTTCTTTACACAAAGACAATAGAGTAACTTATGCCTCTTGTATAATTTTTATTTTATATGATTTTTTATGCAGTGCTCAAGATAAGCACTATTTCGGGAAATTTTAGCATTGCTATTTCTGAATAAAGCATTGAAATTTAAATTAAAGGGTAATATAAGCATTGGTTATACTCAATTTTAGTGTTGTTTAGTTTGTATGATAAGAACGTTCATTTTTTTACCGTTAATATTTTGAAAATAAAAATTACATACTAATTTAAGAGGCAAAATACTCATTTGAAGAAAAGCTTATCTGGAGCACATCGTTATATGAAATCTAGCATGTGGGAATTATGTGAAGCAATTAACATACGGTTCATAAATGAGTCTCTTATGAGATTCATATATAAAGCTTTATATATGAGAATAAAATGTGTCTCAATTTTCTATGTATAACTAGGTCATGGCTCAAATTAAAGATTTAATTTGTTTCACATTGATACAATTGTAAGATTATTTGTATATGAGCCAATTAAAAGTGTTGAAACACTGACTATGTGCTACAGTTTCCGTGTAAGATATCTGGAATTATATGTTTCACTTTGTTTTTTGGTTACATACTAGATGATATCTCAGTAAATTCCAATTCTTTTTAGGAGCAAATTCAAGAAATAATTAAGAAAAACAAGATCAAAGGATCGACATCAAAGATAACTGACGACGATGATGATGATAACCAATATAATGAAAGTGACTGTAAAACGCTTCCACCAGTTGGATCACGTGTAAGACGAGGTCCTGAATGGGGATGTGGAGACCAAGACAGCGGGGGACCAGGAACAGTGATCGGACATAAGCGAGACAGTACGTCATAGAAATAAATTGAACAAAAGAGAAAGGATTCACTTTTATTTTAAATTATTTTCAGAGAATATGACGTTTACTTTAATAGTTCGTCACATCATTCGATTTGAAGCATACGGGCGTTAAAATAAATCTCTAAAACGTAGTTTTTATCCCTGATGTATTATATACTACGCCGGGTGAAATTCAGAGCCACGATATCAAACTATTATAGGCGATATCTACAGTTTTAGAATATAAATTAAAAGGTATTCCACTTTTGTTTTTGTCAATAAAAACTATCATATTGACAAAACAATAAATAATGGATATACATGTATACACTCGTGCTAAACATGTTTCGTTTTCATATCTCTACCTGTATTGCGGTTCGTATCTTGTGAGTACATACTAAGTATATTTTGTCAAGTTATAGCGTAATAAGTGACACTCTAGTAGTTTAAGGGCATATCTTTATACTTAGTATATTTTGTCAAGTTATGGCGTAATAAGTGACACATTAGTACTAATAGTTTAAGGACATATCTTTATATTTAAAAGGTGAATTATGGATTGAATGGGATGCCGACGAACGCATAAACGTTTACAAGTACGGAGTTGGTGGGTTTGACGTTCTGCTTGTTGATGAACCAAGAATTGTCAAAGGGTCTGGATGTAAAATCGCTGTCGGTTGTGCGGTTAAACCAGGTAGGAATAGTGTCAGCAATATTATCAGCATTTTCTACAATACTGGAGATTCGCCGTTAGTTTGATTACCTCCTATTGATAACAATCGAAGGCAATTATGTGACCTTAGTTTAGCGTGTTATGCTCATATATTTTAATTAAAATTACTAAGAAAGCTCAGAGCCTATATGTCTCCTTTTCTGGGCAGAACCATGACTGGGCTTGTCATCGGATTAAGTATGGGATTGAATCCGTAACTTCTTGTGTAAGCAGTCAACACTGTCTGCTGCACTTTCACCCTTCTTATAGCACATTGTACATTTAAATTCTTCACATAATGTAGTATGTTTCAATGTCTATATTAAACTTATCGCAATTTTTTTTCAAGCCTACCAGAAATAATGTATAAGGACATGTATAAATACCCTCATTTAAATATGTTTAGTAAGGTATAAGAAGAACAACAATATAAAATAGTATACCGATGCCTACCTGTGGGTGATAAGATACAACAAAGACAACATTTTACGTACATCTACGCTCATGAGATAAGAAAACGCAGTGTTTAGAGGCGATTTACTTGGAAATGAAAAAAATAATAACAACAATGTAGGAGGTACGAAAATATTCAGTAAAAGTAAACAATCAATAACATCAACAGACGATAACAAACTGCATGGCATGGATATATGTATACGCTCGTGATAAAATGTTGCATGTTCACATCTCTTCCAGTGTTGCGTTTTCATATCTTTTCCTGTGTTGCATTTCCATATCTCTTCCTGTGTTGCGTTTTCATATCTTGAGTGCACATGATATGCTTGATATTTTGAACATATTAGCAACTATAGTAAAGCAATATCATACTGACACTGCTAATTATGCTTAATTGTTTAAATATATAGAATGCTTGATAAAATGTCAGCTTTTACAAGTTCTTGTGGTTTACTTGAAGGTAAGAATTGGAAGGAATACACACGCACTGGTTCCGGCTTCAAAGGCGTTGTTATCAAGGTGCTACAAGAATCGAAAAAAGTTGAGGTAAATGATATAAGAGTAGGATAATGGTATAAAACTGACCATAGCGTTGTTGGGTTTACAGCTACGGTAACCAATACAAATACTATAATAGTTAAAGTCGTTTTGTAATAGTATGTTACGATATACATTAAAAGAGTATTAAACATAACAGGCTGCAATGAAATAAGAAATTATGTGGGATGTCGTTGGTAAATAGTTGTGTCGTTGCAAGGTAATAAATGAGCTGATCATAAAAGGATATATAAAAGATTTCCTTTTCAAGTTCAAGTAAAGCTTTATTATACGATTTACGATTCAATATAACGAGTCACAGATGTTAAATTGGCTGAAACTGGAATAAAGGTACCTTTTATAATGAAAAGTGTATTGTTGAAATGCTGTATACAAAATAACTTGTGATTTCTTGACTAATCATTTCATAGCATGTTAACTGCGAAAAATGGGCATTTTCATCAAATTATTGCGATTAAGCTTAATTTAATCCCAGGAAACCCCAATTTTGTTACGTCTATAACATGTTGTTACATCAATTTACATGTTTCGACTACCTTTGATTAAAATTATTATATATATCCGGCCAAGTTCTTCAAGTCAAAATATTTGCGGATAATTGCTTTAAGGCAACACTCTATAAATTGAACCCTTGTTAAATTGATCCGATTAGTATGTTCGGCAAGCTGTGAAAATATTAAAAAAATGCAAATATCGAACTAGAAAAGTTTATCAATAATGTATAAATGACAGGTTTACTAAAAATATCTAAAGTTCGGAAATGTGTAGCTTTTCAAAATATTCTGATCAAAGTTAACCGTGTGACATAATTTTCAGTTATTCAAAAATATTATAAACAAATTTTAATGAAATTTGTTGCCTTTTCAAAACAAATGTTATAAACAAATTTGAATAAAATTTGCCGCATAACAATAGCATATTATATGAACAGGAACAGTTAGTTTTAAAAATCGACATTTATGATTTTTATAAATTATAAACAACATTATGCAATTATAAAAAGTATTAATTCTTTTAAATTTCGACCTTCAGCTGATGGTCCAATTATTCAGCCTGTAACAAGTGCAAATGTGTCGACGATAGTCATCCTTGAATACACCTTACACAATTTATATAGTGAAAAAAACTGAAAGACAATATTTAATAATGTTAGGAAACTCAAATAAGCTTCTGTGAAATTGTTATAATTTTAGTTTCGATGGAACAACCGTAAAAGGGGAGACTACTCGTATGGCGAAGACGGTGTTTACGAAGTAGAGTTAATGTAAATGTTCTTCTTTTCGTAAAACAGCCAACAGTTCTATAGATTATAAAATTCCATCTGAACAACTTGACCTTCGAACATGACTTTGCTTTGAACATGATATACTGAACGAACAGCATTTTGGGTTTTGTTTTGACCTGACATTTTATGTATTTTCTCAAAAATCATTAAAGCAATATCACTGAAGATTAGACTTGAATAAGAGAAACGTGTTGGATACCAATGATCAAGTCTGTGTTGTAAAATTTTACAGTAATTTGAATAATTTCATAATTCTTCAAATATGTAGTCAAATCAGTTTTCACAAGATAGTCAAAAGTTACGGTTTAGCTGTTCCGTTCAGTATATATTGATCGCAGTGTTAAATCATTGAACATTAAACAAATGTTAATCTGCCATGGTATGTAATTAAAGACTTTTCGCATATACACGTATAAGTGAAGACCTTAACATGCTATTTGCTATATTAATATGATATATTTAAGTTTAAAAAGATTATTTTTTTATTTTACATCGACAATTCAGGCTTTTCAAGCTCGTATTGCTGGGCAGTACCAGTACTAAGCAAATGCGGATATAATCTTTTGCGTAAAGACAACAAACATAGCCGTGGTGGAAGATCGAACTCACGACCCTCTGATCCTGGTCCGATGCTCTACTTCTTAACTTGATGTATTTTCAAATACTGTTCCAATTGTTCGATGCAGCCTATCTATCTCGGCTAACGAGAATACTATTGTTCGATGCAGCCTATCTATCTCGGCTAACGAGAATACTATTGTTGATGCAGCCTATCGATCTCGGCTAACGAGAATACTATTGTTCGATGCAGCTTATCTATCTCGGCTAAAGGGAATACTATTGTTCGATGCAGCCTATCTATCTCGGCTAACGAGAATACTATTGTTGATGCAGCCTATCGATCTCGGCTAACGAGAATACTATTGTTCAATGCAGCTTATCTATCTCGGCTAAAGGGAATACTATTGTTCGATGCAGCCTATCTATCTCGGCTAACGAGAATACTATTGTTGATGCAGCCTATCGATCTCGGCTAACGAGAATACTATTGTTCGATGCAGCTTATCTATCTCAGCTAAAGGGAATACTATTGTTCGATGCAGCCTATCTATCTCAGCTAACGAGAATACTATTGTCGATGCAGCCTGTCGATCTCGGCTTACGAGAATACTATTATTGTTCGATGCAGCCTATCTATCTCGGCTAACGAGAATACTATTGTTCGATGCAGCCATTCTCTCTCGGCTAACGAGAATACTATTGTTCGATGCAGCCTATCTATCTCGGCTAACGAGAATACTATTGTTCGATGCAGCCTGTCTATCTCGACTAACAAGAATACTATTGTTCGATGCAGCCTGTACTATTGTTCGATGCAGCCTATCTATCTCGGCTAACGAGAATACTATTGTTCGATGCAGCCTGTCTATCTCGGCTAACAAGAATACTATTGTTCGATGCAGCCTATCTATCTCGGCTTACGAGAATACTATTGTTCGATGCAGCCTATCTATCTCAGCTAACGAGAATGCTATTATTGTTCGATGCAGCCTATCTATCTTGGCTTACGAGAAAACTATTGTTCAATGCAGCCTATCTATCTCGGCTAACGAGAATACTATTGTCGATGCAGCCTATCTATCTCGGCTAAAGAGAATACTATTGTTCGATGCAGCCTGTCTATCTCGGCTAACGAGAATACTATTGTTCGATGCAGCCTATCTATCTCGGCTAACGAGAATACTATTATTGTTCGATGCAGCCTATCTATCTCGGCTAACGAGAATACTATTGTTCGATGCAGTCTATCTATCTCGGCTAACGAGAATACTATTGTTCGATGCAGCCTTTCTATCTCAGCTTACGAGAATACTATTATTGTTGGATGCAGCTTATCTATCTCGGCTAACAAGAATACTATTGTTCGATGCAGCCTATCTATCTTGGCTAACAAGAATACTATTGTTCGATGAGGCCTATCTATCTCGGCTAACGAGAATACTATTGTTCGATGCAGCTTATCTATCTCGGCTAAAGGGAATACTATTGTTCGATGCAGCCTATCTATCTCAGCTAACGAGAATACTATTGTCGATAAAGCCTGTCGATCTCGGCTTACGAGAATACTATTATTGTTCGATGCAGCCTATCTATCTCGGCTAACGAGAATACTATTGTTCGATGCAGCCTTTCTCTCTCGGCTAACGAGAATACTATTGTTCGATGCAGCCTATCTATCTCGGCTAACGAGAATACTATTGTTCGATGCAGCCTGTCTATCTCGGCTAACAAGAATACTATTGTTCGATGCAGCCTGTACTATTGTTCGATGCAGCCTATCTATCTCGGCTAACGAGAATACTATTGTTCGATGCAGCTTATCTATCTCGGCTAAAGGGAATACTATTGTTCGATGCAGCCTATCTATCTCAGCTAACGAGAATACTATTGTCGATAAAGCCTGTCGATCTCGGCTTACGAGAATACTATTATTGTTCGATGCAGCCTATCTATCTCGGCTAACGAGAATACTATTGTTCGATGCAGCCTTTCTCTCTCGGCTAACGAGAATACTATTGTTCGATGCAGCCTATCTATCTCGGCTAACGAGAATACTATTGTTCGATGCAGCCTGTCTATCTCGGCTAACAAGAATACTATTGTTCGATGCAGCCTGTACTATTGTTCGATGCAGCCTATCTATCTCGGCTAACGAGAATACTATTGTTCGATGCAGCCTGTCTATCTCGGCTTACAAGAATACTATTGTTCGATGCAGCCTATCTATCTCGGCTTACGAGAATACTATTGTTCGATGCAGCCTATCTATCTCAGCTAACGAGAATGCTATTATTGTTTGATGCAGCCTATCTATCTTGGCTTACGAGAAAACTATTGTTCAATGCAGCCTATCTATCTCGGCTAACGAGAATACTATTGTCGATGCAGCCTATCTATCTCGGCTAACGAGAATACTATTGTTCGATGCAGCCTGTCTATCTCGGCTAACGAGAATACTATTGTTCGATGCAGCCTATCTATCTCGGCTAACGAGAATACTATTATTGTTCGATGCAGCCTATCTATCTCGGCTAAAGAGAATACTATTGTTCGATGCAGCCTATCTATCTCGGCTAACGAGAATACTATTGTTCGATGCAGTCTATCTATCTCGGCTAACGAGAATACTATTGTTCGATGCAGACTTTCTATCTCAGCTTACGAGAATACTATTATTGTTGGATGCAGCCTATCTATCTCGGCTAACAAGAATACTATTGTTCGATGCAGCCTATCTATCTTGGCTAACGAGAATACTATTGTTCGATGAGGCCTATCTATCTCGGCTAACGAGAATACTATTGTTTATGCAGCCTATCTATCTCGACTAACGAGAATACTATTATTGTTCGATGCAGCCTGTCTATCTCGGCTAACGAGAATACTATTTCCATTTTCAGTAAAAACACAGACTCTGGTCCGTACAGCAATCATGATGGAGCAGCAAAAGAATCTGTGACTCAGAAGGAGACAAGCATCATTAAAAACAAGAATAAAAACAAAAACTTATACAAAACAGCCACAAAACTCCACACAACAAAGCAAACATAAACATAGGCAAAATTGTGAGTGTAAACTGACAAGCAATTCACGTTTTCATTGTATTTGGTTCTCCTTTTTTCAGTATCTAAATAAATTTGTTAGAAAGAAAGTCTTTACTAGTATACGCGAGGTGTTCGAAACGTTTCCAGAAAAGTCTCTTTTTATTATTATACGTTTTAAACGTTGTAAACATGTTGACTGTATAGACATCAATGCATATTTGATATGTTAATGCTAATATCAAATACAACGTCTCTCTATTAAGTGAAATGAATTCTTTTTAGAGCAACATCGAATAAGTTCCATAGGAACTAGAAATAACAAGAACCACAAGCCAAACTACGAGTCAACTTTTCATTGCCACTGTTTGTTCGTATATTAGAGTGCAGAAATGATAAAACTGATAAAGCATGCATTTAGTCTATCCAAGAACCTGATATCTCCCGAATCAGATTTATTAACCAACAACTAAAAAGCAGGGAGTTTTAAACCTGTCCCATAATTCATAGTAGTTGAACGCTTTCTTAACTGTGACGTCATCAAACTTTCAGTAGATACAACTAACCAATCAACGTGCTCAAATGTGGCTTTTCCAACATCGCTATTTAACAGACCCAATCAGGAGAGCTGCGAACTTGATACTGTCAAGTATGCATTAACCAGTAACAGTAATTTGAGAGATCTGCTCAACAAGTACCTGTATATCATTTTTAAACGTCGATCACATTATCAATAAGTAATTTACAACTACTTGAAAAGTAATAAAGTTCTAAACACCAGGGTGTTCCTTTTTTACATTTCTTAATGACCATTGATTACTACCCATTCACATCTAAACACGACTGTGCTATTCATTAAATGATTAAACATTGGAAGACTAAGCGAAAACACGACTATGATATCCTTAATATGATTAAACGGTGGACCAAGTACATACAATACTACGATTTTTCTACAATGGCTATACAGAGGTGGGTTAAGCACATATACGACAATGCTTTCTCCAAAATGACTTAGTACAGGTGAGCTTAGCACATACCTGACAATAATTATTCCAAAATGACTAAGTGAAGGTGACTTACCCCATACACGACAATTGATTCGTTAAAACGACTGCGTGCAGGTGAGCTTAGCACATATACAACACTGATTTCTTCAAAATGACTAAGTGCAGGTGAGCTTAGCGCATACACGACAGTGGCTTCGTCAAAGCGACTACGTGCTGATGAGCTTAGCTCATACACGACAACGGCTTCGTTAAAATGACAACTTTCTGATGAGATCATACATGACAAAATGACCGAGTAATGGTAAGCTTAGCGCATACATACAATGGCTTCATTGAATAAATATATAAATAATGGTGAGCTCAGCACCTAAACGACAATGGCTTCGTTAACCTAGTTAACGATGAGCTTAGTGCATTCACGACTTATGATTTCCTAAAACTGACTAAACAGAGGTGAGCTCAGTGCATGTACGACGATTATTTCCTAAAAATGACTAAGTGCAGATGAGCTCAGTGCATGTACGACAATTATTTCCTCAAAATGATTAAGTACAGATGAGCTCACTGCATATACGACACTAGTTTCCTTGAAATGATTAAACAATGCGCATATACAAATGACTTAACGAAGATAAGCTAAGCGTATACACGACAATGGTATTTAGCATAACTTATAAACAAGGGAGGGCTTGGCGCATACACGATAATTGCTTTATAAAATGACTTAATGATTATAAGCTAAGCGTATACACGACAATGGTTTTAACAAAATTAATAAAACATGGCGAGTTAAGAGCATACACGACTATGCTTTTCTTAAAAGGGTCAAATAGAGTTTAATTAAAACAGCATAACCAGTATCTGAATGACAGGCACTTTGACGCACTTGCGTTACGAGCTTGCATGTCAAACCGAACACCAAACCGAACTCTATGGCTTCAAACAAGTTTGATCCTATAAGTGAACATTGGGAAACCGTGCAACGAAACTAATGGGCATTGATTGAACCCGATTCTCCTGTGCGAACACCGGCGTACACGTCCCTTGACATTGGTTAACTTAAAAAAACTTTCAACTGACAAAACGATGAATGCAATTCTATCAAATATGTCGAACCTTGAGTTATTGAAGAACTAGTATATGATAAACAGAATTGATCATGAGTTTACTTGAGTTGCGCATAACATGAGATTTCGGAAGAAAGACTTCGTTTACTGGAATACAAACAGATCGATGCAGAGGCTCGCAGTAGAGGTTCGAATATTTTAGTATCGGGTGTTGTCGAATCAGTAGGTGAGAACTGTGTTGACATTATTCACGACATTTTTCTCTTATGGAGAGATACCTCAATTAAAAACCGGGCTGTTGTAATGTATTTCCCGGCCTACCGACCCGGGAGGGTATTTTGAAATTGCGTACCACAGCTTGGCCCTGACCCAAGTCAACACCGAGGCACATAATGATGCCATTCTGCCAGGCAGTTGAAGTTGACTGTTTGATGGACAATGCCTATAAGTTAAAAGATTCCCGTGTCAGATAACAAGAGACTTTCCAAGGGAGACCAACGACGAGAGAAAGGTTTTGTGGTCCAATTTCAAAGCAGCTCGTACCAAGTATGACAAGAACGTATTCCCAAGTTTGCACATGTACTCTGATATTAAATCATGTGTATCTATAAATGAAAATGTATCCTCCTTTTTCAAAAGTCAATGTGGGCTCGATAAGGGGAAAACCTTTCGCCTATTTTATTTTTGATATACTTAAATGACTTAGAAGAAGTAGCCTGGAAAAAATATGGTCATTAAATTCAACCAACAGCAAACATCTCAACATTCATCTTAAAATGTTCATATTGTTGTAGGCTGATGATAGTGTAACTGTAAGCGAAGATGCTGTGACCTTTCAGAATCTATTAAATGACTTTTACATGTATTGTAAAAAAACGGAAATTGTCTGTAAATATGAGTAAAACAAAGGAAATTGTTTTTGGCACAAACAAACCTAGCTCTTTCAGCTTTATGTTAAACGGTGAAACAGTTGAAAATATTAAAAAACTATAAATATCTAGGGATTCTATTTACCTCATATGAAAGTGTCTTAAATGCACGAAAACATTAAGCAAGCCAAGCAAAAAAAAGCGATGCATATACTCTATATCGTTGGTATACAATTGAAACCTTTTGATACATCGATAGTTCCAATATTAACAAATAACTGGGAATAGTGGGGATTCAAAATTTAGACTTTATACAAAAGGTTCATACTGATTTCCATAAAACATCACAAATTAAAAAGTACACATTTGTTTATGTTATATGGTGAGCGTGTTCGTTTTCTAATAGAAAAAACAATTAAAACACGAATCGTTAATTATTGGAGAAATTAATTTCACGCAGTGAATAAAATATTGCAAAGAAAAGGTACGAGAATATATTAATATCTAATTATCAATAGATTAATTGTGTTAAAGTATTTTTGACCAGACAGGAAATATATACATTTTGATGAACCAAAAAGAATTCAACCTAAATAATATAGGCAAACTGATAAGAAGAAATGTTTTAGACCAGTTTCTGCAAACATCTTGCACATTCTTCAAAGGAATTAAATTATATAATAATTAAGTCAGATATCAAACTAGAAATATACACACTTTCAAAAACCTGCATTCACCATTGACGGGTCATCACAAGCTATCTGTGAAAGCAGGAAGCTGGAAACTGTCCCGTGCCCCTTATGAGGACTGTAAATATGTTTTACATTCTTCAAACGACATTGGCGATGAATTTCATTATATTTTGAAATGCCCCCCCCCCCCCCCACCCCCCACCCCCCAGATAATGCGATATATTCCGATTCTTTTTTCAAAATACGAACCTTCTTAATTTTTCAGATTTTTCAGATATAATATCTTTTAAATCACTAATGTTATTTAGAAATGCAAGTATTTTTGTTCCATCAAATTATGTAGCAACTGTATAACAACTAAAAGACACTTACCACCGGCTAACTTTCAGCTGTAATATATCCAAAAATTTGAACTGATATATTTTATCTTCTCAATTTTGCTAAAAGCGCATATTACAAACACAAATACACTATTTCTATACCTTATTTGCATAAAATATAACCATTATGCCAAATAAGCATACTTTATTCCTTCACCAAGCGTCAAAACTACTGAAGCTTGCTATACTATTTCACCAGACGTCAAAACTACTGAAGCTTGCTTTACAATTTCACCAGACGTCAAAACTACTGAAGCTTGCTTTACTATTTCACCAGACGTCAAAACTACTGAAGCTTGCTTTACTATTTCACCAGACGTCAAAACTACTGAAGCTTGCTTTACTATTTCACCAGACGTCAAAACTACTGAAGCTTGCTTTACTATTTCACCAGACGTCAAAACTACTGAAGCTTGCTTTACTATTTCACCAGACGTCAAAACTACTGCAGCTTGCTATACTATTTCACCAGACGTCAAAACTACTGCAGTTTGCTATACTATTTCACCAGACGTCAAAACTACTGAAGCTTGCTTTACAATTTCACCAGACGTCAAAACTACTGAAGCTTGCTTTACTATTTCACCAGACGTCAAAACTACTGAAGCTTGCTTTACTATTTCACCAGACGTCAAAACTACTGAAGCTTGCTTTACTATTTCACCAGACGTCAAAACTACTGCAGCTTGCTATACTATTTCACCAGACGTCAAAACTACTGCAGTTTGCTATACTATTTCACCAGACGTCAAAACTACTGAAGCTTGCTTTACAATTTCACCAGACGTCAAAACTACTGAAGCTTGCTTTACTATTTCACCAGACGTCAAAACTACTGAAGCTTGCTTTACTATTTCACCAGACGTCAAAACTACTGCAGCTTGCTATACTATTTCACCAGACGTCAAAACTACTGCAGTTTGCTATACTATTTTACCAGACGTCAAAACTACTGCAGCTTGCTATACTATTTCACCAGACGTCAAAACTACTGCAGTTTGCTATACTATTTTACCAGACGTCAAAACTACTGAAGCTTGCTATACTATTTCATCAGACGATTATTTTTTTTGTTTTGAAAATGATTATTATATACTGAATGGATAAAGAAATGCCGGCTGAATTTCAGAGCCACAAAATCAACCTGTTATAAACAATACTTACTGTTTAAGAATATGTATGCAAGTGGAATTTATAAATGAAATGTCAGAAAAAAATACTATAACTGTTTAAAAATAAAATCAATAAGTTTAAAATGACCATATAGCGTTTGATTATGCTTTATAATTAAATACAATTTTTTGAAGATTCAAATCCACCTAAACGTGATAAAAAGGATATTTCAACCAGAGCAATAAAATCAAATTGGGGTTCCAATATCCTAAACAATAATATCACACACACACACTGCTTTACAAGTTTTGAGGAGCGAAACTACATAAAAATATTTGTTTCAATCTTTTTTATTACTTATATTATTGGATGAATAGAATATGTTTCAACCATGCTCGTCATTCGGTTTCCTTCTACGATGCAACGAAGTTAAAAATATGTGCCCAAGTTGGCAAATGACATTGAAATTTAACAAAAGACACTGCTTGATGCACCCTAAACTGCATTGACACTTCAGCTAGGGACGCGAAGGCCAAGCGAGAGAACTCCTTTTCAATGTAAAATTAGCATGTGTTAATTAATATATGTCCTTATAAAAGAAGTCCTAAATAAGTATATATATAGTATATATATTTTGATGTGTTGATAAATAATGTTTTTGTCAACTCTGAAAATACTGTCTGTCATATATATACTCCTATCTATTTACTTTTCTATTTATAGCAACACGCAATTGTATATTAACATTTACACGCGATCAATATCAGAACGTGTTTGTTGTTTATCAGGTATTATGGGGAATGTAGGTCAATGGAATTATTTAACACGTAATATCAGATTTTTTATATCAGGTATTTACGTTTGTTTCTCTCAAAGATTCTTCTTTCATTTCAAGTTTAACAACATATTACTGCTTATGATATAATCATACAATATGTTTTACTTTTGTTTTAAACAACAAGATATGTTACATACTGGATATATAACGGTTTGTATTACACTTTGCTATTTAACATTGGAATAAACACGACCACAGTATGTGTTGGTTTTTAACAATTTAACAATGAACCAAAATGACAAAATGTTTCGTTGGCAGATAAAGACAATATTTAGTTTCGTTATAGAGGTTTTGTGCCGAAATATTGAAGAATAGAAGAACTATATCGTAAGTGTCTACAATAAATTACACTATTATGTGGATAAAGAGTGTCATTCATTTAACTTTTCTGTATTTCTACGTATTGACATAATCCTGTTGAAGCCAATGTGGTTCCAGCTGAGAATAGAAGAATCACTGCCGATCTCTGCAGAGGGGTAGGAATCCCCCGAATGGGTGTCATGTTCATTTTATCATTATTTGTCATGTTCGCTATTGTGGTTAAATTATCAACCCCTGTGTGGTTTCAGGGAGCCATATGAGTGATGGCAAGAATAGGACCACTGTGGCTCATGCATGTCGCAAGAAGCAACAATTTGAGTAATACAATAAAATTTGCTGAAACTCAGCAGTTCTGCAGGTATCAAGGTTCTAGGTTCATTCTGCATATTCATTTGTTGGTGTATTTTTTTAAAATTTGTATGTTAATTTGTTGTTTTTTAGGGTTAGGGTTAGGCTATGATATGTTGTACGCCGTAAAACCCTATTCATTCATTCATTCATTCATTCATTAATTCATTCATTCATTCATCTTGTCTAAGTAGGATTGTTGGGGCACTAGTATAACATATTTACTAAACTAGCGTTTATTTTTCTTATCAGCGTGTAGAAATATATGGCAAACATCAAGTAGGAAAGGATATCACATTCACTATCTCTAAGTTTGCATTATGTTTAACAGATAGAAAGATATATTTAATTTTGTAATCAATGTACATACAAAGCATGGCAACAACATGATGCATGAATGATATAACAACAACAATATAGAAATTATAATAACGATAAACACATATAGGCCATGAAATACACATAATACCAAGGATGGTAAAATTTGGTAGATAAAAAACAACAGTAATAAATACTATGTTTTAAACCTACACACACCATGTAGATATATTTACTTTAAAGGGATTATATTGGCATATTACCGTCAATTCCCTGTCCTAAATACACACGCCCAGCATGAAGATACACTTACAACTTAGAGATATACGCATCTTAAGTGTCTAATTGCATAACCTCTTTATTACAAACATCGGGTTTCTGAAGCCACGTTTTGGTTTTTGTTTACATTTGCCATTTTCAACGAACAGCTTTCGGATTTCCGATCAGTCATCAGATAACATCTTGAAGACTCGTTCCCCCGATCTCGTTTTCGAGGCTTTGTTCGGGAAGTTTACGGAGTTCAATGTAAACATTGCGCAATACTTTATTGCGGGACGTATAAAAGTTTTGGCAAATATTCAATTATTGTTTGTTTGATATCTTTCAAGTAAATAAAGGTTATACGTCAATACATAAGCATTATTTTGTGCATATTGCATACAGGAAAAGTGTGGATTATCAGCATGTTTGTGTAACTTGCCAATATAATCCCTTTAAGTTCATAACGAACAATTTAATTTGAAAAGTTTGCCTATGGAAGAACATGCTTCATAATAGTGTTGAGTTAAATTAACCACGATGCCTTATCACTTCTTTTTTATTTCAGAATAAATGAAAAAAGAAATATACCGTTGCTAGACTTAAACGTATAGAATGTATAGGACGACAGACACACACACACATATATATATATATATATATCACATATATAAACAGTTTAATCACAGGCGACAATGGAATCAAAGGTAAATGCACTCAACCAAACTTATTTCAAATATTTATCGACTTATGTGAACAACAAAACATAAACATTTGTATATATATTTAGTGGATAGTATTAATGGGTTGATCATATTAGTTAATTTAGAATTGATCACGCATTTAAACAAGAACTCGATGAACCTCGAATTTTGAAATCTCTGCCACAGTGTGTATCCACTATGTTCTAGTGGTAGAGTCATTTATATTGTTATAATCATGTTATTTCCATTCTTAATCTGGATATTGAATGTGCATATACATTTTTTGTAATTCGTTTTACCTAAATATAGAATAAATATTCCGAAAATGAAATAGTCATCAACTCGATATATAAATGCCTAATACAACACACATAATCACTAATACATAATGCCTAAAACAAAAAGTCTAATCTATAATGTCCGACAGATAGAGTTTCAATATACAATATATATGGTATATATTGCTAGCGTTATGACAACAAACATAATAAAACAACAACAACAATGTAAAGTAATACATGTATACACTTTATGACCAGATAAAAGACATTGACAAGATGCAAGAGACGATACAAGAGGTGCAGACGACAAACCATTTTATCTTGAAAAGATTAAATCAAGTTGTTCCGGTGAATGCACCAGAAATATCTTCGTGTACATGGTATGGGTGTATTATATGCTTATACATATAACGGCATTGCAAATAACAAGTATTTGTTCTCAATACAACAACATTTACACAACAACTTATATTCCTATTAGAATAATATCATTCATCAGTTATTGTCATCGTTGATTTTATCAAAATTAAGATACAGTCAAACTTGTCTGAAACAGTCAATCAAGAGGAGCAAAAGTGGCCTTTTAAAACAAGTTCGTTGATCCATACATGTTAATTATCTCTGAAAGCATAGAAACAGGAAATATCAAACACGGCTACTTAAGACAAGTGGGAAGGTCGTGTGTTCGATCCCCGGCCGGGTCATACCAAAGACTTTAAAAATGGTACTAGAAGTTTCCTCGTTTGACGCTCAGCATTTAGAGGAGAGTTCTAGGTCTGGTAGGCCCGGTGTCAGTATAATGTGACTGGGTGGGGTATACCATGTGTCTGCAACATGATACTACAGTGTTACAGCGCTCAGAATACTGTCTCAAGTAGACACCGTCGCGGTATGACTGAAACATTGTTAAAAGCGACGCTAAACACCATACAACAACAACAACAACAACAACAACATTACGCAAGTGGCTTCTTAATAGAGGTGACCGCTTATACAGGTTTGACTGTAGATGTTCAACAGGAGACGTAGCATTCAAAGGACACAGCCAACATAAAAAATATAAAACCATAATATGTACAATACGTCCGTACATTAACTGTTCGTCTCTTAGATCTCGTTGGCATAGAAATGACGCAAAATAGCTCAACAAACATATTCTTTTTTACATAGAATTAACAATATGAATCATCTACTCAAAACGCTGTTATATATCGTACCTGTATTTATTAATCTATTTATTTACGTGACATGATTACAATATAATACAAACATTGACAATCATATATAATATTAAATTTGTATTTATATGTTGTACTCAGCTTAGTCGGGCTTATCTGTCATTTATTTTATATTTTAACATTAGCAAAAGCACCAATGGGAAAAACTACAATGCCGCAATATCATGATACTTCTATAGCTTAAGTTATTGCTGCAACACATTGTAACGTATTGTTATTTACATTTTAGTTATTGTGGAAGCGAACAGGATTTAACCGGTAAGTAGACATGTTAATCTGGTTTATATTTGAAAACAAACAAAACATGTTATTCTCGTACTCATGCTATGCCCCCTGAGTCAGTACAGTAACGGTGTTTTAATCATACTTCGTGTCATTTATATACACTTATAGACACTTATGGGCACCTATATATACTGATAGATACTTATAGATACACATAAATGACATATGACTTGTAACAAGTCACAAACTGTTTGAATAAATATGTTAGTAAAGTAACGAAGTGTGCTTGATCAGACAATAATTAATTGGTATGAGAAATACTTTTATATTTGGGATATAATATCAAAACAAAAACGGACAAAATACGATATATGAATTGTTACACATTACTGCCTATATAAATACTTGTGTTAATAATGCACTAAGGTGTGCATAAGATATCGCTTTATTTGTATGTGACATATTTTCAAATATGTGATATAATGCCAACCAAATTATGAAAAACATTATAAGATATGAATTGTTACAAACTGTGGACTATAGAAATACATATGTTAATAATACACTAAGCTATGCATGATAAGAGAACGATTAATTTGTGTGTGAACTTATTTCAAATATGGGATATATATTATTAAGCAAATGACACTCTCCTACCTCATAGTATTTGTTTTATTGACGGTGTTTTTGTTTTATGTACGATTTGTATGTAACAAACTTAAATGTATCGAGCAAAGTATATATTCATTTACTTTCACGTATTATTATTAAACTAATAACATTCATTCCTTGTATAAGCTTATTATCATTTAAACAACAATTTAGCAATTGGCGAATAATTTAAACATTTTCAAACATTTAACCATATTTTGTTTTAGAAACAATGTCACGTGTTCATCAGCTGGAAAAAGACGTATACAGAAAAGAAGAGGTTCTTCATAAAATGGCTGACGAAATCGATGACTTGCAACAAGTTTTACGAAATTTCAGTTTGCGTTCATCTATTGGCAGCGGCGAACAAAATACTGTCCCATGTTTAAATAAAGAAACAACACAGTGTAGTTCAGATGTTGATGACAAACTAGTTCATTGCATTGAAGAACCGGATGAAGTTGAAGCGCATGCTAAAACATCGGAAGTTGAAATTCCGGTAGATAAAGAGAAGTCAACATATATGAAAAATGACATAGGTGACAATGTTACCAATCAAAACCTTGGTGAAAATAAATCAATAATTACTCAATCACTATCCGGGCACAGTCAAACATACCAGAATAAAGAAACCAACGTACCTGCCTCGGATGATACTTTAACCATAAAACAAAGAATACCGACTGATATGCCAAGCGTTTCTGAATTAAGATCTGGTGAAACTGGTGATACAGATTCAGCATGTAATGTTGACGAGCCCAAGTATGTGTTTTATAAACCTTTTATTCTGCATTGTTCAGTGATATAGCATGACATTGTTATTTTCCATAATAATAACAACACACATTTTATCTTTCGAGCGACAAGTACATCATACAATGATTACTTTGCTTAATCATTGTCAACTATGATATATTGCTTTTGTATTACTGATGATGGAGAATAACTAAGTATACTTTTGTTCTAATGTAACACATTTCCTTTTAAGCACTCCTGCTATGGTTTACTTTGTTCTGTTATTAGACCTCGTTTGAAAGGATGTACAAACCACGCCAATTTCTAGGAGTGGCACGAGTATTGAAGTAAAATGTAACTTAAATAACAGAAATATAATTTTATTACAATAAATTAACCGGTATATTTACTGAGGACATTATACAAAACAAGTTTTGGGAGGTTTGTTCACCCGTTAACCAGGTGTAGGTTCCGTTGTGGCGATCTGTGCCAAAATTAGATTTCGATTTATTCCTTTGCGAAACCCGGCTACGTTGGCTCGGTCGGTGGTGTATCTAACTATCAATCCAGGGGTTCTGAGTTCGAATCCCCAACCGATACGACATTACGTCTCACTATCACTCGTCTCTCACCGCTAGTTAAAATGTGAAAGTTATCAATTATTTTCAAAAATGGGTGTGCTTGAGTACTTGTTAACCTTCCAGATTCCCAGGAAAGAGCAGATAGGTTAGCTGATCGTCTGGTAAAAAACGATATATAAATGACACTAAGAATTCAAACAAACAAACAAACAAACAAACAAATCTTTTCCGAAGTAATGGTAACTTCAAATGGATGCATTGCTTAAAAATCAAAACAAGATGCATTGTTCTTGGTTAAGTTTTACTATTGCTTTGATAGAAGAATGAACCTTTGAAATCTAACAAAGCACACGTCTATAATTAGCAAAGTGTCATATTACAAATTTACTAGTAGACTAAAAGCTTCCTATATCTTTGGACATACACATGACATCATGTGACATACACGTGACATCGTGTAATTATTGTATTACCATGCTGTTCTGAACTAGAAAATGCACATACAAAATATGCAAATTGTGATATATTTAAAAATGTCTACTTTATGTTTCAATAATTTTTACAGATGGTCTATATTAAGGGTTGAAATGTTTTAAGAATGTATATTGTACACCGATGTTTGCAATAGTTTCATATTTTGCAGAAATCAAGTCATCGAATATGCAAACTTTTCTAGACGTACTTCTATTAAAAAAACTGGTAGTAAGTGACAAACTGTTTCAATAAATTACCTATGTTACATTTCCTTTGAACAATACGTAAGTATTTTATAGTGTTATAATGCTTCTTTAAAAAGTATATTCTGTATAAAAGTAAATGACCGACCATAATCGAATACTCTATTATGTGTGTGTCTTAACACTGGGTAAACCTAAATGACATAATTTGCCGAACGGTGACAGGTGACACATCATCATGACATACCGATCACTTGTGTCAAGCTATTTTAAAATCCCTCCATGTAACATAAAGTTACATATCAGACATGAAATATCAAACTGAAAGTGTGACTTTGAGGTAAGGCTCATGTCGTCATGTCATGTTGATCAGTTGATAAACGGAGCCAAATGTTTTTGAAATCCATCCATGTATGATAAAGTTACAGGATGGAAACCTCAAACAAACTGAAAGTGTTGTCATACAAACTCAAAGTATGACCTTGACCTTTCAGGTACGGGTCTAGGTCTTACGTTGACACGTCGTCATGTCATCTTGATCAATTGAGCGAAGTTTAAAGACAAAGTTACAGACCAGTTAAGCAATTAAAACAAACTGAAAGTATGACCTTGACCTTTGAGGAAAGGTTCTTGGTCTTACATGAGACACTTAATTATGTTAGTGTTTTTGAAATTTATCCATAGGTGACACAGTTACAGACCGGACACGAAATTCCAAACAGACTCAAACTGTTGTCAAACCAAGTTAAATTATGACATTGACCTTTGAAGTGGGAGTCTGGGTATTAAGTGCGACACCTTGTCATTTTATGTTGATCATTTGTAGCAAGTATTTATAAAATCCATATATGCACGACAAAGTTACAGGCCGGACAGAAAATCTCACACAGACTCAAAGTGTTGTCAATCAAACTCAGTGCGACCTTGACCTTTGAAGTATTTAAAATTAAAATGCATCAACAAATGAATATGCAGAATGAAACTAAAACCTTGATACCGGCAGAACTGCAGAGTTTCAGCAAATTATGTCGTATTACTCAAATTGTTGCTTCTACGACATGCATGAGCCACAGTGATCCTATTCTTGCCATCACTCATATCGCTCCCTGGAACCACACAGGGGTTGATAATTTAACTACAATAGTAAACATGACAAAAAAGATAAAAATGATCATGACACCCATTCGGAGGATTCCTACCCCTCTGCAGAGATCGGCAGTGATTCTATTCTTAGCCGGAAACACACGGACTCTGCATTAATAAAAATCAGATATTAAGAAATAGGCTATTTGTCACAATCAATATTCTCTCTACATAAAATGAATTATGGACATGGAGGGTTAAAAATATAAAACTCATTTTAGGGTAAGTTTCGTCCCGATGAAAAAAACTGTTTACGTAGGATCGCGGCTCTTGCCACAAGAGCAGTTGTCGCATGGGAGGGAATTTTCTATTCGATTGCAAAAAGTCATGAATGATTATTTTTCTTGCATACCAAACATATTGAATACTTATTCCAAATTAATTTACCATCATTTATAACCCCAATCATTTCTCAGGCGTCAAATCTAATTGTACAATTTACGTCTTTAATTTATGTTATTACTTCACATCCCAGCGCGATCATGGTATGAAAGAGACTTGGGGTGTGGTGGAGGTAAAATGACAGTTCCGTACCCGGTAAAATCACATAGAATGTAAGAAATGTATATCTGGTTTGCAGAAATAGTAATTCTTCAATGGGTATTTCAGACTTTGGTAGACCCGCTCTTGATAAATTTTAACCAAACAATTGCAGTTGTTTTGTTAATTATCACATGAATTCGTGTTATTTTCCAGTATTAATATACAAAACATATTCATTGAGTATGTGCAGGTGGATCGAGTTTAAGCATTCATTATAAAATACAAAAAGTCGCAAACAATTATCTAAAAAACAATCTT
Source organism: Panopea generosa (assembly GCA_029582155.1). Classification (NCBI taxonomy): domain Eukaryota; kingdom Metazoa; phylum Mollusca; class Bivalvia; order Adapedonta; family Hiatellidae; genus Panopea; species Panopea generosa. The sequence goes on from CM055906.1 coordinate 67,947,903, forward strand.
ATTTATTGTTTTGCCATTTCTTATCTTGAAACACAGCAATATTTAAATGCATCAAACTTTATTAAATACATATTGTTGCAGTTGAAATAATCGAACAGAAAGAAAAGAAATATCACTTTTCGGAGACAGTTTGGGACCTAAAGGCTGCCGCGGAGGAAGCGTCTGGTTTGTATACATACGATTTCTGATATCATCAAATAGTTTACGGTGCATGAGTGTAGTACACCTTTGATATATTTTTTATATTAACCTTGTGTAATATCACTTTCAATTTATCGCTCGGTTTAATTTAATTCATTAAATTTGTTTGCAAAAATGATAAAATCCTCTTCAGAGCCTAGCATTATATATTTTATTAACTCGTTTAATAAACTAAAGTTCATCTACATATGTCTTTTCTTACGCCGATCTTAATAAGATAAACCGGATTTTGTAAGATACTTACTGATAGTGACGTCCTAAGACAAGTATTTGTTATTTGTATTTGTATTCGTATTTATACTTATATTGAAACGGGCCGGTTGTGATTATTTCAGTTATAGCAAGTCTGACCATCAATCCGGGGGTCATGAGTTCGAATCCCCGCCCACAGTCTCCGTTATGATTGATAATCAACATTCGTCTCATAATCATTCGTCTCTCACTGCTGATTCAAGCTGAAAAGTTTTCAGTTATTTGCGGAGATGTGGTCGCGTATTGGTTCATCTTCCGGATCCCAAGAAACATTGGTTAAGTTAACTGATCGTCTGTTAGCCCTCGATGGCTTAAACAAGACACTAACTATTCAATCAATCAATCATGTAACAAAAACACGTTCACCACAGCACCATTAACATAATAAATGCATTTAACAAAAACATAAAACTTAAATAAGGAAGCTGCATTATACAAAAAAATAAGTGACAACGGCGATAACCTTCTTGAAGAGGTCAATAAAACAAAAATGCCACTGCGGAAGTTATATGCTCGTTTCCTCTGGTCACATTCTGAAACAGGACGTGTCAATAAAATTAACCACTTAAAATACTAGAAAGTTATTCTACTAGCCAATTCTAACAATGTATTAGAAATATATTCTAATAGTACAAAAACACATTTATGAATAATATTATACTCAATTACAGGCAAAATGTCTGAGATAAAAGATTTAGGTGGAATACACTCCGTGATTTGTATTGATATATCAGCAAGTATGGCGGACGAAGATGCATGGTTGCAGGCAAAGAAATTCTTTGATGACTATATAAGTGGTTTGTTTGATTAATAATATTATATAGCCAATAACCAATGCTTACAAATGTATTCGTTCTAGATCTTTATTAAATAACATTTAAATTAGACTTTAACCACAGATATATATCCTATTGTTTTTTGTAAAGTTGTTTCAGCCGAAGGTTTTCAGGCTTTTGTGAACACAATATCTGGAGAAAAGGCATAAATTACATATCAGTTAAACTGTCTTTTATAGTTTTTAAATGAAATTACTTCATTTGTCAAACTCAATTGCATACTGTTTGAAATAATACAAAAATGTTTTTGTATTATTTTCAATTTCATATTTTGATGAATGAAAGTTTGAATGAAAATGTTTTTAATTGTGTTTTGCCTATATTCATAAATGCTTTTTATTACAAAATATCTAAATGTTTGCTGTTTTTGGCAGCATAAAATTTGCATTGATCTTACCCCCACCCCCTTCCCCCATTTAGAATCAGTATTTGCTATAAACTTTGATTAACTTGACCTATTTTCAACAGTAAAACATTTTATTAAGCACTTAAAGTTTGATAGTGTGTTATTTAGTTCATAAACATGCTACTGAAATTGTATTTATAGACTTTAAAAAAATTTTGCTGAAACATGCAACCAGAAAATAAAAATAATGTTCGAATCTTGCGCTTGTAAATACATTCCGGTAGCACATGTTTTCTAAATGTAGTTGCCATCGTACAAATATATTCAATTATGAATACATGACCTTAAGACCAATCACTACAGTATAAAACTTTATAAAATTTCTCTTAAAGGTTTAGAAACTGTAACAATCGAAGAAAGAATAAATGATGAACACGTGGCCATGGTGACGTTTGGTCATGACACTAAGGTAGTGCAAAGATTTACAAATGATTTCACCAAACTACGACACGCTTTTGGTAAGTCCTTAGACTGTTATATATGTGTATTATGAAGGTTTGGCAATTCATATTTCTCGTATCTGGGGTAAGAATATTCGACTTTTCACCGGTGTGATATATGTCGTATTTCACCTTAAGGTAAACAAATAAGATAAAATACTAAATACGCATTAGTATTCTCAGAAGATGTATGTTTAGACAAAAATATAGAGTGTTTACTTTTATGTTATAACCTGTACACAAAGGGTATTGTGACAAATTGTAATACGTTAGTGGTTTTACGTGTAACGATTCCAAACGTCGTTACACATGTATTGTCGTGGATTTTTGCATCCTTTAAATGGTGCGTAATTTTATGGATATATATTCTGAAAAAAAAAAATTTCAGGCAACATCAAACTTGGTGGTCCTTCTCCTATGTACGGAGGTGTAATGATGTCCATTGCAGCGATGCAGTCATCAGAATGTATGTTTTACACTATTTCAGTTTTAATAAAGCCAATAGCATTTTCACCACATTACATATTGATATGTATCACTTCCAATGTTATTCGTGAGAGAAGAACTTAGATACAAGAAGATTATTATTTACACGTAAGTATAATAAAAATCTCCCGGCAAGTACCTGGCAAAGTGTCTAATACACCAATTAATTTTGTACTGTTCTACATATAGAGACATGCACTTCTGGAACACTGAACACATCGCAAATGGTTCTAAAAGTGTATTGTTTCCATAGATTGTCCTCTGTTAGTCAAAATATGCAGGAAAAACCATTGGGTTGACCAGAGTATTTATTCACAATTTTGGTGTTTTGATGATACCACTTCATTTTTAACAATTCTGCCCATTTGTTGCAGTGTGTCACTACGCATCTTTGAATTGTTATATCCTTACCCAACATTACCAAATGTCATCAAAATTTGGCAGAACTCATGAAAATATTCCAATGTTTTCATATGTACAAAAGAATATGACCATTTTAAGCATTTTCAACAAAAATAATGCCCAACCGATTTACACAGCTCTTATTTTTTTTGGGCGCAATAATCTTGCTACCGTCACGAAGTGGATGTAATTGGTAAGTGAGACCTGAAATAGTTTCACTAAGATGCTACATATTCGTCTTTTACTGTCTTTTTGAACCCTTGATATTAATTTCCTGCTACTTTGGCTTCTGCAAAGTCGCCCTGTTCATTTACATATTTTCATTTTGGTATTTACTTATTTTTTTTATATATAAGCAAATGTATGCCATACATGTTGTAGAAGCCTGGCAGTGCCACGTTTATGTACACTAATTTTATTATATGACTATGGGGTGCTTCTGTTTTAATGTCTCATATAACTATTACATTTCCCATAAGGCTCCATTGTAACATCTATGTCCAAAACACAGTGAAAAACATCTACAGCATGTGTCATGACTCAATATCTTCATTTCCAAAGAAAACAAAAACTACATTGATCAGGTTCCTTTACAAGTCAATAGTTTTATGATACTATGAATTTTCAGAGTAATAATGTGTCAACTATTTTCCAACGATGCAGTTCGAATCAACAATTCTAAAATGACACAGAATTGCCTAGACATCTGGTATCAGCATCAAATTTTCAATGGTGATTTCTAAAATACTGATCATTTAACGCATGGTTGGGAAAACAAACAAAGCTCTGAAGAAACAGAAAACTAGTTACATTTCTACCTCCTTTATCTGTAGGTTCGGGGTATTCAAGGGAGATAATAGTGATGTGAGTCCTTGAGTTCCACATGCCGGTATTTGTCGCATTCAGGCTCGGCCAGTTACGTCACTTTTCACGTCTTTCATTTATTTGCAATGATATGCATTGGTTGTGTTTTTTTCTGAAGTGGGATGGTGAATGCGTACTTTAAATTAGACCCTCTTATTGGACATATATTTCATATTATTCTAAAGAGGTATTACCTTTAGTATTGATCGTTTACCAACAACACTATCCAGTATACCGTGTTAAAAGGTAAAACAAAAGTAGACGGACATATTTTATATTTAGAGTATAACTAGAAATGAAACAGTTCTATTTGGATTTAAGCAAAGTTACAATCGCCTGTACTTATTTGATACAATAGTTTAAATGTTGAGACAAAAGCACTCATGAATGCAAAACCATACCTGTAATCATGGTAATTGTCTGTGTCGAGACCTAAATGATTATAAGTGACTTTTTACACACTAACCGCTTTAAGTTGTAAGCCCATCATTGATTTTTGTTCTTTATTCTACAGTAGATAAAATAAGTTTGCATGCTTGTCATTCATTGAGAGACCAAATCAAATAGAGAGAAGTTAAACTTTTATTGTATGACAACCTCTACACTACCAATGATGGGAACACTAGGGAGGATGTGTCATCAAAGAGTTTTTTTTCTCTGTTCAGTATATAAACTGTATAGGACACCACAAGGAGTTTTAAACTTACTTGACCAGAAATCATAATGAAATAACATGTATAATAACAAAGAAAAAACAAAAAAAATGGACACACGTTCAAATTTTATTTCAAATAAAAACAATCAGCATTTTATGGTATAGAATGAAATACCAAGAAATTTAATAATTTATTGCCTCAGATGTTTATATATTCGTTTATCTACTTATGGTCGATATACACAAAACTTTTCTTTAGCCATTGGCAGAAACGTCGGTGATTTTCACGTATATACGAAGATTATACTGATTACCGACGGAAAACCAACAGACGGAAAGCTATACGCTGGTCCTGATATGTGTGAAACCAAGGAAACGGAAACGGTACGTAATACTAGATTTCTATACATATACTGAAATCCACGTTTCAAAGCTCTCATGAGCCACGCCAATTCCCTATGACATATGTACAGAATGGAAATTTCACTTACATAACAGAATATTTCCAATGCTTATTTTTTACAATTAGTCATAATAATAAATGAGATTATAAAATTTTGTGGACATCAACTTGATTCGAAACATTTTCTCTTATATAATTTTAATTCATTTTCAATGAAAATCAACTTTTATAGCGTTGCCGATAGCGTGTTGGCCGTTCACGCAAGAATTTGCAGTTTCGGCTTCCAGCTCCACCGATGCCTTTCAAAAATCAACAGTCAGTACTGGTTCTACCAAGAAAATGGACTCGAGAGCGGTTCATATAAGCGTTTAGCTTTCTTCACAATCGGGCTAAAATAAATTAGTATAAACTAAACCATACCAAACTGCCCTGACTGCCATTTAACCCAGGGCCAAGCAACCAAAGTACTCAGCCAGATATGCGGAAAAGTAAGTAAGTGGTCGAAGACTATCCACTACGTTGCTTGCAGTAAATGTGAACTTTGTTACCATACGGACTGAATGAAGATAATTTACTTCATTTACGAAACGTTTGAGAATAGCGATACCAGCTGGTACTGTTGCCAATGCGGTCTTCCAATATTTCACTGGAGATTATTTTAAGATATTATCTCTCTCATTTTGAAAATCTCCAATTCCCGCTCCTCTACATCTGGTATCCCAGAACATTAGACCACCAAGATTTGCCTCTTCTCCTAAGAAAAACACAACCAACACCAAAATAGAAGAAAAACCTTCGAAAAAATACTTTTTAGAGCATGCTGATAAGGAAAGTACTGTTTTGCACAATACTCCACTATTCAGACCCAGGCATTAGTATCGAATCAAAAACCTGGTTGCAGCCATTAATATAAGGGAAGTTCTAACTGACAACTACTGGTTTGCTGCAAGGAAGGACCGAAAGTCAAGCCCCCACAAAGGAGTCGATTTATTTATTACGAAGACGGACTTAGATGCTACTGTGATTGATATTGATTACAGTGCTGAGATCGTAGCTGCTGCCATACCATGTTAAGAGCACAGACAACTGCGTAGATATGTCATCTATCCCTAGCAGTCATGCTAGACATTCACTGTACATTCGTTCGGACGCAAATTTGCCAGATATTGACTGGGATAAAACAATTATATCTGTGCATAGATATCCATTAGTCATCAACAACTTTTTTTTATCGAAACCCTGCATAACACTAGGTGTGAACAACTGATTAATTTCCAAGCTCGCCTTGGCAACGTACTTGATATATTTGCAACCAACACACCCATTCAGGTAAATAAAAATAATTCGATCCATGACCTAAGCATTGTGCTGACAGGCACCAATATCATACTATGGAGGAAGCCAATATCCCACCTCATTAACCTCTACAAGACACTACTAGATATTATGGGAACACATCACACACACTTTTCTGCCCAGTACCTCCTCAACCATCAACACGCTGTGGAATACTTTTAGGAAGGAGTGTACAGCCACACTAAGCAAGTTTGTTTCTTTTATAGTGACATCTGCCCGTTAGAGTAGCTGTACCACCCGCCGCTTCACTCGCAGGCCTACAGGAAGTTCGGCGATCCTAGAAAAACCAAAACTAAAATAGATTCAGAGCAATCCAGCAGGCCACATAAATAAATGCAAGAGTGTCCACGATAAGTATGTCAGAGAGCTGGTGACGGACGACAAAACTCAATCCGCACAAAGCCACCGGACTTGCCTCAGCCTGTATCTTTATATCCAGGCATCCTTAAACCAATGCAGGATACCAGACGATTGGAGGCCAGCAACACTAATTTATAAGACGGGAACAATAGCAAGCCATTAAACTACAGGCAAGTTTCTCTTATCTCAGTTACCTGTAAGCTCGTCGAGCACATAAGCCATAGTAAATTGGTTCAGCTCTTTGATTGCTACTACTAACATGGTTTCCAGAACAACGGGCCTGCAATTTCCAGCTGAATCTGACAATCAACGACCTTGATTCCATAGCATCAACAACTCACAGCAAGTGGACGCCAAATGCAATCGATAATATTCCACACAAGCATCTTGAGCTGAAGCTGCATAATTATGGTGTACGAATGAGACTGGTCGACTGGATTAAGAGTTCACATTTGAAGGAAAGTTGTCACGGTCAGCGACACTAACATCAGTTGTTCCCAAAGGAACAGTTCTCAGACCTCTCCTATTCCTGGTCTACATCAATGCAAAATACACACCGTTATACGTCAGGGTCCTCCAGGATGATATAGACAGACACAAGGAATGGAAGAGGGACTGGTTAATGGCATTCAATCCTGACAATTGTTAGGTTCTTCGTATCACGAACATTTGAGATGATCACGATGAGGGCCAACAACACCACATCCTTAACCAGCCGTTACCTCTCGTCATGTCCGAGGGCTACTAAAGAGGCTTGCTACAAAAGTTTCATCAGACCCCAAAATGAGTATGCTACCACTGTTTAGGACCCTTACACCCAGGCAAACATCAATGCAGAGCTGCCATATTCGTGTTTTCGGATTGTCATCTTAAATACAGCATCACCACCATGAATCACCAGAGGACTGAGATAGGGGGCCAAGGGTGTTATGCTCTACAAAAATGCTAACAACCTCGTCGCTATCCCCAGTGAGTATTTCTTACACGCACAGGAAGTGTCAACAAGAGGTCATTCGATGAGGTGCATGGTACCATAATACAGGCCGTCAGTACTGAATGAGTAATTTTTTCCTACTACCATCATCTTGTGGAACCAGCTGCCACAAAACCACGTCACAGACCCGGACTTGAACACATTCTTGACTGAGATTGCGGCTGCCATGTTGTAAATCATTGAGAACTACGGGTTTATGGGTTTACTCTGTTTTTAAGCTTTGCACTTTGGATCCTCCCTCACTTATGTATATATTAACAATGGTGAGACGATGCACCATAAGTGGTTCTGTTTTGGATAGAAACTAATGGTAAATTGTTACTAGGACCGGTACAGTAGGGGTATTATTTAATTCAATGGTCAATTTATATACACAAAATTGGTTATGCCAACGCATTTCAATCATTAAATGCAATTTTAGAATATATTGAATATATTGTCTACAAACAGCATGAACTCAATGTGGTAGGACAATAGATGTTTCTTTAATCGTTTCATTTCTTCGCAAAATATATTTATACATTAATATATTAAAAAACTTATTTCCATATGGTGTTATGACCTATAAAACATTTATAGCTCGTAAAAATGTGCTTTTTTACAAAAAAAAATACATTTGAGACAATAAAGAAAGAAAGGCAGAAATAAGAAGTATACACATTACGTATGTTGAAAAAAGAAAAACTATAACTGTCACTCAAAAATATCATATAAATTTAAATTTTGTTTACTCATTTAAAATGGCCACGTAATTTCGTACAATTATGATGAGATCGTTGTAATATGGTATCATTGCAGTAAGAACAACTTGATTTCGTGACGTTCTCTTTTAATGAATTCGCTGCAAATTATAATCACCATAGAGAGGACATTGCCATTAGTCTACTAGATTTCGTACGTAATGAAGTCACTTCAGTCTTTGTCTATTTCAGACAAAGTCGAGTATACTTATGAAAATGGCATTAATACAGGAACATAACGTGGATCTGTTTTGTGTACCAGTTGGTAAAGCGGATAGGGTCAGTGTTTTGAAATAATGAGAGTAGATAGTAGTTGCTCTTAAAGCTTACAGTGTTGTGGTTAATATATTTTCAGAGTTAGGAAATACTGTTTGGTAAGTTCCTTGCAAAGAATTTTTGCTAAATGAACCACTGAGTTTGCCAACACTTTAATAGTACAGAGTAATAACATGTCACTCAATCATGGTTATATATCCTTTTTTCTCAAATTAAAGTTTTGATTTATTGTAGTGACTTACAAAGTTTTGGCTAGATCTGTAGATTGTATGCTTTCTTTTGGACAGTACATCTCAAAAGAATCATGATAAAATCAAACTGATATCATTTATTGTTTACTAGGAAGTTCATAATGTGAAATAATTTATTTCTTATATCAGTACATACTGAGACGATCAAATGTTAAGAGAAAAAAGTTTTGTTTTTTTTAAAAAATAGCTTATAGATGATGTAAAGAATCCACACACGATCTTTATACAGTATTAATAAACTAATGAAACCTTACGTTTAAATATAGAAACACATTGTATAATCAGACACTTATTCATAAAATATAGCGTATAATTATGCAATAATATAAAATGAATAGAAAATAGTATTTTAGCTCATTTGAGGTTCAGTTCATGCGTCGTCCAGAGATATCCATAGTTTCTTTAAATGACTAAATTCTCCCTGAAACCACCATACAATTTTATCAAAAGTTTGTCACATTTTTTATTGGTTAAAGCACTTAAAGAATTTTGTTTTCATGGTCACCCAAAATCCAATATGTTTGCCTTTATTATTCACACAAATAAACTAAAATTGAGCCAACTTTAAACATCATCATTTGTATGATGCTGAAATAAACATTGATCAAGTTTATGTTTTTCTTTTTGTAATGTTTTCAAGAAATCCATCACCGGGAACCGAGGTTTGCATTGATAGGAAAATGAACAGAAATACTTAAACTTGTCTAAGCTTGAGAAGATTCTCTACGACAACTCCTATGTAATCAATTATTCAATGTTGATCATATTTAATGTGTACAATGTATGGACCATGAATTAACCTTGATCAAGATTTTGTATTTTTTGTCTTCGTAAACTATTAAAGACGACGCATTAGAAATGTGAATTTTGCATTGAGTTATAAAATAGGAAAACTGTTTTAGACCTCTTAAAAAAACTAAACCTAATTAAATAGAACTCGTCTGAATGTACCTTTTTCAGAAATGTATTTTTCAACGTAAACTACAATATATATATTGCCACCCTTTTTCCAACATCACCTCAAGTATCTCATACCAAAATACCCATATTCAATGATATAATTCCACGAGAATGACCAATGAATCAATTTCTTTTCATTCTTTTCGACTTCGTGGAATATGCATGATGATTGTCACATACTGCGAAGTTTGCAATTTCAGATTATATTGAACATATATAAAAAGATGAAGATGCCTCTTTCTCTTGTTGATAATATGTATAATTATTTTAAATGATCATAATTTAACAACATATTTTATAAGGAATACCTCGACCTTCTCGTGTCAGTTGCTGATGGAAAAATGCTGACATATGAGGATGGCCGAAAACTGTCCAGACGTTATCTTCTGACTGTAAGTGAAGGATGGTATACTGGTTTTATAGATTTACATAAATGTATTTGAATATTATTGTTGTTTAGTGTTTTTATACTTATATACTTCATATGGATTTTGTGATTAGATTTTACAATTATTAAAATTGCAAGGTCGATCGATCACTTGCTGGGTTTACCAGAACACGTCCTTGTAGCAGTCTACATTTTAAACTTTCACATGACGGTATCGTGCATTTTGCTACATACTATTTCTAATACATTCTTGATCATTTTTGTAATTGTCGTTCACAAACGTCATAATCTGTGGTTCTATTATTCACTGATTTTATTACCCCTGATCTCGAAACACCCGGATGGCGGCACGACAATGTTGCCAAACCACTGACTGCCCGTCTGTGAAGAAAATATTTACTGTCATTTCATCTTAAATTTAAAAACTCTTTTTTCTTTTTGCCATTACATTAATTGATAGATGTTATAATTCATTTCATTTTTGTTAAACAATGTCATGTAAGTTTTTTTGTATCTGTTTTGAATGTATTCCAATTTTGATCAAATAATGACTGATAAACCTTATTTGGCTGAGTATTTCTTAACATTTATTAACATTTTTGCTAATGTTGTAAATCTTAACATGTATTGTACCTGTCACTGTTATAAGTAAAATATATATTATAACGACATTTTTTTAAATATTTTCTTAAAAGGAACAGCCCGATGAATGTCAATTTTCTTTTGAATCGGTATTACTGCGGGACAGTATACTATCGATTTAATAGCTGAATTCCTTTACATTTGACTTGACGGTAATGTCTATAATATTAAACATGCGCTAGCGACAGATCATTTCACATTATGTGGGCAACCCATAAGTTTTTGTTCAAAGTGTATTCTCCCAGACTCGATAAACTATAATGCTGTTCATGTATACATGTATTTTTAATTCAGCTTCGACTATGTGCCAACCCGTACCTTCAATTAATGACTGGTTCTACTGGTGACGTGCAAGAAAGTGACAGGGTGAGCTCTAAAACTGCATTTGTATTGGCGACTGTCCCCATTTAAATAATATTTACTTTTGGGGCTCCAACAAAAACAGACGAAGAGGGTTCTGAAACGTTTCGGATTCGTCTACTAAACATCAACCACGAATAAAAGTTCAACAGTCAATATTTTGGACACTTATTTTGTAACGATCACAAATGTTACGACAGAAACTCGCAATGCTTCCTTTTTCTGACCAACTTCATTTCTGACCATGTGCATGTTTACCGTGTCATAGACATGGATCCGTAGGTGAAGTCTCTTTTTCCATAATCGGAAAACTGTTTGCAAAAAGTGAATTATATCACAAGTGCACTGAAGTACCAATATCTTTATTTTAAAGTTGAAATGCCATATTTTACACGAAAATAATAATTTAATTTTTTCATATTTGTTATCCTTAAGATATTTGTTCCAACCAATAAATACTGAAGTACTAATCACACCTTAGACAGCCAGTCAATAAAAGCAGCAAAGGTCACCTTTTATGACAGCGTGTTGCTTAATACAGGTTAATTTTCTCTGAAAGCATAGAAATGATAGATGGAAAATATATATAGAAATGACCGCTTAAACAGATTTGATCACTCTTCAAAAATGTTAATTTAATTTTCAACGAAGGAACACATTCAAGACATAATCAAAACGGAGGAAAAGAAGAAAATCTCGCTTAGTGAGCGTAGGGAAAACAATCAGTATACTGAAATAGATGACGAATCTTTACCACAAGTTGGGTTACGTGTCAGGCGGGGTCCGGACTGGAAATGGGGACAACAAGACAGCCATGGTCCAGGAACAATCATTGGACATGATCCTGATGGTAATTACTCTTTCAGGACCTAATTTCTCCAAACATTTGCGTCTATAACTTAAACTTAAATTCGCCAATTTTTAACGATTCGATTTCAGATATTTTCCGTTAAATTATCACGTGAACCTGTTTATTTTAATCAGTTCAGAATTTTGAATTTGAAATTTTGATTTTGATTTTTTTTTCAAATTTAAGGGACAGATAGTTGAATATGGGCGGCCTTTATCGCCTAAATTACATTTCGTAATATGTGTACAAACCATGCATCACAAAATCGTACACTATACCGTGACTACAATTGTTAAACATACATGTAGCTATGTTTTTGTTCCATTTCAACTTCAACTAAGCTCCGCCACTCTGCATTATCACAGCCATACAAAGAACATGAATGAAGTACATCAAAATCACAATATCACGTCACTATTGTAACTGTGTCAGATTTGATCTATCTTCAAATAGTTCGCTTTAATGTTTTATTTGAGAGGTGTTTTATAACTAATGCAACTCACTCGTTCAACTAATGGGACAGCCAATGTGTACATTTCTCTTTAACAAGTAGCATTGTGCGCAGAATGAAATAAATTCGGACCGGTTACACATTTCCAGTTTTAAACATGTTCAAACAGTCATGTGTGACTTACTGCTTTAGTGATATCTTTGAAGTGAATGCAATATTACTGCGTCAGAAATGAGAAAATAAATACGTTTCTGCCATTTGTAAAATTAACTTTGTGGGCGTAGAGTCATCTTTTAGGTCTATGTAAAATGTTTACTTTATTTACTTTGAAACAAAATTTACAGGTATGCTACATATGTTGTAATAAAATATTAAACGAGAATAAGTTCATCTATAGTTCATTTTATTAATAATATACATCTTATTGTTTCGTGATTTAAAGTTGTTCATTGTAGATCTCCAACATTGTTTCACTTTAAGGTTGTGACAGTGCTTCTGCCATTTAGCCGTACAGCAAAAGTGCTTCGTCTATAATTGAAGACTTCTAGAGTCCTTTTTGTAACATGATCAAGTTAAAAAGACTTTCCAACTGTATATCACACACTTGCCACCTGTAATGCACAATAAGGCACCACTGGATTCAGATCTTCGCAATTTATATCCTCTTTATAATTCACAGTGCCTGAAAAAGAAATAAAAACAATCACTCATACAAACCTAGAAAAATGCATAATACATATAAATAATAATCTCTTGTAGCAATGCACATTAGCGCTACTAGCCATTCTTACGCCAAAATAAAGCGCATCAAAATGACCGGTTCAAAGCGCAAGGCACAAGACAGACAAGTCGTCACAAAGACAACTTTTCCAACGACAACTCGCCTCACATTTTGAGACAACTCGTCCCAATACTTAGTGAGCTCCTCCCACTAAAAGACAAGCCGTCCAATCCTCTCCAAAAATGTTAAAAAACATTTAGTTGCCCTTTACGGTGAGCTCGGGGTTACACAGTGGTTGTCATTCTTGTCCCATTAGGTACCACCCAGCCGCAACGGACGGTGATGATACATATATTTTGATAGCCTAATGTACAATATACAGGGATTCCATTGTTTGACGCAGTAAACTACTTATTTCAACCTTTTCACATTAAAAAAATAAAAGCAATCTTTAAATTATCAAGGACATTATCTTCGTATAATTCGCCTTGTAAGACGTATCGCCGTTTTCGTCCATGATTTTAAATATACAAATGTGTAACTGTTGTTTTCGTGTCGGCGGGGCAAAGACACGAAAACACGACAGCACGACGAATAAAGGACACCAACACGACATATTCATACCCGCCAACACGAAAACTCGGCAGATAAATATGTCGTTTTGGCGCCCTCTAAACGTCGAGTTTTCTTGTAGAATGTGTCGTGTTTTCGTATCATCGACCCGCAAAAACGACAACACGAAAACACGAAAACTCGACAAATATGTACTTTGTCGAGATTTCGTGTTTTCTTGTCGAGTTTTCATGACATTGCAGAAATCAGCAACCATAGATTGTAGACGTCCATAATATCCAAGGTTTTGTAACTGCTCTCTTCCAGATTTGAACCGCGATATTCTCGTAAATGTGCTATACAAAATTTCGTTATGCCCATTATTTCATATATCACAAATTTCATTGAACATTTACCATAATTGCAATTTTATGCTAGCATGAACGTATGATCGAATTTGTAGAAATTCAAACCATTTTTGTATGCAGTTGTATCGGGCGCCCTAAAATGGTCGTACTAAAATGGTTCAATATATATGTATAAAACTCCACTCACGACTAGCTAAATGATGACCATGTATTATTACCGGTGTAACTGGCTGTAGTGCACGTGTATTTTGACATTTCGTAACGGTTACATTATTTGTACCACCCTTCGTATTACATATACAACTGACGCAAAGAAAACTAGTACAACATAACAATCTCATTTTTGATCTTCCAGGGGCCGTATTCACCAACAATGATTCATGAGAATAAACTGAGACTTGAGCTTGAAAAGTTTGTGAGTTTATTTGATCAAATATAGAGTGTTCCTGCATGCGCTTGCAAATTTTGGTCTAAAAATGGTATCTTAGTGTGTTTTTCAAAAATCATTTTTTAGTTCAAGTCTTAGAATATTTTTAAAATGGTTGGTGAAATATATTTCACTTTGATTTTTAGGTGTGAACGTCTGGGTCGAATGGGACGCTGATGAGCACCGAAATAGGTATTACTATGGATTTTTGGGACAGTATCACGTGTTGCTGGTTGACGAGCCTCGAGTCGTAAAGCCTGGACGTAAAATAGCTGTGGGTTGTGTCGTAAAACAAGGTAAGTTCATGCATATTTGCATCTTGTCAACAACTTAACCCATTGTACAAGGATCGGAAGTTTGCAAATCTCTCCACATCTTGATATTTCGAAGTATTCTAACCAGATAAAATAAACCTTTACGTATACTGTGTTTGTATTTAATTTACATATCATATATTCAAAGTTTCTCTGTGTGTGCTCGAGTACTGGTTAATCCCAGGAATCAGTGGTTAGGTTAACTGATCGTCTGTTAGCCCTCGATGGCATAAAAATGACGCTTAATATTCAATCAATTAATCAATCAATCAATCAATCAATCAATCAAAGTTTCTGGTTCACCGTACCTGTAGTATGAGGCTCTGGATTAAGACTGTTCTATTCTGATTCATGTATACTACATGTATAAGTATGACGTATATCTCCACCAAATAAACTGTTTGCCATGATGTAAAACTCGTTTTTTGTTGAAAGTGTCAGAAAATCTCATAACAACAACATAACACGCTTATCCATGATATATACATCGACCGAAATTATATTATTTTTAAGAAGATGAATGTATAGGAAATAATACACATATAATTGAAGCGCATTAACTCCAACTCTTTTAGATAGCAATAGTCATGTAGGAGTATTGTCCCTTTTTTAAAATATATAGATTTCAACACTCATGGTTTGTTTGTAGGTATACATTGGAAAGATGGATTTGAAAAAATCAGTTCGGACACTAGGGGCGTAGTTATCAGAGTTCTGTCAGAGGAGAAAAAAGTGCAGGTAGATGTTCTAATAAATATTACAGAGGCGTTGATATAAACGAGCATCAAACTTCATCTACACATGTGAATGTATATGCAAAATTAACTATAATGTAAAACATAAGGACAGTACAATAATAACATCAAAATTAAAACAGCACATACATTTGCAATATTAATCACGCTAAGTTTGAAGAGCATATAACTGTTTGGGGGTATTTATCCAAATTAAACAAGTTCATGAAAAACAAGAATTGTCACTGTTAAGTGTCACATGCCCCCCAACATGTCATGATATTATGTTGATTATTTGTAGCAAGTATCGTTGAAATTCATCTATACATGACAAAGTACCAAGCCAGAAACGAAATCTCACATAAACTCAAAGTGTTGTCAAACAAACTGAAATTGTGACCTTGACCTTTGAGGTACGGGTGTGGGTCTTACTCGCGACACGTCGTCATGTTCTGTTGATCATTTGTTGCAAGTATCAACAAAACCCATCTATGCATGACAAAGTTACAGGCCGGAAACGAAATACCGTACGGAAGGACGGACGGGAGGACGGACAGACGCTGCGATTACTATATGCCACCCAAAAAATGTTTTGGGGGGCATAAAAAACAGTTAACGAACACGTGTTTCTTATATTAAGAAGAAATAAATATACAATTACATCCAATTCAAATTATAGCAGACTACTTTTAACAATTAATAATTTCAAGTTTAAGTTGATTTTTGATTTTGTTCGAACCTTATAAAATTATGCAGTTAATTGAATGTAGTTAACTTTGTAACAATTCACTTCTGCAGTATACTTTCGGCTGTGGAACGAGCCAACCTCCCCCGATTGGGATTCGGGATATATCGGGTTCTATTTATAGACTAAATATACTTCTACTAAAAGCATTAAAGGAGTTGATGCTCTTTTTTAATGATGTGTTAACAATGATTAATGATTAGTTATTGTACGTAGGTCCGATGGAATAAGCGTGAACGGGGAGACTATTCTTATGGCTTGGACGGTGTATACGAGGTAGAGTTATGGTTAGTATTTCATGAGATTATTTTTTTTAATGGGTTTTAACGTTTTTATCAACACTTTTCAGGTTGTATATGATATATTCAGTTTTATTGGTAAAGGAAGACTTCAGAATAAGTTTGAGAAGAACCACCGTCGTTCCGCAAGAAACTGTCACATAATGTATTTTTGAGAGAGCGGGACTCTAACCTACAACCATAGCGGTGAGAGGTAAATGTTCTTGAGACGACGACGCCTTTGGCCACTCGGCAACGGAGGATCCCCTTCATGGGATCGAATAGTGAGAGATAAAAAAGTGAAAGGAAGTGGGAGGTTGGCAGAGAGAGAGAGAGAGAGAGTCACGATGTTTTATACACAGATGTTTTATGCCACTGACCCAGTCACAGTATAGTTACTGTTACTGTTATTATGAAGTGAGTGGTTCAGTGGTAAAGCATCGGACCCAGTGTCAGAGGTCCGTGGGTTCGATTCTCTTCCGCGGCTATTTGTGGTGTTCTTGAGCAAGACAGTATACTGAACGGAACAGCTAACCCGCAACTGTTGTATTTCGTCAATATATTGAGTAGCATAAGTAAAGTTTGTATACGACATTAACAGACAATTGTGTATGGATTTTATGTTGGCTGATTGCGAAATTTTATACAATCTGTTTGGTACGAAATAATAAGTTTGCATATTTGAGACAATACATAAAATGTCAGGTGGCGCGTTAGCTGTTCCGTTCAGTATATATACACAAACAGGTCCTACCCAGGAAGACTTCGTACGTGGTTTGTACAAGTGTAATGTCTTGTTTCACAACGAAGTAGAATAAATACGTTTAAGTCAAGAAGCATTTAAATCTTGAAATGATAGCGTCTACCATTTTAATATAATGTCGTCCATGTCTTATATCGAATGGGTATACCTGTAACTTAGTTACTAGATATATGCTGGTTAAATTCATCTTCTTAAATTGGGTTAAGCGCCATTTTCAACACATTTCAGGTTATATGGCATATCCAGTTTTATTGGTGAAGGAAAACCTCATAATGAATCTTAGTAGAACCAGCGTCTTTCCGCAATTAACTGCAAAATTTTCTCACATAAAGTTTTTACACCGAGCGGGACTCGAACCTACGACCTTAGCAGTGACTCGAACCTACGACCTTAGCAGTGACTCGAACTTACGAACTTAGCGGTGACTCGAACCTACGACCTTAGCAGTGACTTGAACCTACGACCTTAGCGGTGACTCGAACCTATAACCTTAGCAGTGACTCGAACCTACGACTTTAGCGGTGACTCGAACCTACGACCTTAGCGGTGCGAGGGAAGTAATCCTGAGACAGCGCATTAGACCTTCCGTCCAAGGAGGACCCTGGTTAGACAGTATTCAGGTAGAGATCGAACTTTCCAGTTGTCAAGCAAATATACCCGGCCCTGGACTAAGACTGGTTAAGATTCGAACTTTTGTGTGCATTCATTTTTAGTTTATAGCCATAATCGAAACATTATAATACTAGTATTATAAAAACTGTTATTTAAAAATAAATTCACCAAGGTCATCAGTGAACAATGATAACATTGCAATTTCAGCAAAAACAACAATACAGACACGGTTTCATATACCAACACTGACGAAGGAATAAATATAAAAATGCCGCAGAAGGAAAAACGAAATAAAAATAAGAATAACATTGTATAATTGTCCAATATTGTATACAGACAAGGATGACAAATAGACCTGACGCAATAACGTCTATCGCTCCGCCCACTGGTCACGTGGTATTGTTTAAGGGAATAACATGTAGTGTTTACTAATGACATTGTTAGCTTGTCTAAAGAAAATGGCGGCGTAGCAACCGATATCGACTATTGATTGGATTTTTAACGTGTTTGATTGGCATCTCACGTCAGGTCAATTAATAGGACAAGTTTTAACACGCTTACAGAAGACGCTATACATTTGATTAGCAACTAATCACGTGCTTCGTGCGCATGTTCAACACCAAGATCAAGTACTCTCATTTGCATCGTTAAGCTATACAATTCATCGCAGCACATTCGTATTTTTATTATAGTATGGTTCGCAATGCTACAAAATCTTGTCGAATATCTCTGTGATATTGTATTTTCTTTTAATTTATTATCGTATATTCAGACAATATCTCAAGCGGAGTACATTTGTTGATTGATTGATTGATTGAATATTTAGCGTCATTTTATGCCATCGAGGACTAACAGACGATCATTTAACTTAACCACTGTTTCTTAATGATCCTGAAAGGTTAACAAGTATTCGAGCACACTCCATCATCGCAAGTAACAGATAAATTTCCAACTTGAATCAACGGTGAGAGACAAATGATAATGAGACGCAATGTCGTATATCAACAATCACGGAGATTGTGACCGGGCGGTGATTATGCAGTAGAACTACGATGGATCGAACCCGACGGGACTGGATATATAGTTCGAGTTAAGGGTTGCTCGAGCCATGTATTATTCAACATCATACCATACATGTACATGTGAAGACATCGAAATAGATATTTGGCCTGGACCATATAAGTGGTTCGAGCCATGTGGTGTTCCGGCCATCCGTGTTTGAGCCAACGAAGTCCTACTGTATATGATTCATAATTAAATTGATTTTTGCAATGTAATTTTATCATATGTGCATTTTTGTATCAACGTTATTTTACATTTTAAACAATATCAATTACTTTCATTTTTATTCCCTGAAGACGGAATAACATTCAGAAAGCGCTCGGGTTTTTTTTTATATAGTTTTGCTAATAAACTTCAGTATTGTTTGGGTGTAATTGATTAATCATCCCTTTTATATATGTTTGTGTATGATAGATGTAGTTTATACTACATCTGATATTTTTGCAAAAATAATTCAAAGTTTATATAAATTGCTCTCAAGTCCGTTTCCTGGATAAAACCAGTGAGTGTTATTTTTGAGAGGACATCGGGTCGATCCTTGGGATCTAACCCACAGTCACTGTCCTGAGCGCCGACACTCTAACCACTGCACTATCGCTCCGCTTGTAACCAACCTCCCCATTGGCGATTTTCTACAATGACCGATCAATGTGATGATGCCCCAATGCTAGTTATTTGCCTTACAATAATTAGTCTACATAAGCGGTGGAACTGCTATCGTGTCCTATATTTCTATCCAGACATTCTATGTAAAATGGAATGTTCTATTGTGAAAAACGTGAGTGATTTTATTGGCTGAGAAAGTAGGACAACATCTAAGAAGAAATGACTTTAATGGGGTTTCGGTGCGGATTGGAAATTCCGTCCTCAGGGAAACTGTTTTGGCGGGAACGAAGCTGCCTTTTAACTAAAAACATTTTCATTTGCACTGAAAACCCATGAAAGATACTTAAAAGTCACAATTGCATATACAAAAATATTGCATCAAGGACCCCGCGTTATTAAAACTCTTTTTTTTGCAATTGCCGCATTTAGCGCATTTCAAAACAAGATCCGAAATGATTCATGTATGATTTATATGAACAATATATAATGTTGTGTTGTTTGGTGTATAAAGTTGAAATGATACACATCCTATGTGACAATGATCCAAATATACAGCAGGGTGCTTTTTAAAATAATAGTACTAAGAAGCAGCATTTTAGGCCACCTGAATTTTTTTTTTCAAGGGACCTTTTACGTTCACATTTTGTCCGTCGCCGTGCGTCCGTAAACAATTGACATTTTCGACTTCTTCTCAAAAACCGTAAACTCAATCGTAATGAAATGATGTATGCAGCTTTGGTAGCTAAACATGATTCAAAATTGTGAATTGCATGGTACCCCCCCCCCCCCTGGGGCCTCGGGGCCGGGGCCAAAACAGTCAAATATAATGTAAACTTTGAACATCTTCTTCTTACTATGTGAAGCACTGTGAAACAAATGGTGAGCATGATAATGGACGTATATGGGTCCTTTATAAAAAAAAAAGGTGAATTGCATATCCTCGAGTCTCACGGTTTCGCCCTGGGCTGGGGACTACTTTACTAAATCTATATAAGAGAAAATGACAAAAAAAACGTCATTTCTGATGACTAAATAGATTCATTTGAATGGTTTTTGATGTTTTATTGACAACAGTTGGAAAATAGATTCATATAACTTTATTTCATCAAGGATAGTCAGGTGAGCGTTAAGGCTCGTGGGCCTCTTGTTTTTTTAATATTTAGGGTGTAAACCCATCATTGATTTTTGTTCTTTATTCAATAGTGAAACATACATTTGACTGTATGTCAACCTTTGCACTACTACACTATGATGAAGGGGTCATGTAGCATAGAAGAGATATTTTCTGTTCAGTGTGTACACACACCATTGACAAAGTGACAATAGACGTTAGAAATCATGTATTCATACTACTTCAATTTCCCTAACCCTAGCCCTAACCACAGAATGAAAAAACGTGAGCCTGATTTGTAAGTTGTAAGAACTTGTTTCACAATCGATGTAAAAGAAACATATCTAAAACAGATATAATTGTAATAACTGACATACTTATATTTATACATATTTAAAATGCTGAAAACTAAAACAGTAATAATTGATATAATTTACCATAATAATTCCTCATACACTAAAACAGAGAGAGAGAGAGAGAGAGAGAGAGAGAGAGAGAGAGAGAGAGAGAGAGAGAGAGAGAGAGAGAGAGAGAGCTAGCTATAAAAACCCGTCACCTCTAACAATTACAAAATAAATCTTTCAAGTATTTGAATGTTGAACTATATCTCATTATATTTATCATGTAATATAGAGTAGATATGTCTGTTTGTCTCTGCATATTCAATACAACACTTGTACAACGTGTCAAACAGAGCAAATCTCATTTACAATTATTACTTTTCTGAAGCCGACCAATTTTTAAATAATTTCAAACACCGTTTAAAATAACTTCTTATATTTGTATACATTCTATGCGATAATAGGGCGAAGTAGAAAATTTAAAATATCATTCAGACATACCGATATAATGTATATTTTTTTTGTAGTGGTTTATCTGTTAACCTCGTCTCTTGTTTGCACATTACCCGGCTAATCATGACCTTGAAAAACATTTTCACCTATTATTTTTTAATAACTAGTTGAAAGCAAGTTTTGAAAAGTAATGATAATGATATTGGTATTGATAATAATGACGAAATTGTTCATGATAAATCTAATGGTAGTGCTAATAATAACGGTGGTGAGATTGATACTGATACTTCGAGAGTCAGAGAAGAGCCAGCCAGCCAGCCAGCCAGCCAGCCAGCCAGACAGACTCACTGTTTCAGTGAGAGAAATAGTGTCAGTGAGAGTAATAGATGAGGTTCGTGAGACAAAAGGACGTTTTGTATATATTTACAAATACTCACGTATTAGGCTACGCAAATTGTTATTGCTCCGTCTTTTGTCCAACACACCGCACATGGCATGCTCCTTTCATCTATTGCTAGGCTACTTCCAATCTGTTTGCACTGCAGTCCTGGTCGAAAATATACAACAGTGCTTAATATATTTCTTTAATATATTCCTCAAAGTGTTTATCTCTTAAACCAATAGTGATGACTTAATCGTAGAACACGGGCCCTACGTGGTCACATTGTCTAAAACACTGTCTCAGGACCATAAACCTCATTCAGCTGATGTGGCTGGTTTGAGCCCAGTTCATTCCAAAATCTGCAAACGAGTGGGAGAAGGTGTGCTAGTTACTTGCTGGAGGATGATGGATACTCGGGATTCATTCTGAGGCCCTCCTGCTCTATAAGTCTGGATGCCTCATGTTACCGGCGGTGTGTTCAAAATGTCATTATGCATAATGCAATTAAATGTGTATGGTAAAAATATAAAGAAAGAACTAACGTTTCAACTTAAATAATCTTCCCTGAGACATCTGCAAACATTGCATCATCAGTTTTCATTCAGTATAAAATTGCTGATTTACATTGAAAAGTAAGAAACAATTATATGGTTAATAAAGTTCAGTCCCAAGAATGCTTACATGTACCTCTCACTGCTGCTGTCGATAGTTCGAGCCCAGCTTGGTTAAAAAATTAATAGGACTCTCAGAAAATTGCTGAATAAAAGTGGCTCTATTTAGAAATAGACAGAGGTATTTCTCCCATACCAGAACTAGATGCCATATAAATCATGCAATGTGTTGAAATTTGCGTCGTAATTCGTTATTCATAAAATTTATCAGTAGTCCCTCTCTACCAATGAATATACATGCCATTAAAGCCTGCCATATGTTGAACATTGAACATTGCGTCAAACTCTATGCAGGAAAATCACCAGAGACGTTATTAGTTCTCTTGCTTCACCAACAAATCTCTCCTTGTCATACATACATTTGCATATAACCAATAATGCACTGTAACATGTTTTACATTCCACAAATATCAGATTCATTCTGTCTACCAATAAATCTTGATGCCATGTTAACCTGTTATATGTTGAAATACCATGATATATCATTTAAACCATAAACAACCTGTAATGTGTTGGAACGCCGCTCCAAAGCTATTCATTCTGAGGTCTGCCTCCACAAAAATTAATGATATAATATGATCCTTAATGTGTTTAAAGTGGCGTTAAAGGTCACTAAACACTGAAAATTATTATTAAACTCATAGTGAGGTTTTCCTCCACCAATAAAACAGAAAATAGATGATAAACACATGAATTTAGCTTTATTTATAATTTAAAAAAAACAACCAACAAACATTGGATATGTCACAATAAATTACCTGATTTGGTTAGCATATTATTCCCGTTCTTCCCATTCTGTATGTTATAATATAACAGTACTACCACCAAGACCTACCTTTTGATAACCATGTTCAGGAGTCGTGTATGTTGTACATGTCTGCAAGTAGATCCAAATACGAACGTTGTGTATATTATGGCACGCCTGTCTGTTAATATTTAACCTACATATTTTTAGTAGAATTAGATCCAAATTCAAATACGACCGCTGTATATAAAAAGGCGCGAATGCCTGTTCATATCTTTGTGGCCAGTACGTATCACACAAAATTTACAAATACAAATAGGTCAATATTATAAAAACAAGAATTCCGCGGAATGATATGTCTCGCCGTGTCCACTTTGACCGTTAATACACACATGGGAGAGAAAAAAAAATTATATTCATGCAAGAGTTATCTAACTTGGTTAATATAGTAGGTTTAATGACTACGAAATATTGTAGGAAGTATTGTGTGAAGATTAAGTGATTTTTGAGATATGAACTTGATGGTAGTTGCACACAAAACTTTTACAAGTATTTCTAAGTAAAACATATTTAAAAGAACAAAAACAACTTCAATAAGTATTTCTAAGTTAAACATATTTATAAAAAATAAAATAAATAAAAACAAATAAAAAAAAAACAAAAAAAAAAAAATAAAAAAAAAAACACATGCTTTTAAGTAAAACATATTTAAAAGAAAAAAAAAGAAAAAAAAAGAAAAAGAAATAAATAAAAGATAAAAAAAGAATTTTTTTTTCAATTAATTAAAAAAAATAGAAAAGTACTCAACATCTGCATTATATAATGCAGTGTGTTAGTTGTAACTATGAGTGTCCTAGCACTAGTACTTATTGAGAAATAGTGTAAAAATGAAAACTTAACGTTGGAGCTTAATGCAAAATTCAGCACCAAACAATGTCAATGGACCATAAAATGTAGGTCACACTCAGCATCTGCAGTATATAATGTGATGCAGGGTGTTAGTTGTAACTATGATCCAAGTATGAGTGTCCTAGCACTTGTACTTGTTGAGAAATAGTGTAAAAACGAAAACTTAACGTTGGAACTAAATGCAAATTCAGCATCAAACAATGTCAATGGGCCGTGAAATGTAGGTCACGTGCAGCATCTGCAGTGTATAATGTGATGCAGGGTGTTAGTTGTAACTATGCTCCAAGTATGAGTGTCCTAGCACTTGTAAAACGAAAACTTAACGTTGGAGCTAAATATAAATGTTTTCACGCCGCCGCCGTCGACGGAAAAGCAACACCTTAATCTCGTCTCTCCTTCGTCGCAGCGAGACAAAAATCACGAAATAAGTGGAATACGCATTTACAAACCACCTTTTAGAGGACGGTACCGACAGAAAAGTAGCCATTTGACGCGTTATTGCTAATTTTTTAACAATACCACAGATATTTCATCTAAGTACGAAGGATTTTGCAGACAGAAAAGTAGCACTTTTATGCGTAACTGCTAAATTTTTAACAATGACGCAACCATATGAAGGATTTTACCGACAGAAAAGTAGCACTCTAATGTGTTATTGATGATTTTTTAACAATCACACAAACATACGAAGGATTTTGCCGACAGAAAAATAGACCTTTCATGTGTTATATTTTAACAATCTCACAAACACTTCATCCAAATACGTAGAAGGATTTCCCCAACAAATACAACGAAAATATAAATCGTCACCTATAAAACTATTATAATACACAAACAACCTTATCCAAGCCGCCATCGATAGGCACCGAACAAGTCAGATACAAGCCCATACGTTTCATATCAACCAAAACCTTAGAATTACATCTACGTTCCATGATTAATCAATGTTGCATATTTTCATTCTCAAGCTAGTTTTATTCTGTATAAAATATAATTCAATTGCTACAAATATAAATATTGTTTGCGAAACCGTGTGGGTGAGTGGGTGCGCGTGTGCATATAAAGGAATGACTATGTGATTATTGGTTATTTAAATTGTATAATCAAATGTTTGTACAATTGTATTACGATAAAAAATGTGTTATTTGAATAAATACAATTTTCCGTTCTTCATAATTTAGAAGCAAAACATCGTTTCGAACACCGACGAGCACGTAAACAGCGGTTTGCATTTCAAGTCGATTCATCACAACTCGCAGTTGTGGCGAAAGTCGCATGTTTTATATATAACCTACAACCGTTTCAAATCCGAAATGTTTTATTGGTTTCTTTAAATAAAGTCTGAAATTTTAGTAATCGGTTAATCGCAGCATGCTATTTTAAATGTTTAAATATATAATAACAACATCCTGGGTTTAATAAATTTATTTTATCTTTAATTAAACATGAAAGTGAACATCAAATTCTGTTAATGATTGTACTAAGTTCACAGTCCGATCCGGCAAACACAGTCTTACTGTCAATTCAGGAATGGTTAGTTCGAATCCCCGAAGTCTCTGCTGATTGGCCATGAACTTTTTTCTACGACCATGTGCCTTGCACCTTTGAATATGTAAGGACTTCTAGTACTGGGTAACTGCCTAACTGATCAGTCGGTAAATTCAGGAGTGGTTAGTTCGAATCCCCAAAGTATCTGTGATGATTGATCATGAATTTTTTCTACGGTCATGTGCCTTCCACTTTAATATATATATAAGGACAGAGATAGGTGCGTCTAGGTAGCAGGCTAACCGCCTAACTGATCAGTCGCTTAATTGAGGAGTGGTTAGTTCGAATCCCCAAAGTCCAAAATGAAATTTTTTTACGGCCATGTGTCTTCCATCTTTGATTATGTAAGGGCAGAGATAACGTACATCTAGTACTGGGTAACCGCCTAAGGATCCCAGAATTGATGATTAAGTGGACTGGCCGTTGTTAAATAACTATAAAACTGTACATAGAAACAATTACAAAGTTCATGTTTTTATAAGTGAAATAAGAAAAAATACGTACAATTCCATATGTGTACATGTATAGATAGAAAACGCCGTATGCAAACCGCTGCCGACGAAAACCAGTTCTTCTTATTATGTAATAAAGTCATCGTCTTACATAATTCGTAGACAAGAAAAAATCGCACGTGCAACTATTAATATCTTATTGGAAAATGCCAGTAAGTCTACTGATAGATTGGATTCAATCGGATGCATATGACCTTCAATATTTTAGTAGCAAATTCCAATAAAATACTGAAAATATACATCCAATTATGTAAAACACATGTGCAACTATTAATATCTTATTATTAACCATTACGTCACAATGAAGAGTACAAATATACATCATTTATTTACTGTAAAAGATATGTGTTTTGTCTTTAACGTCGATTTCAACCATTATTCAGTGTAAACACGACGGTGTTAGCTAAGAAAGCTCCACATTGAATCAGCATATCACATACATTTAGAACGAAAACCCAGTCATACTATAACGGCAGCGGGTCGACCTGTACTAAAATGCTGAACTTTGACCGTTTGCTATAACAGAAGACCTTTATTAACTTAAGCAAATATCGTTTTTGATGAAGAATTACTTAGGCCTAAATAAGAACGTGTGTCCAAATACTAAATGTTTGTACATGGCATGTTATTGAACATATTTGTATTGTCCACTGTGACGCAATAGTCAGCATGCAAATTATGCAAACATTGTAAACAATTGATAAGGCCATTCTTAAAAAAAGGTCCGTTTGCTGTATTCCGACCTAGAAACGTCCATGTGTGTATGTATAGGTAGCTTAGTTACTTTTTGCCAACGTTTGATATTTCAGTGTCAATTAGACGCCTTGTAAGTCAATACAGCACGACAAACATTTACTTTAAGAATGGCCTAGCAAAACAAGCAATTAGTAGCTTGGTAAATTTTATAATTACTCCGTTTCCTTGGCAATAACAGAACAGAACAACCTCCTATAAGGTTCAGTATTATATGCAATATTATTTTATTTGTTTTAGAATTAAGCTGGCTACATTAAGTGTTGCTTCATTTCTCACGTTTTCAGACGCATAAAAGATCAAAGAAGATTTTAACCCTTTACTCCATAGATACGCACCAATCACAGAAGGCCTTTGAAAACAGTGCTGGAAGAGTTCAGATTGCTCGTAAATTCAGCAATCTGAACACTTCCTGCACTGTTTTCCACTATGTCAGTTTATGTAAACATAATTCATCCATTGCTGATACGTGGTGAATTAATGCTTTCAATATTAGAGGTGTCCAAAGGCGTCTTTATGAGGACAAGGGTTAAACTGTTCATAAATGTAATTGGAGTACTTATAAAAACTACCAAGTGTAGGTAATTCGAAATTATAGGGATTCTATCTCGGATTTGTTCAATGGCCAGGTAAACTCAGTGGGTAGACACCACGGTAGTATTCGGAGATTAGCTGGTTCGAATTCATATCGGTTCCTTGTACCTGTAGGGGCAGGTCAGCTCTTGGAAAAAGGAATTATAGCGATTTTTGTGTCAGAGCACCCTGCAAATATTATGTGCGGGTTTGAATCCATATCGGGTGCCATTTCTCTCCATTATTTGTATTTCTACAATGGTTACCCTGTAAGAGGATAATGTAAATATCGGTGAACAGGTACTATAAAGGCCGAGACTTCGAGTCTTATACTTAGATTCAGACGTCAAATTATGAACTTTTAGTCAAGTAGCATTATACTTCAATTAGGTGTTTTTGTTACTAAATAAAGTGGATTTATTCCCAAATTGATTTGAATATGTAAATTAGATATTTGCGTCTGGTTTAAAGATTAAGACTCAAAAGGTTGATAAAATAAACAAAAATGTATCCATAGTAACGATACCAGTCTGATGATCTTCAAGCGTCGTCTTCTGTGCTATGCACGGGTAGCGTTAGCCTGGAATAAACATCCTCCGTCTGTCTGAATATACACACTGTAACATGTCCAAGTTACACTTTATATTGCCTTTTATAAGGAGCACCCATAAAGTAATTTCTGATTTCTCAGAACACAATTCGTTATGCACACAAACTGTCCGCACGCACTTTTCGCAAACGAATGAATTACAAAAAAAATCAACACATGTATTGCGGTGTAACACACACACAATATGCGTTTTAACGTCAATTTGTTCACAACGTTAATACTAGTACACACGTTCAAGCATAAGCCTTTATTTGCATTTGGCCGAACCAAATCACCAGCATCTTAAAGTAGATGAGTACCTGAAACAAAATTATGACAATTTTTATTGACTTTCAGTTCCAAGGTCGGATGCCACTGCCAGATACAGGTGCCTCAAGTGCCAGCATCTGCCCCAGAACGATGACAAGTATAACTTAATTCACAGAAACCTGGTACAAGAAACTGCATGTGAACCGTTTCAAACAGTCAAATATTTTTTAATTTCCCCCTTTATTTTGTTTATTTGTTTAGCGCGACTTTTCGTCAATATTGCGACGTTGTCTACTTGAGACAGTATACTAAGTGCTGCCATTCTAATATATCATGCCGCACATACAGGATATGATACCCCACCCAGTCACATTATACTGACACCGAACTGGCCAGACCGAAAAATATTCTCTAAATGCTGAGAGTCAAGTGAGGAAGATTTTAGTACCATTTTCAAGTGTTTGATATGACCCGGCCGGGTATTGAATCAACGGCCTTCAGTATGCGAGGCGATCGCTCTATCCGCAGTTTTTTTAATTGTATATATCTATTCTAAAACATTATAAAACGAAAGTGCAAAGCATTCAATATTTAAAAACAATTGTTCAAGTTATGTCGCGAACACATAATGTAATAGCTTAATACTTAGCTGTTTAGATTTTTATTTTGGATTGAATATTTAGCTTAATTTTTATGCCATCGAGGGCTAACAAACGATCCGTTAACATAACCACTGTTTCCTGGGATTAACCAGTACTCAAGCACACACCATCTCCGCAAGTAAGCTGCTGTTTAGAAATTAAACAGAGAGTGGAAAGTAGTCAATATATACTGAGCCAAAAAAGAAAGTACCCACTTTTATTTTTTGACTTATTTCCTCAATATTAATAATTTATCAAAATAAGCTATAAATAATGTACATGTATTCGTTGGAGTATCTGTCAAAGTTATTTTTTTACCAATAATCAGCCAAATGCTTAGCCGAGAGGCCGAATTAACTTGTTTTGCACGTGCGCTCCGTGCAGCGACGGTCGATATCCGGTGTGGTATCTGACTGCACTTAATGACCAGAAATAAGGCACAATACAAAAAGACCACATAAAATCAAGTCAAATTGCAATGCCAAGACTAAATAACGACCAAAGAAATCAGGCGATCGGGATGCTGAATGCTGGCTGTACAGTAGTCGAAGTATCCCGGCTGTTCGGCTGCACGAGGAAGACAATTGAGCGTTTGCGAAGACGTTCTAGATCAGGGGAAACGTTTGGGACCGTCCCAGAAGTGGTCGGCCACGAGTGACGACTGCGGCCGATGATCGGTACATCACGGTTCAACACTTACGTAACCGACGTCTGTCGGCATCAGAAACAGGGCGACGACAAGGAATCAGTGCACATACAGTTTGGAACCGATTGCGACAAAATGATGACCCGATTTGTCCGTACAGACCATACTTTGGCCAATTTAACCAGACGTCATTGGATTGCAAGACTCGACTGGTGCCGACGTCGCCGGCGTTTACGACGTGCTGATTGGAGATCAGTATCGTTTTCTGACGAGTCTCGATTCAATTTGAGTCATGCCGACGGACGTGAGAGAATTTACCGTCGTCGGGGGGAGCGTTACGCTGATGCGTGCGTCATTGAGAGAGAGACCGCTTTGGGGGAGGTTCAGTATTAGTCGTGGGTGGAATTATGGATGTACACAAGAGCCGCCTAATCGTTATTGAAGGAAACATCAATGCCCAGACCTACGTCAATAATGTTCTTGAACCAGAAGTTGTTTGTTTTATTCAGCGCAACGGACCGAACGTCACACTTATGCATAATAACGCTCGTCCCCATGCATTTGCACTTACTCGACGTTTTGTGGCGGATAATAACGTCAATGTTTTAGACTGGCCGGCGAATAGTCCGGACTTAAATCCCATCGAACCGTATGGGATGAGTGAGGTCGCCGTGTTAGAATAAATTATGCAATCAACACGGACCTTTCAGCAGCCCTACAGGCTGGATGGGACAATTAACCGGCGACGTACGTATAGCGTTACGTCGACAGCATGCGACGGCGGATCATTGCGTGCATTGGGCAACACGGGGGACACATGAGATATTAAATCTTTTACTGCAGAAAAATCCCATAAAACTAAGTTTTAAACTTTCCCGATTACAAGTGCAGATTTATCAAAACCGTTGTTACTTCGGAAATCGACCCCTACGTCATATCGGTCCATTTTTTTCGATGAAAGACATATTGCAGCTGCTTTAAATTTTCACTCGACTTCAAGAATAAACTGTTCTTTACTTCAATTAAAAAAATTATCCGAATGTTTACTCCTTTTCTTTATAATGATAGATATATAGTGTGGGTACTTTCTTTTTTGACTCAGTATATGTTCCCAACAATCCGGCCCAAATCATTAAAAATGACGGACGGAAAGCTGGGCGGACGGACGAATGGCCGTTCGGGCAGGCGCACAGTGTGGAGGCAGGCAAGCAAGTCAAGCAGGCAGGCAGGTAGCAGACGGAAAGCATTAAAAGCCTCCCTGAGAAGGAGAGACATGATATAAACAAATACGACACATATATAATTATTTTCATAATACAGTATTAATTCAATTTTAAAAACTACCTCTTTCTTGTGAATTTCACGTTCACTACACGTGGGATTTATCTGTCCTAGTCTCAAATATGCAAAATGAAAGGAGCCACGATCGGGTTTTGAATATAATTTACAGTTCATGGCAGATTTGCTGTATGTAATTCCCGTCCTGTGGCACGTGCAACACGATTTTAACCACATGTACAAAAAGGAAGTCTCGAACATGTGTAAAACTAGAAACTTTCGCTTGGCTGAACAGCATTACACTTGCAGATTTAGAGGGAAAGTTTGGATTCGACCAAATATTGTTTGTTTTTAAAAAATACTTTCTTTTTCCGGGTTAAACCCGTCCTTGACTCCACTTCTATTGGTTATTATTGGTTTCTTTTCAAGAGAGCACTCGTTTGAATAAAGCTTAAAAGACGCTATCATAATAGCCCATCCAAAGACAGTTCGGTTAGTATAGCATGAAACAATGTGCACGCGCTATACCTATAGCCCGTTTCAACATGAAATGAGGCGCATTAAGTAAAAATCGTAAACAATATACATACTCTTCTCATTTCATCAACACATTTAATTGTATTCAATATCACTTAGTGCCTGAACACTACAAAATAATACAAAACATTTAAGTTATAAAAACACACAATAGCAGTTATTTAGCTGTTTTTAATCATTAAGAAATTCCCTTTATTCACCCCTATACGAGTTATCCTGCAGACATTTTTATATATACCTTATAGCGGAAATTAATACCTGTATCCTAAAGGTCGAGGAGAGAAAGTACTAATATGCTGGTAAACAGGAATTGTATAAAAAAAAAAAAAGAAGGAAAATTCATTAATAAACATAAGTTTACAATCAGTTATGTAACTAGTGGATACCAGTGGCGGATCCAGGAATTGTGTTGGGGCACATAAGGCGCAAAGCAGGCCACGAAAATCCCAAGTTAAATTTACGACTGGTATATGTGGGAAACAAATGCTTTCAAACTTTGGAGAATGGGGACGCCCCCCCCCTCACCCCCACTTAATCCGCCTTTAGTGGATACAGCTTTGGACTTTAATTTAATTTATAATTGTATAAAATTTAAAGTCACAAGTTGCAAGTTACTTACTGTTTACATAGACTGGTGACCACACAATCTAAATCATGGTCTTTAAACTGGTAGTTTGGACTCAATAAAAACAAAAACGTGTGTGTATATATATATATATATATATATAACTCTTTATTTGAATAATCCAAAGGGCTGAAAAGCCCATGAGAACCCAAACTGATACAAACATCATATGACAGTACACTTTTCAAATGTTATCAATGTTTAACATAAAGTTCCATTATCATATCAATGTAAGGTAAATAAAATTTCTAGAAAGTTTGGTGAACAATTACAAATATTGCAGCATATCCTTTTTATAACAGAATAACATTAAGACAGTGACTGCTTTGCAGTTTAAATAGTTACAATTGTATTAAAATAAATAAATACATTCAAAAACAAAATTATCGCAGCGAAATATTCAATCACAGATTTCAGCAACATTAATTTGTCAAAATTACACTTTGAGATTTAAACTTTTTGGAGTTACACAACCAGTATCTTACACACTCTAGTTATTGTAGAGTATAAATATTTGAATGATTAAAATGTTTTAGGTTTCCCAAATGTCATTGGATGTATTGATTGAATGCATGTCTTGATAAGAAAACCTGGCGATAGCACAGAAGATTACATAGGCAGAAAAAGTGCAAGCTTAAATGTTCAGGTAAGTATTATGTTGTTGTTGTTGTTGTATGGTGTTTAACGTCGCTTTCAACAATTTTTCAGTCATATCGCGACGGTGTCTAATTGAGACAGTATTCTAAGCACTGTCACACTCGAGTATCATGCCACAGACACATGGTATGTTACCCCACCCAGTCACATTATACTGACACCGGGCTGACCAGACCTAGAACTCTCCTCTAAATGCTGAGCGTCAAGCGAAGAAGCTTCTAGTACCATTTTCAAAGTCTTTGGTATGACTCGGCGGGGGATTGAACCCACGACCTTCCGCATGCGAGGCGGACGCTCTACCACTAGACCACGCCGCGGTCCAGGTAAGTATTAAGAACAAATGTCATGATAAAATATTAGTAATAAGTATATGTCATGATCCAACGGCATGTACTTATACTGATAATTTACCAAAGACAATAAGTGATAGATAGATAACTTACTTTCCTTCAATACAAGGCAGCATATTATTATATCATACATACAAGAACAATACAGATCAAGGACCAGTTTTACTGTTATGGACCAATGTAAAGTTATAAGAATTACTAAGGACAAAAACATATATAATGATATTTGACCAAATAAAGTACAGGCATTGATATTTTTTCAGAAACAAGTACATATATGGACATTGTTTTATAGTCAAATAATAGCAGATACTATTTCATAGGCAATGCTAAGCACTGGCACTATTTCTGACCTAAGTAAAAATATCTATATTATTGAAGAACCAATGACAAGCACCAATTATATTTCAGAATCAGTTTAACTATTGATACTATTTAAGAACCAATGATAAATGATAATACATTTAAAGGGCATTGAAAATTAATTATATGTTTAGAAAAATGACAATTACTGATACTTGTTTTGGACCAATAAAAATTAATGGTTAGTGTTAGGGTTAGGACCAATAACTTATTACAGTTCAGCATGCTTGCTAATCAAAAATTTGACAATTTTTATTTTTCAGACAGTTTGTGATGTTCATTATAAAATAAGATATCTCAATGCAAGATGTACCAGGCAAAGTCATGACTCTAGATGCTGGCGGAACTCCTGTCTCAAGCAAAGGTTTGAAAATGGTTCACTTGGAGTACGCTATTATATAATTCTATCTATCTCCTACTTTTAACTATCTTTTTTATCAACCATGACAATTTATTAATCACCTAATTATGCACCACTCAGTATAGAATACTTTGTAAAATTTAACGTTTTACTAGAATTTAGTTAATTTAGGTATAGAAACTGTACATAAGCAATATTTAATGAACACTTTGAACATAGAAAATCCAGAATATTTGACAACTTTAAATGTAAACATTAAATGTACGGGTAATGAATTTTCTAAAATATTCCTCAATGTGTATTATTTTTTTCAGAAACATATCAAGGATTTCTCCTTGGTGACAGCGGTTATCCCACAACGTCCCACTTACTGACACCATACCTCAATCCAGAAAATGAAACACAGCTCAATTACCACAAAGTCTTGTGTAGAACACGGGTGCTTGTTGAACAGACATTCGATATTCTGAAACAACGGTTCTAAAAACACCAATAAGGGCAATACCAACAAGAGCTGGAAATTATGTTGTGTCATGTGTTGTATTTCACAATATCAAGATAGACAGACATGACATTGTAGACACTCCTCCGGTAGTACCAGCATTTGATCCTCTAATTGATCATATTGCTCGGGCTCAACCCGTCGGAAGAGTCATGAGAAAACATATTGCAACAACACATTTTTCAGTTTAAGATATTTGGAACATTATCTTTGAAAATAAAAAAGTTATATTTTTTCTACCATACCATAAAAACTGAAATTGAAACATTAATTACTACTGAAATTGGTATGTTTAACAATTTTTGTAATAATTAACAAAAAATCAATGGATATCTTTTAAATATTTACAGCAGTAATGCATCTTCCCAAAATAGAAATTCAATTAATTTTATTGCATCTATTTTTCATGTTTCACATAAAAATATGTAGCATTTCCAAGAATGTTATGTGAAAATTTCTTAAACTTGCCATATGTCCCTTTAACACTTCTGCAATTAAATTAAATAAAATAACATACATGATGATAATTGATTAGATAAAGGCATTGAAACTTTGATCATCCAAAAATGTCATGCCAGAAGGAAATTCTGAAATAATTTTATTGCGATAATATTGTGCCTTTATATCTATCATTATTTTCTCTGAATTTAATTTTGCCATTTCTGATTGTAGATTAATTATTTCCAAATTTATGCTCTCAATACCCAGCTTCAACAGCTTTTCCGAGATACTTTGTGGTGGAGTTTCTCTCCTCCTTTTGCTTGGTCTCATGTGTCCTAAAAAGAGAAAAAAAATATGAGCTGCATTTGAAGAACTGGAAGAAATTAATGCCCAAAAGGTCATTGACCTGTCACTTAAGCAAAGCCCAAGTGGCTCTATGCATTTAAACCCAATATCATTATTCAATGGTTTTACAGATAACCCTAACTTTATGATTATTTCATGTTTATTGCGACTTAGTTAGTACAATGACAATGAATAGGGTTTTACGGCGTACCAACACATTATAGGTTATTCGACGCCAACAGGAAGGAAGATTCCAGGTTCACTCTACATGTACAAAAACAACAAATTAACAGATTAAAAAAAATACATCAACAAATGAATATGCAGAATGAACCTAGAACCTTGATACCTGCAGAGTTTCAGCAAATTCTATTGTATTACTTAATTTGTCGCTTCTTACGACATGCATAAGCCACAGTGATCCTATTCTTGCCATCACTCATATGGCTCCCTGAAACCACACAGGGGTTGATAATTTAACCACAATAGTGAACATGACAAAAAATGATAAAATGAACATGACACCCATTAATAATCTATAATTCTATTGTCCAATACTATTCATCAATGAATATTCATTCAACTATAGTACCAAGTATCACTATATCTTTTATAACAAGAGGCCCAAGAGGGCCTGAGGACACTCTACTGACTCACACCCTCAGGGGCCGGGTCATTTTTAACCCTACACATAGGGATAATTTATGCCAAATATGAACAAATCTGACATACTGGTTCTCAAGAAAACGATTTTAGTAATTCCCCATTTTTACCCTTTTGGGCCCCTCCTGACCCCTTAAGACAGTGGAACCCATTCATTTTTACAAATCTGAACCTCCTTCACCAAACAATGCATCTGTGAAGATATAGGCAAAATCATTTCCATTTTAAAAAAAAAAATATATATATTATAATGACATGTGTCCCCTAATTGAACTCTCGGGGCGGGGTCATATTTAACCCTATGGACACCATTTGAACAAATCTAACAAAACTGTAGTTGGTCATCATTACTACATAAACATTTTGAAAATCTGTTGGGCCGTTCATGAGAAGAAGATTTTTTAAGTTTTGGACTTTTTTTATTAACGGCGGCCATCTTGAATTTCAGATCGAACAAAAAAAATCTTCTGTATAGTCTTCTATGCAACAGAAACATGCATGTGAAGTTTCAGTTTAATTGGCCTAGTGGTTTCAGAATAAATGAAAGAAAAAGAGAATTTTTTGATTTCCCATAGTATCCCTATGTAAAATTCTAAGTCCCCTTACAGGGCCCCTATAAATTTTAGCCACTAAATTCTTATCTGCAATCAAACCCCTACACATAGGGATAATTTATGCCAAATATGAACAAATCTGACATACCGGTTCTCAATAAAACGATTTTAGTAATTCTGAATTGTTACCCTTTTGGGGCCCCTCCTGACCCCTTAAGACAGTGGAACTCATTCATTTTGACAAATCTGAACCTCCTTCACCAAACAATGTTTCTGTGAAGATATAAGCAAAATCATTTCAATTTTTAAAAAAAAATAAAAAAAATATTATAATGACATGTGTCCCCTAATTGAACCCTCGGGGCGGTGTCATATTTAACCCTAGGGACACCATTTGAACAAATCTAACAATACTATAGTTGGTCATCATTACTACATAAACATTTTGAAAATCTATTGGGCCGTTCATGAGAAGAAGATTTAAGTTTTGGACTATTTTAAGTAACGGCGGCCATCTTGAATTTCAGATCGAAAAAAAAAAATCTTCTGTATAGTCTCCTATGCAACAGAAACATGCATGTGAAGTTTCAGTTTAATTGGCCTAGTGGTTTTAGAATAAATGAAAGAAAAAGAGAATTTTCTGTTTTCCCATAGTATCCCTATGTAAAATTCTAAGTCCCCTTATAGGGCCCCTATAAATTTTAGCCCCTAAATTCTTATCTGCAATCAAACCCCTACACATAGGGATAATTTATGCAAAATATGAACAAATCTGACATACCGGTTGTTACATTAAGTAATTCCCAATTTTTACCCTTTTGGGGCCCCTCCTGACCCTTTAAGACAGTGGAACCCAGTCATTTTTACAAATCTGAACCTCCTTCACCAAACAATGCTTCTGTGAAGATATATGCAAAATCATTTCCATTTTTAAAAATACTAGACCTATCACTGTAGTGATGAATACCCCTGAACGCCACCATGACAGAAAATGGTTAACCATTGTATGAAGTTTTATTAAATTATATCCAATAGTTTTAAAGTTATGCTCTAGACAAAAAAAATTCTTAATAAAAGAGAATGTTATGGATTGAGTTGTTTGTATTGTTAATTTTTTTATGGTTTTGTTAAAATTAAAAACTTTCTTTTTAATTATTGTGCAGTGTACAAGCTTTCATGGCAATCAATAAATGTTATACTTTTTTCGAGTTATGTTGAGGGACAACAATTTTATGGATAAGAAACAAACAAGAGCACTAGGAAAACAATATCGAACATGCTTTGCTCGAACTCCATGTATTCATCAACTTGGTTCTTTCGTGAACTTTATTAAACTGTTATCACTGATGGCTTTAAAAGTACTTTAAAA
The DNA here is from genome assembly GCA_029582155.1 of Panopea generosa. Classification (NCBI taxonomy): domain Eukaryota; kingdom Metazoa; phylum Mollusca; class Bivalvia; order Adapedonta; family Hiatellidae; genus Panopea; species Panopea generosa. The sequence goes on from CM055906.1 coordinate 67,985,847, forward strand.
GTACTGCACCAGACAAGGGAAATATATCAAAGGGCAATAACTCTGTAATTAGCAAGAATAGAATTATGTTTCTTGTACACTGCACTTCCTCTCATTATATTCTACCATTGTATGAAGTTTGATGAAATTCTGTCCAGTACTTTAAAAGTAATGCTCCGGACAAGGGAAATATATCAAAGGGCAAAAACTCTGTAATTAACATGAATAGAGTTATGTTTCCTGTACACTGCACTTCCTGTCATTATATTCTACCATTGTATGAAGTTTGATGAAATTTCATCCAGTACTTTAAAAGTAATGCTCCGGACAAGGGAAATATATTAGAGAAAGTGCTGCTAACAGACGACGGACGACAGACAACGCGCCATTGCATAAGCACTTCTGGCTTTTGGCCAGTAGAGCTAAAAATCAATTATCCAATTTTTATATATTTGTATATCAACCACAACACAATTTAACAACACAGTTTGACAACCACAACACGATTTATGAGTGGCAACAACGAAATTTACGAAAAAATTTCATCTAATTTCTAAGTCACTTAACTGTCTTATTATAAGAAGTCTGCCTGTGCATGTATATTAGAATATCTCTTGTTATAACACAATTGTTTCAAATAAACTGCAGGACATATACAAGTAATAATAGTAATCATTTTTTTTTTAGTTTATACCTGATCAACCCGATAATAACCAAATATAGGTCAAATAATATTTAAATTTCCTTTCAGGAAGGATAATTAAACACCAACACAGGTCTGTGGAATTAAATATCTTACTACACCAATCTCAATTCATGTTTATTTAAATTCCAGACAAAGTATTTTACTCTATATTGAAATAAAAAAAAATAATCTAGACAAAGCACACAAATGTCTTTTTCAAAGAAATTCACCATCAATTTATACATGTACCATCTCTCATACTGTACCAATTAACCTTTCTTTAATTATTAATCTATCTTAATTAAATAACACTTATTACTATACTGCTGTAACCCTTGCTTCAATATAGATGAATAACCATTCAAATTTTCACTTGTGATAAAATCTAAATATAAAACTGGTTACCAGGTTACCATGTCATATTAAAGAGGTCACGTGGTATTGTACAACACAACTAGAATGCTGTCAGCCAATGAAATTGGAGATTCCGTGGGAAACCTAACAAGCTAATTTGCATATGAATGAAACACTTGTGTACTGATACACAAAAGAAAGTAGTCCAAAAGTTTGAACAGCTGATTATGAAAACAAATACCAATCCTCTCAAATCAAATGTACTCTATCTCTAGAAAGACTGCAAATCTTATGAATAACCTACAAAATTAATGATTATTTTTCTATTATTGGAAGGAAAACACCTGACCAATATACACAATGTACCAAGGTTAAAGGTCAGAAACTATAACAATGAGTTGTTTACGTTTTGTATGCACTTTCAGCCCAATATTTGGTTCAATGAATAGACATATATATATTAAAGACATTGATATACGACAGAGTCAGGAAGGGAGGTGATCATCAGACCAGATTTGAAATTATAGAATAAGTTGAAATAAACATCAATTAAAATCACATATTACTAAAATGTCCATATACAGATTTGAAATTATAGAATAAGTTGAAATAAACATCAATTAAAATCATATATTACTAAAATGTCCATATACAGCATTATAATATTTTTTTGCTACTTGATTACAATAAATTGTTATAAGAGAAAATTGTGTGTTTAACATTTTTCAAAATGTTGTATAACATTGAACATATTGTAATGAATATTGTTTAAAGTTTGTCACACATATATATGAAGCACTGTTTGTCACATAAGCTATTATGTAGCTTGTCCACATGGGTTATAACTTTGCCTTTTGAAATTTGTTTAATAAAACTCATTATATATTACTTTTACCTTTTCCACCTTCTGTTGTTGTGGCTTCCGGCAATGAATGGCTGCACACAGTAGGTGTGGGAGCTGTAAAATTTGGAATAAATACAAAACATTAAGTGTTACTCTGAAACATTTGTTGTTATTATTCAAAACTTGATTCCATTTCATTAAAAGAAGCATAACGCTGAACCACTTATAATGTGTCAGCGAATCCAGGTGTTATGAGTTTGAATCCCTGCCTGGCCAAAGTATCTGTGATGATTTGCCATGAACTTTGTGCTATGACAATGACTTTTCCACCTTTGAATATGTGGGGAAGTAGTCCGAGACTTAAGAGATAAGGCATGTCTAGTATGGGTTAACCGCCTGATGGATCCAAGGAAAAAATAGGTGCGCTGATGGCTTTATTATACTAAAATATGTTTATACAAGGCACAAAACCTCAATCAAACAAGCAAACATTTAAAATAAATGGTTATATAAGCTGTTAGTTCATGTATGTTAATTGTTCCTACAGTCCAAACGTGTTGTGTGATTTATAATCTGTGGCTGACATCATTTCTATTGGAGTGACAGATTTCACAGCAGTGTGTCCTTGGTTTTAATTGCAGCTAGGCGCACTCACCATAGCCTGGTCTGTACATTTTTGTCTGGTTGTTCACAAATAATTATCCAAATATGGTTACTCTATTACTCTAAAAACCAGCATTACATTTTTTTAATGAGCATTCATCCATTTGAACATAAACTAGAAGTTTCATTTCACTGTTTTGATGTTTATTCTGTGTATTGAGATACGTGCCTAAACAAGTAACATTTTCATGATGTACATTTCACATGCAGATGAAATAATAGAAATAAATTAATAAAATGATATTCATATTTTTACTAAAATTATAATAAAATACTGCACATGAATAAAATGTGCTATAATGTATTATGAAGTGAACTATTATGTTCTTTAAGTGCATATCAGTTCATAATCACATTGAAGAATTATCATCATAAATATTTACCTTCTGTGTCTACCCCTTCTGGAATGCCACTCAAAATGACTCTGCCTTCAAAATGAGTTGCAATGCTCTCGTCCATCCCATTTAATGATACTGATGGACCCCCACCAGTTGGTGGATGTCTCATCTCAGCAATTTTTCCAAGTGCTGTAAAAGGAAAACATTTTAAAATTAGAGTCGATGCTTGGTCGTGATCAATTTATATATGCTGAACTTACATCATTACTATAATATATAGAGGTGTTAATGATTATTTATTTGATACAAAAGCACTTTTTTTTTCTAAAAATGCAGATTCAATGGCAAATGTCATATAAAAATACAAAATATTCATATAAAATAGTACACATTTAAAATTCCTTTTTTTCAACTTTCGTGAAGGAATTATTTTACTTACATCTTGATTTAATGTTGGAGTATATTTCACGGCATTGCTCCCATGTCCATATGGCTACTGTGAATTCCCTGAAAAACAAATGCTTTAATTTAACTTTTTGCTCCATAGATACGCGTTTCCTGCACCAATCACAGAAGGCCTTTAAAAACAGTGCAGGAAGAGTTCCACTCTGTCAGTTAATATCAACATAATTTATCTAATAATTCAAAAGCCTTCTATATTAGAGGTGTCCAAAGGAGTCTTATATTTGAGGTGTCCAAAGGCGTCTATATGAAGTAAAGGGTTAAAAAACAAAACCTTTGCAATTGGTTCAGACTGAAATAAGTAACAAGAGCTGTCGGAGGGCAGTGTGATTGACAATTTAACAAAATAGCTATTGGGTTAGTGAAATTAAACAATAATATTTTTATGGGGTATGCAATAAAAATATGTCAAAATAAAATAATGTATGGATTCCGTAACTTGACCTTCACTCCCATTTTACACTTTACAATATTTTATGCCTACAATTGCATATTATGTTGAGCCATTCTTATAAAAAAATGTTCAATGTGTTCTTACCTACTCATTCATGGTTTCTGTCTATTTTTTTAAGAATGACTATAATTTGTTTAAATATTAGCTAGTCTACCTACCTACCCCTATGAAAAAAATGGAGGGTCAGAGAGGGCATAGCAAACAAACTTTTTTTAATGAGGGCCTCACTTAACTGCACAAAATTTAAAGAGCATATTTTGTCTAGTATGTAAAATTATTACATTTTATTCAAACGAAATGGTCATGCAGAAATATTTTGAAACAGACTATAAACTATGGGTCATTTCAACGACGCAGGTTTTTTTTAATCGACAAGCCGAATAATGCTTTGAACAAAGCATTGTATTATTAATATATAACTGCATAAACTGTGAATGCTACACAAAATGAATAAAACAATGGTCTGGTCCATTCACATAATACAATACTAACTTTGTTACTCGGTCGGCAGTTTCTGCCCATGTCTTTTTTCGGAGCTGAGATATATTTTCAGCTCCACATCCCTTATACTCTCCAAAAAGAAGCTCCTCCGTATCTAGAACAAATGCCACCAACCGGGATTCCTCCATCCTTTATCTCTTTATTCACTGACGTCGTGGCGGGTAAATCCGTTGCCGTTTGTTTATAAACGCTCGCGTGTTCTTGTTTTCAATACTGAAGAGCAATCGCCAAGCCGCTTATAACGTTGACAAACATCAAACTCAATTTAGTCGCTCTCAAAACATGTTGATGAATTAAGATTTGAGCACAGACTTACTTGAGTCCAAGTTTGAGACCAATGTTTGAGCTTGAGTCTGGGTTTGAGATGATATTGATGAATTTTGGCCCAGGACTAAGACTGATTAAGATTCGAACTTTTGTGTGCATTCATTTTTGAGGCCCTCCCAGGGGGGTCTCTGTTCTCTGTTACTCTTAAAATAATGCCTATTGTTCCCCAGATCTCCAAAAGTATTTGCCAAAGTTCCCCAAAAGTATTTTTTCCATGTTCCCCAGATCTCCAAAAGTATTTTCACTGTTCCATAGATCTCCAAAAGTTTTAAACATAGTTCCCTGAAAGTACTAAATAGTGTTTCCTTAAGTAAAATGTCTACTATAATCTTCTCTTTTATTATTTAAACATCATCGTAATAAGCAAAATATACTGTCTTATTTTCCTTGTTTATCTATGGTCTATGGCTTGAATTCAGAGAAAATGTGTTTTTTAAGAATTACCATCCAAAATTTATTTCAGGTACATACGATTATGGGATGAAGTTGTGCAGGGCCCCAGATTAACGCGTAATAAACCTCAAAAGCTGTTTCAAGTTCAAGCAGTCGACATCTCATTTTAAAAGTTAATTATGATCAAGTATAAAAATTATACATAAATTCAGTGACTTAATTACAGAGACTGGCAGGCAAAGAGCAATATAATGTCCACGGCACTTTTAGTATTTCTATAATAACTCTTCGAATCTTGGTCTGAATTTAACAATTTTGGTGCCAAAGTAAAGCTGATAAAAATGATGACCAATTCCAATTATCAATTATTTAATATTTTCCTTCTGAATTTAAATTATTACGGATTGAAATCGAAATATTTTGAAATTTCACGAAAAAAAGAAAGATTTTTAAACAAAAAACGGTATAATGTACGTTTAAATAAAACACAATAAAAATAGAAATATTAGGTAGAAAGATGAAGCAGTAAGTTTTCCATCGGTGGCGAAAGTTTCATATTGATATTTATTGAAGTCGTTTTTTCTTATTTCTTATTTCAAAAATGGGCTAAAAAGAGAAAATGATCACACAAAAAAACTTTAAGCGTAAAATTCTTCATTTCTTTAAATTTAAAAAAGAAAAAAATAATCTCCCAAATCAAGCCCTTTCTTTTGATACCATAATCACAAAGATATGTTGTTTGATTCTTGAGGATGTGTGTTTCCATGCTTTAGAAAACGCCACGTGGTCTAGCGGTAAAGCACCGAACCCGTGATCGGACGTGGGTATTTCAATCCTCCGCCACGACTATGTTTGGTGTCCTTGAGCAATACACCTTTTCCACATATGCTTAGTACTGGTTATACCCAGGAAGACTTTCAGCGTGATTTGTCTAAGTAGTAAGAACTTGTTTCAAAATCAAAGTAAAATAAATAAGTAAACTAAGCTAGAAAAAGTCAAAATGTGCCACCTGAAATTTAGACAAGTGCCTCCAGTTGCCTATCTCTGTTTTTATGTCTCTGATAAAATTGATCAAATTAGGTACTTCTTTTTCTTTAAGGACAATACCCCTAGATCTTTAAAATAAGGCCTTTGATCCCTGGATCTCTGAAAGTAATGGCCAATGTTCCCCAGATCTCTGAAAATAAATGGCCATGTTCTCCAGATCTCCAAAGTCCCCGGGAGAGCCTCATTTTTGGTTTAGAGCCATAATCGAAACATTATATTACTACTATTGTAAAAACTGTTATTTAAAAATGAATTCATCGGGGTCGTCAGTGAACAATGATAACATTGCAATTTCAACTAAAGCAACAATACGGACACGGTTTCATATACCAACACTGACAAAGGAATATAGATAAAAATGCCGCAGAAGGAAAACCAAACAAAAATAAGAACAACATTGTATAATTGTTCAATATTATATACAGACAAGCGTGACAAATGGACCTGACGCGAGAACGTCTATCGCTCTGCCCACTGGTCACGTGGTATTGTTCAAGGGAAAAATGTAATGTTTACTAAAGATATTGTAAGCTTGATCAAGGAAATGGCGGCGTAGCAACCGATATCGATTACTGATTGGATTATCGACTTGTTTGATTGGCATCTCACGTCAGGTCGATTGCAAGGACAAGTATTAACACGCTTACAGACGATGTGATACGTTTTTAAGCAACTTATCACGTGGTTCGTGCGCATGTTCAACACCAAGTTTGCATCGTTAAGCTATACACTTCATTGTAGCATATTCGTATTTTTACTATAGTATGGTTCACAATGCTACTGTCTCAAGTAGACACCGTCGCAATATGACTGAAAAATTGTTGAAAGCGACGCTAAACACCATACAACAACAACACAATGCTACAAAAGAGGACATAGCTTGGCAAATATCTCTGTGAACGTGTATTTTTTTAAATTTATTATTTATGTATTATTCAGACAATATCTCAAATGGGGTACATTTATTTCTGCCTCATACATGTTTTTATACAGTAGATTGATCGAATATTTTGCGTCATTGTTATGCCATCGAGGGCTCACAGACGATCAGTTAACTTAACCACTGTTTCTTGGGATCCTGGAAGGTTAACCAGTACTAGAACACACTTCATCTCCACAAAGTAACTGATAAAATTCCAACTTGAATCAACGGTGAGACAACAATGATAATGAGACGCAATGTCGTATATCAACAATCACGGAGATGACCGGGTGGAGATTACATGCAGTAGAACTACGATGGCTCGAACCCGATGGGACTAGTCCAAATAGTTCGAATCAAGGGTAGTTCGAGCCATGTATTGTTCAACATCATACCATACATGTACATGTGAAGACATCGAAATATGAATTCGGCCGGGACCATATAAGTGGTTCGAGCCATGTGGTGTTCCAGCCATCCGTATTCGAGCCAACGAAGTCCTACTGTATATGCTTCATAATTAAATTGATTTTTGCAATTTAATTTTATCATATGTGCATATTTGTATCAACGTTATTTTACATTTTAAACAATATCCGTTACTTTCATTTTAATTCCCTGAAAACGGAATAACAATCCGAAAACGCATTGTTTTTTTTTTAAATATAGTTTTCCTAATAAACTTCAGTATTGTTTGGGTGTAATTAATCAATCATCCCTCTTATATATGTTTGTGTATGAATGATATAGTTTACACCAGTACCTCAAATTTATTATAGCTCGACTGCAAAAATTATTTAAAGTTTATATAAATTGCTCTCTAGTCCGTTTCCTGGATAAAACCAGTGAGTGTTATTTTTGAGAGGACATCGGGTCGATCCGGGGAATCTAACCCACAGTCACGGTCCTGAGCGGCGACACTCTAGCCACTGCACTATCGCTCCGCTTGTAACCAACCTCCCCATTGGCGATTTTCTACAATGACCGATCAATGTGATGCCCCAAATGTTTGTCAATTATTTATAAATACCATGAAACAAAATGTTATATCATGCTTTTCCACAAAGTATTGTGTGGTGTGCGAGTGAGATGTGTGCTGTGAGCATGTGTGCGTGAAGTGTGTGGTGTGGGTATGTAAGTTTATGGCTTTGTTGTTATATTTATTATTGTACTATCATGGTAGCCATACATATGGCTGTATAGTATCATTTAATCTAGCCCCTTTACAACAGGTAAGAGTTTTTGCTAATTATATTACATATTTTCATCAATATGAGTGTTTTGCCTTCCGCACTGAAATCGGTGCGGAAAATCCACCCATAAAAAAGCGAATGGCGTATGCAAGAAGAGGACGATCAAATAAAAAAAATATAAAAATCGTTCTAAAATGTGCTTTGATATGCACTAATGGCTGTATAAAGACCAACTTAAAGAAACATATAACATTCTAAATATACTGAGCCAAAAAAGAAAGTACCCATTTTTATTTTTTTTATTTATTTCCTTAATATTGATAATTTGTCAAAATAAGCTATAAATCATGTACATGTATCGTTGGAGTATCTGTCAAAGTTAATTTTATCAATAATCAACCAAGCACTTAGCCGAGAGGCCCGATTAACTTGTTTTGCACGTGCGCTCCGTGCAGCGACGGTCGATATCCGGTGGTGGTATCAGCTGCACTTATTGACCAGAAATTAGGTACAATACAAAAAGATCACATAAAATCAAGTCAAATTGCAATGCCAAGATTAAATAACAACCAAAGAAATCAGGCAATCGGGATGCTGAATTCTGGTTCTACAGAAACCGAAGTATCTCGGCTGTTCGGCTACACAAGGAAGACTATTGAGCGTTTGCGAATACGTTTCTAGATCAGGGGAAACGTTTGGGACCGTCTCCGAAGCGGTCGGCCACGTGTGACGACTGCGGCCGATGATCGGTACATCACGGTACAACACTTATGTAACCGACGTTTGTCGGCATCAGCAACAGGGCGACGGCATGGAATCAGTGCACATACAGTTCGGAACCGACTGCGACAAAATGATGACCCGAATCGTCCGTACAGACCGTACTTTGGCCAAATTTTGACCAGACGTCATCGGGCTGTTAGATTCGACTGGTGCCGACGTCGCCGGCGATTCCGACGTGCTGTTTGGAGATCAGTACTGTTTTCGGACGAGTCTCGATCCAATTTGAGTCATGCCGACGGACGTGAGAGAATTTACCGTCATCGTGGGGAGCGTTACGCTGATGCGTGCGTCATTGAGAGAGACCGCTTTGGGGGAGGTTTAGTATTAGTCTGGGGTGGAATTATGAATGTACACAAGACCCGCCTAATCGTTATTGAAGGAAACATCAATGTCCAGACCTACGTCAATAATGTTCTTGAACCAGAAGTTGTTTCTTTTATTCAGCGCCACGGACCGAACGTCACACTTATGCATGATAACGCCCGTCCCCATACAGCTGCACTTACTCGACGTTTTTTGGCGGATAATAACGTCAATGTTTTAGACTGGCCGGCGAATAGTCCTGACTTAAATCCCATCGAACACATATGGGATGAGTTAGGTTGCCGTGTTAGAACAAATTATGCAATCAACACGGTGCAGGACCTTTCAGCAGCCCTACAGGCTGAATGGAACAATTTACCGGCGCCGTACGTACAGCGTTACGTCGACAGCTTGCGACGGCGGATTATGACGGGCAGCACGGGGGACACGTGAGATATTAAATCTTTTACTGCAACCCACATCACATTTTCACAGCAGAAAAATCCCATAAAATTGAGTTTTAAACTTTCCCGATTACAAGTGCAGATTTATCAAAACCGTTGTTACTTCGGAAATCGACCCTTACGTCATATCGGTCCATTTTTTTTCGATGAAACACATATTGCAGCTGCTTCAAATTTTCACAGGACTTCAAGAATAAACTGTTCTTTACTTCAATTAAAAAATAAATCCGAATGTATTCTCCTTTTCTTTATAATCATAGATACATAGAGTGGGTACTTTCTTTTTTGGCTCAGTATATAATATATTTGCTTGGTTAAATTTTACAGGACATTTGTTTCAACAATTCATATTATTCTTTGCGCACATTGTTATACAAAATACTGGTTCTAAGGTCAAAAGCGTTATGTATAAACATTCCTAGATTTTTTATAACCCGTACTTTATAATAATTAAAAATTTCTACACGTTTTTGCATATTCGGTCTTTTCCAGTAATAACTTGGAATAAAACAATTTCTTAAGTCATTATATAAATTACAACATAAAATAAAACATGTAATATATATGTTGCATTAAATGTTGCATTAATCTTGTTTGTTATACATAGTTTTTATTTTGAGGCGATTGGTATATATATATTAAAACAAGATTAATGCAACATTTAATTTATTATGAGAGAACACAGGTTCTTGTTAAAATAGTGGTATGTCTAACTATATTGACTGACATTGTTGCTATTAATTAGTTTACACGTATGTTCATTATAACATTTACAATTGGTCTATACTTTTTTGATGTATATATTAAATGCACTACTATACTGTTATATACTGTTTTGTTTATTCAATACCAAGATGTATACGCTACACAACTTTACAGTGTGTATCTATATTCATTTATATGCAATCTGACCTAACAGTAAAGTAGAATATAAATCATGACTAGAATATAGTATAAATTAACATAGTTTTTAAACAGATAGCCGATATAAAATAATTGCGCTATTTTAATGAGTGTGTTATTATTATGGCAGTACCGGGGTAGTTAAATATAGAAACCAGAAATTCCCACTTTCGTTTTCAACAGGTAAATATAAACCAGGAGAACAAATATGTAAGACAACAGTTTTCAAGGTAAGGATACGTTTCAATCAGTAAACTTATTTTGGTACGGGTTCTTAACATTTATACATTTTATTGCTTTTTACATAAAGGTTAAACATGCTAAATGGCTTGTCTAGATGAGCTATATTATCGTGACGAAAGGTCGTTCACACTTGATAGACTACACGTACACACGCAGAAAAAAATAGAAAAACATATTTTGTTCTCACATGTAATGATGTGTAAGTTTAACCATAAATGTTATTTACAGGTAACTTGGTGTTATTTGGCATGCACATGACGTAACGTTGTGCAATTACGTTTAACCTACGAGTCATCTACTTCTATACCGAACGTAGGTGGAGCAGTAAGTTGATATTCCCGGTAGTTTAAATGTAAGTCTAGTTTTAATGAAGATGCAATGTGCCTGCATGTTTAAACATATTCATAAGTGTAAAAATTTATACATTTATGCGTGTAAATCACATTTTGTATAACTAAGTAATCACGTACAACCTATGTCGTTTTCGAACTACTTTCGTTTTTGGTCTTTAACGCAATTTTCGAGTTTAGTTTTAAACTTATATCATTTATTTACTTATTTTACATTGAACATCGTTTGAAACAAGGCATTGTCATTTACCCCCCTTGCATATGTATTGTATGAGTTTGTATATATATATATATATATATATACTACTTGGGCCGATCTTAAAAAAAACGTATGCCGTGCTAGTACTCACTCAGAATTGCAGCTTTCAAAGCGTTAGATGCTTTTTTTTTTTCGCAATTTCGGTCCATTCTTGTTTAATCTAGAATCTGGCATAATCAAATCAGCTACCTACCCACATGAAAAATACTTTTTTTAACGATGACCTTATACATTGTGATTTTACAATTGTTATGGGCAGTAACCGTGTTTAAGCTATCTGAGCACACTGTGTAAGAGTTTGTTCCCTTTGTAGCTAAAATGTCAGAACGTTTAATTTATTAATTTTTAATGATTGTGCAGTAGCGAATCGGTATCGCATGCGTTGGTCCAGTATTTGGGTGTTTTTGGAGGTCAGGGGATCGAGCATGGAAATGAACCCGCGACCTCTGGCGTAAGCGCCCAACACCATACCAATTACACTTGTGCCACCCACACCTTTAAGACATAATAAAAAAGCATGTTATAACACGATTTGATATTAATTAAAAGCATGTTATAACACGATTTGATATAACTGTATTTAATATAAATGTATATTATTTAGCCAGACACCAACACATTGGATGCTAAAAACACAATTAACTGAAGGGTACCACAGACCGTTACCATGGCAACAAATACGGTAATGGATTTATGTTTAATTCAGTTCTTTGAATTCACTTAATTCTGTTTTATACACAACAATGTAAGTTGTTTTTCCAATGAAATAAGAAAATATAATGTACGTTTTGTCTAGCTTTGATATCTTTATTCCATTATTTCAAATACTACTTTTTGTTCCATTTTCAAAGTTCGTTATTCAATCTGAAATACCTTATATACCATGCAATCATATTGTTGAATGTTATTTATTTAATTCATGTTTTTTATTTCATCAGAATGACATGGGCATGGCGGTCCAAGAAGTGCAGACAACGAATAGATTTATTCTAAAACGACTTAACCAGCTTGTGTCCTCAGCGAAACTGACTTGCACGTGGTTAGTACTTTTTTACTAAATGATCTGATAGAATACAATGGCATTGAATCAGGTTTAAGTGAGAAAATGTAAGAAACACAAATGAAATAATGAAATAAAAAAAGATTGATTTTAACGCGGCTGTTTTTATAGTCGATACACATTATTTTCGTTATTGTCACACTGAAAATAAGTGCACAATTTATTTACATATAACACTATGTACTTAAAGACATAACTTATTTACATATGTCAACCTTATTTTTCATGCATCAACCTTGTAAACATAATTTATATATACTATGTCAACCTTTATAACACACCTTATGTACATGTATCAACCTAATTTTTCATATATCAACCTTGTAAACATAATTTATATACACTATGTCAACCTTTGTAATACACCTTATAAAGAACATATATCAACCTTATTTTTTATATTTCAACCTTGTAAACTAAATTTATTTACATATGTCAAACTTTTATAACAAACCTTATTTACATATATCAACGTTATTTTTCATATAATAACCTTATAAACATAACTTATTTACATATGTCAACATTATTTTTCATGCATCAACCTAATAAACATAAATTTTATACACTATGTTAACCTTTATAATACAACTTATTTACATATTTCAACCTTATTTTTCATTTATCAACCTAGTAAACATAATTTATATACACTATGTCAACCTTTGTAACAAACCTTATTTACATATTTCAACCTTATTTTTCATTTATCAACCTTGTAAACATAATTTATATACACTATGTTAACCTTAATAATACAACTTATTTACATATTTCAACCTTATTTTTCATTAACAACCTTGTAAACATAATTTATATACACTATGTTTACCTTTATAACACACCTTATTTACAAATATCAACCTTATTTTTTTTTCATATATCAACCTTGTAAACATAATCTTTATACACTATGTCAACCTTTGTAACACACCTTATACATACATATATCAAACTTTTTTTTTATATTTCAACCTTGTAAACTTAATTTATTTACATTTGTCAATCTTTTATAAAACACCTTATTTACATATATCAACGTTATTGTTCATATAATAATTTATAACCAACATTTCGATACAAATACCAACCTTATAAACAGTAAACAGCATTTCGATACAAATGTCAACCTTATAAACAGCATTTCGATACAAATACCAACCTTATAAACAGTAAACAGCATTTCGATACAAATATCAACCTTATAAACAGCATTTCGATACAAATACCAACCTTATAAACAGCATTTCGATACAAATATCAACCTTATCAACAGCATTTCGATACAAATACCAACCTTATAAACAGCATTTCGATACAAAAATCAACCTTATCAACAGCATTTCGATACAAATATCAACATTATAAACAGCATTTCGATACAAATATCAACCTTATAAACAGTAAACAGCATTTCAATACAAATATCAACCTTATAAACAGCATTTCGATACAAATACTAACCTTATAAACAGCATTTCGATACAAATATCAACCTTATAAACAGCATTTCTATACAAATATCAACTTTATAAACAGCATTTCAATACAAATTTCAACCTTATTAACAGCATTTCGATACAAATATCAACCTTATAAACAGCATTTCGATACAAATATCAACCATATAAACAGCGTTTCGATACAAATACCAACCTTATAAACAGTAAACAGCATTTCAATACAAATACCAACCTTATAAACAGCATTTCGATACAAATATCAACCATATAAACAGCGTTTCGATACAAATACCAACCTTATAAACAGTAAACAGCATTTCAATACAAATACCAACCTTATAAACAGCATTTCGATACAAGTACCAACTTTATAAACAGCATTTCGATACAAATATCAACCTTATAAACAGCATTTCGATACAAATACCAACCTTATAAACAGTAAACAGCATTTCGATTCAAATATCAACCTTATAAACAGCATTTCGATACAAATATTAACCTTATAAACAGCATTTCGATACAAATATTAACCTTATAAACAGTATTTCGACACAAATATCAACCATATAAACAGCATTTCTAGAAACAGCATTTTTATACAGATATCAACCTTATAAACAGCATTTCTATACAAATATCAACCTTATAAACAGCATTTCGATACAAATATTAACCTTATAAACAGTATTTCGACACAAATATCAACCATATAAACAGCATTTCTAGAAACAGCATTTTTATACAGATATCAACCTTATAAACAGCATTTCTATACAAATATCAACCTTATAAACAGCATTATGATACAAATACCAACCTTATAAACAGCATTTCGATACAAATAACAACCTTATAAACAGCATTTCGATACAAATATCAACCTTATATATAATCAACAGAATTTCGATACAAATATCAACCTTATGAACAGCATTTCGATACAAATAACAACCTTATAAACAGCATTTCGATACAAATATCAACCTTATATATAATCAACAGAATTTCGATACAAATATCAACCTTATGAACAGCATTTCGATACAAATACCAACCTTATAAACAGCATTTCGATACAAATATCAACCTTATAAACAGCATTTCTAGAAAAAATATCAACCTTATAAACAGCATTTTTATACAAATATCAACCTTATAAACAGCATTTCTATACAAATATCAACCTTATAAACAGCATTTCTATACAAATATCAACCTTATAAACAGCATTTCGATGCAAATACCAACCTTATAAACATCATTTCGATGCAAATACCAACCTTATAAACAGCATTTCGATACAAATATCAACCTTATAAACAGTATTTCGATACAAATATCAACCTTATAAACAGCATTTCTAATAAAAGTATCAACCTTATAAAAAGCATTTTTATACAAATATCAACCTTATAAACAGCATTTCGATACAAATATCAACATTATAAACAGCATTTCGATACAAATATCAACCTTATAAAGAGTAAACAGCATTTCGATACAAATATCAACCATATAAACAGCATTTCGATACAAATACCAACCTTATAAACAGCATTTCGATACAAATATCAACCTTATAAACAGCATTTCTATACAAATATCAACCATATAAACATTTCCAGACAAATATCAACCTTATAAACAGCATTTATATACAAATACCAACCTTATAAACAGCATTTCGATACAAATATCAACCTTATAAACAGCATTTCTATACAAATATCAACCTTATAAACAGCATTTTTATACAAATATCAACCTTATAAACAGCATTTATATACATATATCAACCTAATAAACAGCATTTCAATACAAATATCAACCTTATAAACAGCATTTCTATACAAATATCAACCTTATAAACAGCATTTTTATACAAATATCAACCTTATAAACAGCATTTATATACATATATCAACCTAATAAACAGCATTTCAATACAAATATCAACCTTATAAACATCATTTCTAGAAAAATATCAACCTTATAAACAGCATTTTTATACAAATTTCAACCTTATAAACAGCATTTCGATACAAATATCAACCTTATAAACAGCATTTCGATATCAACCTTATAAACAGCATTTCGATACAAATATCAACCTTATAAACAGCATTTCGATATCAACCTTATAAACAGCATTTCTATACAAATATCAACCTTATAAACAAAATTTCAATACAAATATCAAACTAATAAACAACATTTCTATACAAATATCAACCTTATAAACAGCATTTCTAGAAAAAAATATCAACCTTATAAACAACATTTCCAGACAAATATCAACCTAATAAACAACATTTCTATACTAATATCAAACTTATAAACAGCAATTTTATACAAATATCAACCTGATAAACAGCATTTCTATACAAATATCAACCTTATAAACAACATTTCGATGCAAATACCAACCTTATAAACAGCATTTCGATACAAATATCGACCTTGTAAACAGTATTTCGATACAAATATCAACCTTATAAACAGCATTTCTAGAAAAAATGTCAACCTTATAAACTGCATATTTATACAAATATCAACCTTATAAACAGCATTTCGATGCAAATATCAACATTATAAACTTCATTTCGATACAAATATCAACCTTATAAACAGTAAACAGCATTTCGATACAAATTTCAACCTTATAAGCAGCATTTCGATACAAATATCAACCTTATAAAAAATATCAACCTTATAAACTGCATTTCGATGCAAATATCAACCTTATAAACAGCATTTCTAGAAAAAATATCAACCTTATAAACAGTATTTCGATACAAATACCAACATTATAAACAGCATTTCGATACAAATACCAACATTATAAACAGCATTTCGATATCAACCTGATAAACAGCATTTCTATACAAATATCAAACTTATAAACAACATTTCTATACAAATATCAACCTAATAAACAGCATTTCTAAACAAATATCAACCTTATAAACAGCATTTCTAGAAAAAAATATCAATCTTATAAACAGCATTTCCAGACAAATATCAACCTAATAAACAACATTTCTATACAAATATTAACCTTATAAACAGCATTTCTATACAAATATCAACCTTATAAACAGCATTTCGATACAAATATCAACCTTATAAACAGCATTTCGATACAAATATCAACCTTATAAACAACATTTCAATACATATATCAACCTTATAAACAACATTTTTATACAAATATCAACGTTATAGACAGCATTTCTAAACAAATATCAACCTTATAAACAGCATTTCTAGAAAAAATATCAACCTTTAAATCACATTTCCAGACAAATATCATCCTTATAAACACCATTTCGCTACAAATATCAACCTTATAAACGACATTTCTCTACAAATACTAACCTTATAAACAGCATTTCGATACAAATATCAACCTTATAAACAGCATTTCGATACAAATATCAACCTTATAAACAGCATTTCAATACAAATATCAACCTTATAAACGACATTTCTCTACAAATATCAACCTTAGTAACAGCATTTCGATACAAATATCAACCTTATGAACAGCATTTCGATACAAATATCAACCTTATAAACAGCATTTCAATAGAAATATCAACCTTATAAACGACATTTCTCAAATACCAACCTTATAAGCAGTATTTCGATACAAATATCAACGTTATAAACAGCATTTCGATACAAATATCAACCTTATAAACAGATACAAATATCAACCTTATAAACAGCATTTCGATACAAATATCAACCTTATAAACAGCATTTCGATACAAATATCAATCTTATAAACAGCATTTCTAAACATACTTTATAAACATAATTAATATGATCAAACGCTGGTATAAAATCAAACCACATGATTTTGCTCGAATGTACTAAACATACGTGTAATTTAAATTATCGAAATATTTTAATGGTGAATTCAAAGATGTTTTATACATTACTAAACCTGCATTAGCACGTCTTATTATCTTCTGTAATTAAGCCTCTTCTGTAATGCAAGTTAGTATAACATAGCATGACATAAAACTAAGACATCTTTCTCAGCGGTATGATACGAAAATGATTGTTGATACTTGATCCTACATATCTTGAAAACTGAGTTGTAGTTACATTTCCATTATTTGGTATTATTATTAATTAGAATATGATTGGTTGAGAGACAACACGAGATGCACAATCTTTATGTGAAGGAGTGATGTTTGAACTTACACATGTAGATTTTACTTCATCTTATTAGCAATTATATGTGTATTAATCATGTATACGTTTTATTTAAATATCACGGTTTATTACACATGATACTGCACATGGTATGAATATTAAATAATTTACTAGCAACTCGGTAACACATTTGCCTTTCACCATTAACAATGATTATAGAAACATGGCAAAGACAATACTATACAGTTAAATTCAATGCAAATAAGTGTATGGTGAAAGTAGAATATAAGTTATTAAGAAACAGTCAAAGTTTCAAGAGACGTTTTTTTAATCAATAATAAACTAAAAAACGAAGGGCCCGATTAACTCAGACGGTAATGCGTCTGACTATCAATACAGGGGTTGCTAGTTCGAATTCACGCTCGACCACTACCTCCGTGATGAATGATGTGCGACATTACGGTTCATTGTTTTTCGTCTCTCAACGCTGATTCATGTGGGAAAGTAATCAGTTACTTGCGATGATGTACTGGTTAATCTTCCGGCCAGGATACCAGGAAATGGTGATTAGGTTAACTGATCGTCTGTTAGCCCTCGATGGCATAGACATGACGCCTTATATTCAATTAATTAATCTAACAATTAATGTTTCTTTGATGAATTTTTAACGTTTTTATATTTTTTAGTTGACATAAAACTACTGAATGTGTGTACTAAAGGCCACAATAGACTTGTGATTTATATATACACAGCCAAATATGTTTTCCTAATATCAGACATAAGATGAAATGGTATTCAGATTCAATTACATTTTGATTACACAAATTACATAAACGGTTTTCTCTATCAATACCATTAAATCTATCAATTTGATTTCTAATGAGTGTAAATTTGTATTTAAGTATGTTGACTGTTTACCATTTGATTGCAGAGATAACTGGTCTGATAGTTCGTTATCTATATTTCAGTGAGTGCCACGATGAAACAATTTTAAAAGGTAATAGTTGCATTATGCTTATTTATTATAAATTGCGATATCCTTGAAATTTAAAATTCAGTGTAGAGCGTACTGTACAAACATGATTTAGAATACCTGCGGAAGGACGGTGGTTCTTCACAGATTGATCTGGATCTTCACCTACATCAATAAAACTAATATGCCATCAAACTTGAAAATGGCGTTGAATCCCATTTAGAAATGACTCATTAACGTGATCTAAAGTGCAGTAAAAATAAGTGAACAGTATTATAGGTTACACACATTTTGACGACTAGAATGAATGAGGTTTAACGCCTCTGTTGACAAAGTAATAGTAGACTTCGCAAATGTAAAAAATACATCTATAATGCCATTAAAAAATGAGCATTTAAATAAGAAAAATGCATTTTTAAAGAAGAAGAAACGAGGATTATTTATAACCTCCATCATGCGTTTCCTGTTTCCAATGGTGGTACTTTGTCTTATTTTTCACATGACATCGAAAATTGATTAATTTGTCATAATGTAGTTTATTTTATTTCTGCATTGTTTCAATCGTTTTGTATACGTTTGTCGTGAAAGTAAAAAAATTGTTTTAGTCCTCGTTATTTTCACAACCTATTTATTTTAAAATCAAACTTTCATCCGACTTCTAATTCTTTAGAAATTGAGTATAATATATGTAATATATATATTATATAATATGTATGCAGTCAAACCTGTATAAGTAGTCACCTCTATTAAGCAGCCACTTGTCTTAAGCAGTCACATTTGTTATTTCCTATTTATATGCTTTCAGAAGAAAATTAACCTGCATTAAACAAAAACCTGTCTTTAAAGGCCACTTTTCTGCCATCGACTGGCTGCTTAAGACGGGTTTGACGGTAAACGTAATTCATTAATATTTAATTTTCTCCTTTTTAATACACTCAGTGACAATATTAATTCTATGACTTAAATGGAAGTCATGGCCCTTAATTTTGTTTATATGAATATAGCTGGTGTTTTAATTTCTAATACAATTTTAGAAATATCGGAGTGTATGCACTGCAAACCATTATCTGAATACAATGTAAGGTACAACGACAATCACATTTTTTTCTGACAGAATTAACAGCAAGAATCATTGAGCTTGAAAAGAAAGAAAAAGAAACCGATACAACTATTCACGAGTTTACGAAACAATTAAAGACATTGCAATTAAGTGTTAAAGAGTTACAAATGCATAGCATGTCTATATCTTACGAATCACCAAAGATAGAAGGTAAAACCGGACGAGATTATTCAGAACTAAAATTATTAGGTATAAAAGACTTTGAACTTGATGGAAAAGATATTGTGGTAGACGATTCAGCTAAGCTAAGTAATGAGGTATCTGTTTGGAACGGCACTCCAACGGCCTGTGTGGATGATTTTGACAAAAGCAAACAACATAATACAGAAACAGTCGGTGATATAAAAGGTGAAGAAACTACACGCGGTTCAGTAAGACTAAATGCAAGTGATAGAAAAGTTCCAGAAACTATACGCGTTTCAGAAAAAGCGAATGTAACAAAACACTCAACATTAGGTTCATTTGTAAGTGCATCTGGTACAGATGATACAAAATCTACCATAACAACTCTCAAACCAGACATTGAACCAGAAACAGACGAGAGGACTGTAGAGGAAGAGGATAGGACCGAAAATATACATAAGGAAGATGATGATGGAAATAGTTCTGAGAACAAGGGTCGGGTAAGAACACATACCGGGGGAGAGGGAAAACAAAGTTTATCTGATATCGGTGCAGTATCACAGATAGATTTACCAGAAAGGTATGCTTAATAGGCTTATATGGCATTGCGATAAAACATGCATGCATATGTTTTCGTAGTATGTGGTGGCAACGCCTTATTTTACTCGTGTACGGAAGATCCTCTACTCAGATCCATATTTATATCTGAGGCATTCTTACATCAGTACAACTAAATGTCATATATGTGATAAAGAACTCATAGAGTATTGATTTATTATATATTATATATATTGTATACTTGTCTCTTTAATTTTTATTCCTAATATCTATCATTGACACTGATATTGTATCACATACAATAGTGTTATCGAACAGTTTGATAATAAATACGTGTCGTAAATAATTAATAAAACATATTTGTGACAGTTTTATATGAAAACAAATGATGTTTACGTAACTATAAATGCTTCAATCTATTAACTTCCTGCAATTGGCGTTGATATTGTTGTTGTTGTATGGTTTTTAGCGTCGCTTTCAACAATTTTTCAGTCATATCGCGACGGTGTCTACTTGAGACAGTATTCTAAGCGCTGTCACACTGGAGTATCATGCCGCAGACACATGGTATGATACCCCACCCATTCACATTATACTGACACCGGGCCGACCAGACCTAGAACTCTCCTCTAAATGCTGAGCGTCAAGTGAGAAAGCTTCTAGTACCATTTTTAAAGTCTTTGGTATGACCCAGCCGGGGATTGAACCCACGACCTTCCGCATGCGAGGCGGACGCTCTACCACTAGACCACGCCGCGGTATTGGCGTTGATATAAGTATTGCATAAATACACATTTAAGCGTTTATAAAAACCTTGACTGTTTAACTTACATTTTTTATTTTTATTTCAAAGCTCCGTTTCCATTGTGAAACCGAATTTCTCCAACGTATCTCAGCAGAAAGAGAAGGCACCAGGTAGGTTAAACTGTTTTAAAGACGTACAGTCATTATACATAAAGTATGTTATGCTTTTTTTGATCTGTCAAGATGATTATTTACTGGCTGTAATTAATAACCTAAGTTACAGAATTAAGATTCATTATTGAACTGACCTGACGCGAGAGCGACTGTCGCTCCGCCTACTGGTCACCTGGCAGTGTTTGTTTAAGTAAGTATATGTAGTGTTTAGAAAAATTGTAAACTTGGAAACAATATCGATCGCTGATTTTATTATCGACTTGTTTGATTGGCAGCCCACGCCAGGTCAGTTGGTTGGTTGTTTCTACATCTGACATGTACGTTTAGGAGTATTAAATTATACATCCATGTATATATTTTATTCTAGTGTTTGATTTAGCTAAACGTTATGATACTTGCTTTTGTATTGATAATATTTTCCAGGGCTTCGTTTTTCAAAGCTATGTTAGCTTAAGTCTCCGTTATGTAAACCATTGCATGTTCAGTATCTTTAAAATTCTCATATCAAGTACTTTAGGTTGTATAAAAAACTGTGACGATTGCCAGTATACAAAAATAGACTGTTACGATAACCAATAAATTGTTACCTTGAATGTATTAAATCGTAAATTACCATGATTCAATTTATCATAATTTGGCGTTCAGCTAGCAGTGCTTTGAATAGCTGGGCCAACGGTAATAAATTTACCTAAGAATATTAAATAAGCAAAATATTTTTTATGCATGTTTGAATACATTATCATTTTAATGCATACAAACAAGAATTTAGTATATTGAGTGAAACTGATTTGTCTCCAGGGAAACATTTGTTGTAACAGGTACACAACACATGTGAACGGTTCGAAAGGAGTCGGTACAGACTTGTTAAACACTTTGTTATTTTGTTATATTTATTGCTATTACTTTTAAAGGGAATTTATCATGTCATTTCATTTTGATTTGCCGGGCCCGATTAGCTCAGTCGGTTACGCGTCTGACTATCAATCCAGGGGTCGTGAGTTCGAATCCCCCGCCCGGCAACAGTCTCCGTGATGATTAATATACGACATTGCGTCTCATTATCATTCGTCTCTCACCACTGATTCAAGTGGGAAAATTATCAGTTACTTGCGGAGACGGGGTGTGCTCGAGTACTGGTTAATCCCAGGAAACAGTGGTTAGGTTAACTGATCGTCTGTTAGCCCTCGATGGCATAAAAATGACGCTAAATATTCAATCAATCAATCATTTTGATTTAAATTTGATATGTTATGTAGGTTTACACGTAGTTAAAATAGTTTCAACTTGGAAAAAGTCTGAATGACAACGTGAAGGTCGCTAAGCAGTATTTAAGCGTCTTTTAGAACGGGATTTCGTTTCAAGTTTACCACTCAATTTAAATATCGATTTTGTCACGTTTTTTGTGGATTGAACATACCAAAATCATTCGGTTGTTATTTGTTAATGCTAATGAGATGTTTTTTGTCCATTTTAATATGCATTTTATTTCTAGAGCGTGCTTCCCTGATATATTCTCAATAATTAGTTAAAACATGAGTACACAACTCTAAATGGTTTCACAAAATTTTGAATATTTCTGTGGATAGTTTATTCATACTGTCCTTTATCCAGATCCTAATTGTATTTTTCTTGACTTGTATGTCTCCAGTTTGTTCTGTAGACAGTATTACAGAAGACATTCAAATGGTGGAAGCGAAAGAAAAGAAATGCTATTCATCAACTGATGCTTGGCGTCAAATAGCAAAAGAGGAGCATGACACTGGTATAGTTATATTGTATATTTCCATATCGCCACGTGACGAAACTTAAAAGAACTGTTTCATATATACCGGACGTATCATTATGCAATATGCTGTAATAATAATAATGATAATAATAATCAACGTGCTCAAATGTGACTTTTCCAACACTGCTATTCAACGGATCCAATCGGGAGAGATGGGTCTGTACTAGAGACTTATCATACATACATAATTTGCAAGAGTGTTCTGACATCCGGGTACTTTGTACTATGAGCGTGTCTTATGGTCAAATAAATTTGACAGAAACGTGTTTATAATACATATGTAGTCTATAATGTCTGTTAAATCCCGGAGAAAAAGGCGGGAATTCCAGGCCTGTGCCACAATTCGTAGTACTTTTACGCGTACCAAACTATCACGTCATTCGAACTTTGTTGAAACTACTGAGCAATCTACGATATCAAATTTCACTGCGACATTTTTGTATTTGACGGACCCAAGCGGGGAGAGCTGGTCAGTTCTACAGTGTAATGTATACGTTAAAGATGCATCACCTATAACTTTCTGTTCAGTAAATGATGGAATGTTTATTGAATCACAAAGAAGAAGGTCCCAATCGAACATATTGGTTGATTCCGACCTTGTAGTGTATCTTATTTATGAGAAAGTCATCAATACATGAACACAACAGGTCGACACTTTTCGTTTTATTTGTCAATGCTTAGCATGATCCGATACTGGCCAATGAGTGACTTTATCGCTGGCCACGATTTAGTATTAGGTCAACAATATTACAGAATTTACACTGCAGAGACACAATACAATATAAGATATTGAATATATGGAGTTTGATACAAATGTCCAGTTTTATTGCTTAGATCGAAAAAAATATTGGCGATATAGGTGATGCTCTTTAAAGAAGCAGTTTTTATTGTAAAACAACACTCATCAACGGAGACCTTCTGTATGCGGCCTGTGTTAATAAACGCATGTTGTACTGTGCCATTTTACACCTGCCGGATTTTCATATTTTTTCATAATGATTTATATAATTATTTTTAAAATTGCTTGCTAAGTTATCTTTTGTATATATAACTGCCATTGATCTTTAAAACAGCTTTGGCTACAGAACCTGAATTGAAAGACCTTAAAGGAGCACACACAGTTATTTGTATTGACATATCAGCAAGTATGGCTGAGGGTGGCGCCTGGGCACAAGTCAGATCTTTCTTTACTAGCTATATTAGCGGTAAGTTACTAACATTTATAAAATACTATTTTGGTTGTTTGATATCAAAGTTAGAACAGATAATTTTCTCAAGCATTAAACAGTTCCTATTTTTCATAACATTGTATCAATTGTCCGTTTAATAGAAAAGATTCAAAATACTGATTTTTTAAGTTACTGTTTTTCCTTTTTGACAACTAACGTGACGCCACTAGCTTTATTAAAAAAAAGAATACTTTCGCAAGTTTGAAGTCTCGTATAATTTTGCTGGAACAATAATTTGTAAAACATCCATTGCACAATTTTTAATAATAACAAAATTGAGTGTAATTAAATGTGTTTATAGTATTGCTAAAACCATTCCTATAGACACCTTGTGACAATTTTTTTATAAAAGTCTGAAGATTTCTTAAAAGAACGGACCGTGCGTTTAACTATTGTTTACATTTTTGACATTCCGTCATGACTCGGTTGTTTTCCGACTGTTCGTCCGCCAATCCCGTAAATCGATATGAGCATAAATTATCGTCCGTCGCCGTTCCGAACGGACTCGTGGTTACCCTTTTTAGGCCGAATATGTTCATCGGAAAGAAACAACCATTGATTTGTAAACAAACACCCGTTCGCAGTTATTGTGATTAATGCATCTTTTATTTATATCTTTGTATACTTTTGCAGAGATGAGGTAAAAAAAACATGTAATCTATGAACTGAACCTGTAAAATGGACTGGAATTATCAACAAAAATCGGTCGTTTCGGAAGCTTAATAGCTTTTAATTTCTTTGCTTGTTGGAACAATAGTTTATAAAACATCCATTGGCATCACTCGTTTGCTAATTGGAACTATCAGTTATCATTCGGCATTAATTGTTTTGCATGTACTATCAAAAATCACTATTTGTTGGAATAGTCATTTACCTGTCATCTAGCACCAATTGGTTTCACTGTTGGACCACTCATAGCACCAACTGGTTTTACTGTTGGAACAACCATTTACCTGTTATTACGCACAAATTGTTTCTACTGTTGGAATAATCATTTATAAAATAACGTCTGCGTTTATTTGTTTGTTTCGTGAAACATCAATTTATAAAACATCTGCCGTCATCCACCTAATTTCTTGACTCTTTCATTGTAAAAATATGATGTTCTCATTTATTTCAAGGCTTAGAGGACGTTGCAATTGAACATGGAATTCGAGACGAGCATGTTGCCTTGGTAACATTTGGGCATGAAACGAAAGTAGTTCAGAGATTAACCAACAACTTTAGCAAGCTTCGACAGGCGTTTGGTATTTATATATAGAACCAATTACAAAATAACAACAACAAAAAAAAACACAGACTCCATGTACTACTATGTGCAATATAGCTGCAGTAGAGACAATACAGAACTTTACGGTCAACATGTGTGTTAATCATTTCAATCTATTACTTTATACTACAAAATAACCTTATTTATATTAGTTTTTAATCAGTCACTATTGAATACGACTCGACTGCTTTTGTTCCTCACATACCTGTAAAGACATCACCGTTATTTATGTCACTGTTAATATCAGTTATTGCTAAGTTTAGAATGGACATATTCTGATATCTCTTGATCAATTTATCAAAAAAACAAGTGACAATGTTTCTGTCTAACTGTAATTTCTTAGGATGAAAACTGTTTTACTAATGTTATTTTATGACTTCATTAATTCAGTCATGCGATTAGGTAATTCGATTTGATAACTTCATATATGAAATATATACAACTTTTATAACTTTTATAAATTGTCGTATTCTATACTTTTAAGGAAAGCTGAAATTGGGAGGACCCACTCCGATGTTTGGTGGACTGCTGTTGACCTTGGCTGCAACCGGAATTACAGAAAGTAAGATTTTTTCAAGCAATTGGCTGTTGAAATGAAATCTGGAAAAATAAAAAATATTGACAAAATAACCTGATACATGACGTGCGTAGTATTATCTTCAGTTTTGTCTCATCTATGTACATATCATATAATAAAACACATATATATAAAACTTATTTTCATAGATGCGTATATTTTGTTGACAACAAACAAGGTATGTATAAGAGCATGTAGTCAAAGAAAAGCTGTAAAGTTGCTTACAAATGATACGGTTGTACATAGTTTGTATTTTATATCGCATATGCCCTCATTTTATTTCCATGACCATAAATGTACATTGCCATTGAAGAACGTAAAATCTTAATACAAAACATTTTTATTCAGGTTCACAGGTCAAGGTCAACGACATCAACGTCAAAACGAAACTAATACTTGTAACCGATGGAAAAGCATCAGAGTGTGCCATGTATGAAGGCCCGGATGTAATTGAACCTGGAAAACAAGACGAGGTAACTTCTAGTTTAAAATTTCATGCATCCAGGCCAAATTATCATACATGTATATATTTTACAATGTATCGTTAGGATAGTACATATATATATGCCTTACGTCATCCCCTGACATCCCTTATTAAGGGCCGTGTTATTTATTTTATCATTGCACGCATTAAAAAATAAGACATATTTGAAATAAAACGTGTTTTACAGAATATTATGTTCAGCATACCATTTTTGGATTACGTTGATATTTTCGATCAATGGTGTAAACGGGTTGTCTATGGCATATCCAAATATGATGTAAACGGGTTGTACATGGCATATCCAAGTATAGTGTTAACGGTGAAAAAATGTATAGATCACTGAGGAAAGTATTTTGAGATATCAAACCGTTATTGTTTGAATATTGCCTTATATTTTGAATAGCTGACGTACTATGCTAAAATATGTTCCATTTAGATTTATTTCAAATACAATTAGCATTGTATAAAGGATATATTACATTAGTTATGGCGAAAGTAGTAATTTCTGACACCCTCGTGTATGTATACAATTTTTTTGAACACATTACAAAGGTTCTTAAACTGCCTTATTCAATAAATAGTTATCTGTTGGTCCTAAACGAAATGAGAAAAAAACATGGGGTTTCATTTTCACAATTTCAAATAGTTAAATGACACCCTTTTTTCGTTTCTGGTTATTTCCGCCTGTGTGTCGTGCTGTATCACTACGCATATTCAAACGGTCATGTCTTCGTTCAACTTCACCTAATATCAACCAAACTTAATAGAACTCGTGAAAATGTTCCAATTATCTCATCTGAATAAAGAAAAATGACCATTTGGAGCATTTTCAACAAAAGAATATCCAACCAGTTTACAAAGCTGTAATTTCTCTGTCACGAAAGGGAAGTAATTTGTAAGTGACATGTTGAACAATGCATGCTTTCAGTAATTCTCAAATACCAAAAACTAAGTACGATATAACGAATGTCTTGAGATATTTTGCAAACTATGAAGACCTTAATCGACCTACATTACACAAGCATTCGTCAAAGATGTACGTTGTTTGATTTTCAGTTTAAATGAATGATTAAATACATGAATAGCAAGGATGAAACATCGTAATGACAGAATTCAGCAAAATAAAAATTAATACTTACATGTATTAACATGACCAACTTTATTTCAGACCAAGTCTCACATCATATCCGTCTTTGATAATATAAGTGAATCACCCATCGATGTGTTTTGCGTTCCAGTTGGAAACCCCGACATGGTTTGTACTTCTGTTTCGTTTATTTATAAGTAAAATGTTTATCTTATTCATTTTATATAATGATTCCAAACAGAATACAATTATTTACTTTGTTTTGATATTTTATTGAGTTATTTTAGCAAATCAGTTTGGATATAATGTTGGTTATATTTGCATTTGTGAGACTTTGTTATGATAATTGATTGATTGAATATTTAGCGTCATTTTTATGCCATCGAGGGCTAACAGACGATTAGTTAACCTAACCACTGTTTCCTTGGATTAACCAGTACTCGAGCACACGCCATCTCCGCAAGTAACTGACAACTTTCCCACTTGAATCAGCGGTGAGAGACGAATGATAATGAGACACAATGTCATATTACAATCATCACGGAGACTGTTGCCGGGCGGGGGATTCGAACTCACGACCCCTGGATTGATAGTCAGACGCGTAACCGACTGAGCTAATCGGGCCCGGCTTGTTATTATAAACAAATCATATTATCTACGTATTAAACCCTAGCACTGTTCCTAGGTCAACTGAGATTGTATGCCTACTATTTACTGTACAATATTTCACGTAGTCGCTGATGACGTTGTCATAAATCGTGGATATTGTTGATATAGAATATAAGGATCGTTCATATTAATTAATCTTAGAAAAAGGCGATACTCCATCCCAATGTTATATTTATTCGAGGCCTTGCCGAAGTTCCTGTCAGTACAGTTAAACCAAGTGTTTGAATAGTGTTATAGGTGTAAACCCACCGTTTGTGTTTTGTTATTTATTCTATAGTAAATAAAAAACGTTTGTATGCTTGACATTCACAGAGAGATCCGAATGAAAGAAGTGAAATTTACATTTTATCGTTTGTCGACCTCTGCAATACCAAAATATGATGAAAAAAATAGGGGTCATTTAGTATATAAAGAGATCTATTTTCTGTTCAGTGTACGCTGTTTACAAATTGAAAGTAGACTTCCAAAATCATGTATTCATTCAACTTTCTATTTCTAAATTCACAATTCAAACACGACAATGCTACAAAACGTTCAAAATACATTAATAACGTCATTTTAATAAAGAACTGAGCATTAAAATAAGGAAAATGCATTTTTAAAGAAAAAGAAATAAAGATTATTTATAACCGCCATTATGGGACCCCCAAGGAAGCATTTCATATTCCAAATGGTGGTACCATGCCTTATATCTCCACATACTCATTATTGATATCGTATTATATACTCTTGACAAATTCGTTAACTGCATACTAGCCTTTGTATCGTTCTGGCATATGAATTTTATCTTGACCTTGGGGTGTGATAGAAGTAGTTCACACTGGTGAAATTACAGATATCGCACTCCGGTACGCAAGAAATATTTGCAGATTGAGGTACATACTTCAATACAGTCTATATCATATGCACCACTTGCTGTTTTAGAAGATTAATATTAATAAAGTTCTTATGTTAATTTTTGTGTTGATAAATATTTTCCACAACACTTTGGCTATAAACTGTGAATTACTTATTTAGGAAGCGTCTGAAAGAGTCGAATATTTGTATATTTGTTTTAATTCAGGAATTTTTACAATTGATGAAATCCGTATGTGAGATGACAATAGTGAAACCCGAGGACGCTAGGTCATTGTCTCGCAGATTCTATCTTACCGTAAGTTTTCTGTCTTTGTTGAGTTGGGCTCTTTATTGTATGCATCGCTAGAAGATGTAAATGTCATCTCGATTGTCAGAATATGTTTATTTAACTGAAACAGTGGTAAAAATCACATCCACTTGCAACTGAATGTAAATATTAACTCAACATCTCGCTGTATTAGCGACTTCATTTGACAACGATGTCACTGGCCTTGAAAAGTCAGGAATATTTTAAAATGTTTGTCAGGGAATTTTTGAACATGGTCAGGAAAATTTTATATCTCAAAAAGTCAGGTGCTTCAACTGAAAGTTTGAAAGACGTCACAGTTTAGTAAGCGTTCAATTGCTATAAATTGTGGGAAAGGCATAGAATGCCCTGCTTTTTCGCTGGTGGTTAATAGACCTGATTCGGGAGAAATCAGGTTCTAGGATAAACTAGGTTATGTGTAGCAATTTGATAAGCCAATGTATTGGATATATACTACTATTGCTATTACAAACAAAAACACACTTTTTTTGTTAATGCAAAAATGTGTTAATGACATAATTATTCAGGGAGATGTCGTGCTATTTATGTTTTATTAATCTGTATTACTCTCTTGCCCTTCCAGTCCCGCCTGATGGCCCACCATTCGATCTGTTATTTAATTGACATGCATCTGTTATATACGTTACTATTCAGTTGTTCCATATGTTATTATATGACAGTATGATAAAATCTTTTTTATCCGCAGCATAAGATCAATCAAGGTCCTTTGGGTATGTTAGGATCATTGTTGGGTGCTTCCGACTTCGAAATTGATCGACAAACTGATCTATCTGATAGCGACAGAGTAAGTAGCAAATTCTAAGATCAGCTTATTTTTGTCATCGGATCGAACTATAAAGTATAATTGTCATATTTTTCAATCGTATCATTTCTTTGAATTAAATTTGATATATTACCGATTAGAAGTAATGTTCTTTTTTCATTGTTTTGTTTTTATTTTGAATATTATTAACGCCATTTTCAACACATATCAGGTTTTTCTTGGAATATCCAGTTATGTTGGTGGAGTGAAAACCTAAGAATGAATCGGAGTACTCTCGCCGTCCTTCCGCAAGTAACTGAAACACTTTCACATAAAATAAGTTTTTGGATCAAGTGAAACTTGCAACAACATGTAAAGGTATATCTAAAATGTATACGTAAGCTATTATACCTAATAATATAAATGTTAATAAATATGTGAACACGCCTATACTATATGAGTAAATATTGAAATGCGTATTTAATTACAGGAACAACTAAAAGATATAATGGATAAAGCTAAGAGAGACATGATTTCAAGCTTTGTCCGGCATAAAAATAAAGATTGGTACCATGAGAAAGATGATGCCCAATTGCCAACTATTGGGTCACGTGTAAGAAGAGGACCAGATTGGAAATGGAACCAGCAGGACGGCAATGGACCAGGAACCGTAATAGGGCATACGCCAGACGGTAAATCATTTTATAGTGAAAAAGCAAACAATAAACATAATAAAATGTACATTTTCAAAACTCTAAAATGCTCGATAAATATTCATGACTTGAACTGCTTATAATTAGAATATGTCGGTAGCATTTCCACTTTCTTGAAATAAGATGGCTCATTCAGGATTGTTAAAAAATGAATACCACTTATAGTCGGTACAAAGGAGCCTGACATATATATTATTATACCCGTATAGTCGGTACAAAGGAGCCTGACATATATATTATTATACCCTTATAGTCGGTACAAAGGAGTCTGACATTTTGTTTTCAGTGTGTTTTACTCCTAGTGAACAGACAGTCAAATCTACTTTTTTCATTTCCTGGTTGCGTCCAGTGGTTTACTTTTAAGAGATCCGTTTATCAGATACTTTTTAAATCACTCTTGGTTGCTTTAACTTTTATATGTATATGCATTTTGTCAGTAGTGTGTGTGTAAACTTTGTGTGTGTACTTCTTTTCATCAGAAAACAATTCTTATCCTCGCCAGAAGCTTGTGCCGGAATATTTTCGGTAGATAATTTCGTGTTTGCATGGCATTTTGCACCTTTTCTCTACCGTATTTTGATATGTTATGTTAACCAGCGTCGTTCCTTAGATCTGACTACTTTCCCACATATTCAGAGGTGGGAGATTTGTGGCCGCCATGATGACTTATCATCACTCACAGATACTGGGGTCTGGGATTTCAATTCTCGACCCCTGGATTGACACTCGGGCGTTTCAACGCACGTTTGAACTATTTAGTGAACCTTGGATGATTTTCACAAACAGTTTCTTCTATCTCAGTCGATAATTAATTTTTTTAATGCTTTTAAGTGTAGTGTAGGTGTGTATTTTTGGATGATTTGGTTAACGTGTAATGTGTTAGTGTTTACGTTGGCATTTAGGTGATTTTTAGGTTGGTTTTAGCTATATCAATATACATTTTCAGAGCAAATACGAACCTTAAATAGAGTTTGATGGGAAACACTACAGTCTTGTCTTGAAAGCTCCACTTTCCAGTATGTGTGCAAGTTCATTATAATTATAAATAATATAGCGCTGAATTCCCCAGCCCAGTCAATTGGTTAAGATTTAAAACAATCATTGATTTACTCGTTAAGTTAATATTTACCTTCATTTAGGTCTCCATGTATGGGTGGAATGGGATGCAAATAACGGTACGAATGTATACCGGTACAGCAATGGGAACTATGATATTCTTATAGTGAATGAACTAAGAACTGGTTCAAATGAAAACAAACCGAAAGTTGGATGTGTGGTGAAACCAGGTAAGTGGTCATAAAGCTTTTAAAAATGATTAACTGGAGCCCGTGGTTCAATGAAAGAGCATCGGACCCCTGACCGGAAGGGCGTAGTCTAGATTCTTAGCCACGGCTATGTGTGTTGTCCTTGAGAAAAACACTTTATCAAAATGCACTTAGTACTCGTCCTACTGTGGAAGCTCTCGAGCTTTATTTTGTCTTAAGTTGTTGCTTCACAATTGCGTTAAAATAAATAACTTTAAAATAACCATGACGAATTAGTGAATACCATAACGAATACATATTTTTGTTAGAATAAATAGTGTTTATTAGAACACATTTCGAATTTTTTACTTGAATAACTACTACATGAGACCTGATGCGAAGCGGCAAACAAGTAGGAAAGAAACAAAATAATGTATATAATGTTAACCTGCCACACATAGGGTGAGGGTGGTGTTTATCAATAAATTCCTGAAAAAAACATTTTCTTGTGTTTCGCAAGTAAGATTTAAGACGTGTGCAACACTTGTTGAAAATTATGCGCATACAATCTTGACTTGACTTTGTAGGAGTGCATTTCGTTCAAGGCGACACCAAAGTTACCGAACACGATAGAGGTGTGGTGATTAAAGTTATTTCTGGTGAACAAAAGGTTCATGTAAGGAAAACATACATTACATATCATTAGTTCATCCTTCTATTATCAAGTTTGATCATTTAAATAAATGCATAATTTGTATGTTATAATTATGTCATGTGAATTAATGTTTTATATTTGTACTGAGAAACTGTAACGGTATAAGCTAATAAAATGTCATTCTTCTTCTTCTTTTGTTTCTTCTTCGTGTTCTTCTTCTTCCTTTTCTTCTTCAAATTCTTCTTCTTCATTTTCTTTATATTTGAACAGGACGAGGTGATAATTTCAAATTGCATAATACATGTATATAGTATTTATTTTAATGTATACCAATTTTGAACTCCGATTGTATTGTTGTCGCGAATATCTTTTATTGTTTTTAATATTGTAACATTTTGTTTAAATTCTTTTTTTGCAGGTGCGATGGAACAATCGTGCTAGGGGAGACTACTCCTATGGGGAGAATGGATTGCATGAGATAGAGTTATGGTAAGAAGTGTATATTAACACTATTATATATTTGTTTGAATATTTAGCGTTTGTATCTGCCATCAAGGGCTAACAGACGATCAGTTAATTTAACCACGCTTCCCTGTGATCCTGAAGGTTAACCAGTACTAGAGTACGTCCCATCTCGACAAGTACCTGATAACGTTCTCGCGGTTGTGCGAATGACAATGAGTTGAAATGTCATATATCATCACGGAGACTGTGACCGGATGGTGGATTCCATCACACGACCCCTGAGTTGATAGTCGGATGCGCTACTGACTGAGTTAACCTGGCGCGGCTGTATGAATTATATTGAAGTAGATCAATTGTGTTGTATTTGAGGTTGTTCACCGTCGGCTTTGACAACTGCTTTATAAGATTACACTGTGTAAATATAGCAAAAATCTATGTTTAAATAATTAAATATGCACGTTTTATAGTTGAAATACTTTTATAACTATATTGGGCGATGTGCATTCGGATATAAAAATAGCGCCTTCCATGAACATGTGTCGTGAACAACAAGTCAGATTTGAGAAAAGTGTAATTTTAGTACATAGTGTATGTATTTATTTGTTATAAATATAAGCAGAAACATACATTTAAAAAGACAGAAGTTCATTATAATTAATAATACACAGTAGATTGCTTAAGATTTTTTTTACTTTGATCTGGTATAATATTGTTGTCATTATATTTTTGTTTTCCAGCGAAGGATGGGCGATGCATTCGTATAATATTACTTCAGAAAGAGTTCCAGTAAAGAGAACAAAAAATAAAAACAAGAATGTGTTTTAGAATTTTATAGAAATACAAGACATTCCTTTTGAAAAGTGTCCAAATCCAATACCATGGGTTTCTGTGTAGTGAGACATTCAGTGTCCTGTCGATGGAAAAAAATGACAATTCGCTGAAACAAAAGAAAAGTAACAGAAACCGGTTTCTACGCTATTTTGATATTTAACAAAAATAGTGAACTATTAAATATAAGCAACTGTAAATATTTAATAGAAAGCAAAGCATGAACCATTAAACGACCGATCTAATGTTCTAGTCAAAATAAAATTGAGTACAGTATTGTGAGTCCTACCTCAGTCTACCTTGTAAAGTTATTTTGGAAATAGCAATATATTTTATATATACAGAATACATAATGGCTATAACGCTCACGTGATACTACATACACATTTTGATTGTCACTACCAATGGAAGTAAAATAGTTTCTTTTTTATCATATTTGCTCTGTACCAAGGTTTGCTCATTGTCATGTCTGCTGTATGTAATATTATACATATGTCTTCTGTATGTAATAGTATGCTGTATGTAATATTACACATGCTGCTGAAGGTAATATTACACATATGTTTGCTGTATGTAATATTACACATATGTCTGTTGTATGTAATATTACACATGTCTGCTGTAGGTAATATAACACATATGTTTGCTGTATGTAATATTACACATATGTCTGTTGTATGTAATATTACACATGTCTGCTGTAGGTAATATAACACATATGTTTGCTGTATGTAATATTACACATATGTCTGTTGTATGTAATATTACACATATATCTGCTGTATGTAGTATTACACATATGATTGCTGTATGTAGTATTGCACATATGTCTGCTGTAGGTAATATAACACATATGTCTGCTGTATGTAATATTACACATATGTTTGCTGTATGTAATAGTACACATATATTTGCTGTATGTAATATTACACATATGTCTGCTGTATGTAGTATTACACATATGTATGTTGTATGTAGTATTATACATATCTCTGCTGAAGGAAATATAACACATAAGTCAGCTGTATGTAATATTACACATATGTCTGCTGTAGGTAATATTACTCATATGTTTGCTGTGTGTAATACTACACATATGTTTGCTGTATGTAGTATTACACATATGTCTACTGTAGGTAATATAACATATTTGTCTGCTGTATGTAATATTGCGCATATGTCTGCTGCATGTACTATTATACATACGTCTGCTGCATGTACTTGTACACATATGTCTGCTGCATGTACTAGTACACATATGTCTGCTGTATGTTCTATTATACATATGTCTGCTTTATGTTATATTATACATATGTCTGCTATATGTAATATAATGCATATGTCTGTTGTATGAACTATTACACACACAGGTCTGCTGTATGTAATATAATGCATATGTTTGCTATATGTACTATTACACATATGTCTGCTGTATGTACTATTATACATATGTCTGCTGTATGAACTATTACACATATGTCTGCTCTTTGTAATATTATACATACGTCTGTTCTATGTGATATTATACATATGTCTGCTGTATGTTATATTACACATATGTCTGCTGTATGTAATAGTATACATATGTATGCTGCATGTAATAGTACACATATATCTGCTGTATGTACTATTACACATATTTCTGCTCTATGCAATATTACACATATGTCTGCTGCATGTTCTTTTACACATATGTCTGCTGCATGTAGTATTACACATATGTCTGCTGCATGTACTATTACACATGTCTGCTGTATGTTATATCATACATATGTCTGCTGTATGTACTATTACACATATGTCTGCTGTATGTTATATCATACATATGTCTGATGTATGTACTATTTTACATATGTCTGATGTATGTACTATTACACATATGTCTGGTGTATGTAATATTAAGCATATATCTGCTGTATGTAATATCAAACATATGTCTGCTGTATATACTATTACACATATGTCTGCTGCATGTACTATTACACGTATGTCTGCTATATGTTATATCATACATATGTCTGTTGTGTGTACTATTATACATATGTCTGATGTATGTACTATTATACATATGTGTGATGTATGTACTATTATACATATGTCTGATGTATGTACTAGTATACATATGTCTGATGTATGTACTAGTACACATATGTCTGATGTATGTACTAGTACACATATGTCTGATGTATGTACTAGTATACATATGTCTGATGTATGTACTAGTATACATATGTCTGATGTATGTACTATTATACATATGTCTGATGTATGTACTATTATACATATGTCTGATGTATGTACTATTATACATATGTTTTATGTATGTACTAGTATACATATGTCTGATGTATGTACTAGTATACATATGTCTGATGTATGTACTATTTTACATATGTCTGATGTATGTACTAGTATACATATGTCTGATGTATGTACTATTATACATATGTCTGATGTATGTACAAGTAAACATATATCTGATGTATGTACTATAATACATATGTATGTTGTATGTACTATTATACATATTATACATATGTCTGCTGTATGTTATATAATACATATGTAAGCTGTATGTAATATTATACATATGTCTGCTGTATGTAATATTTTACATATGTCTGCTGTATGTAATATTATACATATGTCTGCTGTATGTAATATTTTACATATGTCTGCTGTATGTAATATTATACATATGTCTGCTGTATATAATATTATACATATTATACATATGTCTGCTGTATGTAATATTATACATATGTCTGCTGTATGTAATATTATACATATGTCTGATGGATGTACTGGTATACATATTATACATATGTCTGATATATGTACTATTTTACATATATCTGCTGTATGTAATATTTTACATATGTCTGCTGTATGTAATATTATACATATGTCTGCTGTATGTAATATTACACATATTATACATATGTCTGCTGTATGTAATATTACACATATTATACATATGTCTGATGTATGTAATATTATACATATTATACATATGTCTGCTGTATGTAATATTATACATATGTCTGCTGTATGTAATATTACACATATTATACATATGTCTGATGTATGTACTAGTATACATATTATACATATATTTAATGTATGTACTATTACACATATTATACATATGTCTGATGTATTTATTATTATACATAGTATACATATGTCTGATGTATGTACTATTACACATATTATACATATGTCTGATGTATGTACTATTATACATATTACACATATGTCTGATGTATGTACTATTATACATATGTCTGATGTATGTACTATTATACATATGTCTGATGTATGTACTGTTATACATATTATACATATGTCTGATGTATGTACTATTATACATATGTCTGATGTATGTATTATTACACATATTATACATATGTCTGATGTATGTACTATTATACATATTATACATATGTCTGATGTATGTACTATTATACATATGTCTGATGTATGTACTTTTATACATATTATACATATGTCTGATGTATGTACTATTATACATATTATATATATGTCTGATGTATGTACTATTATACAGATGTCTGATGTATTTACTAGTATACATATTATACATATGTCTGATGTATGTACTAATATACATATTATACATATGTCTGCTGTATGTACTATTATACATATGTCTGCTGTATGTACTATTATACATATGTCTGATGTATGTACTATTATACATATTATACATATGTCTGCTGTATGTACTATTATACATATTATACATATGTCTGATGTATGTACTATTATACATATGTCTGATGTATCTACTAGTATACATATTATACATATGTCTGATGTATGTACTATTATACATATTATACATATGTCTGCTGTATGTACTATTATACATATTATACATATGTCTGATGTATGTACTATTATACATATGTCTGATGTATGTACTATTATACATATGTCTGATGTATGTACTAGTATACATATTATACATATGTCTGATGTATGTACTATTTTACATATTATACATATGTGTGATGTATGTACTTTTATACATATTATACATATGTGTGATGTATGTACTATTATACATATGTCTGATGTATGTACTATTATACTTATGTCTGATGTATGTACTAGTATACATATTATACATATGTCTGATGTATGTACTAGTATATATAATATACATATGTCTGATGTATGTACTAGTATATATAATATACATATGTCTGATATATGTACTAGTATATATATTATACATATGTCTGATGTATGTACTACTAGACATATTATACATATGTCTGATGTATGTAGTATTATACATATTATACATATGTCTGATGTATGTACTATTACACATATTATACATATGTCTGATGTATGTACTATTATACATATTATACATATGTCTGATGTATGTACTAGTACACATATTATACATATGTCTGATGTATGTACTATTATACATATTATACATATATTTGATGTATGTACTAGTATACATATTATACAAATGTCTGATGTATGTACTATTACACATATTATACATATGTCTGATGTATGTACTAGTATACATAGTATACATATGTCTGATGTATGTACTATTACACATATTATACATATGTCTGATGTATGTACTAGTACACATATTATACATATGTCTGATGTATGTACTAGTATACATATTATACATATGTCTGATGTATGTACTAGTACACATATTATACATATGTCTGATGTATGTACTATTATACATATTATACATATATTTGATGTATGTACTAGTACACATATTATACATATGTCTGATGTATGTACTATTATACATATTATACATATGTTTGATGTATGTACTAGTATACATATTATACAAATGTCTGATGTATGTACTATTACACATAGTATACATATGTCTGATGTATGTACTAGTATACATAGTATACATATGTCTGATGTATGTACTATTACACATATTATACATATGTCTTGTATGTACTAGTACACATATTATACATATGTCTGATGTATGTACTATTATACATATTATACATATGTCTGATGTATGTACTAGTATACATGTCTGATGTATGTACCAGTATACATAGTATACATATGTCTGATGTATGTACTATTACACATATTATACATATGTCTGATGTATGTACTAGTATACATATTATACATATGTCTGATGTATGTATTAGTACACATATTATACATGTGTCTGATGTATGTACTAGTATACATATTATACATATGTATGATGTATGTACTAGTATACATATGTCTGATGTATGTACTATTATACATAGTATACATATGTATGCTGTATGTTATATCACACATATGTCTGTTGTATGTAATATCATACATATGTCTGCTGTATGTACTATTATACATATGTCTGATGTTTATACTAGTATACATATTATACATATGTCTGCTGTATGTACTATTATACACATGTCTGATGTATGTACTATTATACATATTATACATATGTCTGCTGTATGTACTATTATACATATATCTGATGTATGTGATATTATACATATGTCTGCTGTATGTACTATTATACATATGTCTGATGTATGTACTATTATACATATTATACATATGTCTGCTGTATGTACTAGTACACATATGTCTGCTGTATGTACTATTATACATATGTCTGATGTATGTACTATTATACATATTATACATATGTCTGCTGTATGTAATATTATACATATGTCTGCTGTATGTAATATTATACATATGTCTGCTGTATGTACTAGTATACATATGTCTGCTGTATGAACTATTATACATATGTCTGATGTATGTACTATTATACATATTATACATATGTCTGCTGTATGTACTATTATACATATGTCTGATGTTTATACTAGTATACATATTATACATTTGTCTGATGTATGTACTGTTATACATATGTCTGATGTATGTACTATTATACATATTATACATATGTCTGCTGTATGTACTATTATACATATGTCTGATGTATATACTATTATACATATTATACATATGTCTGCTGTATGTACTAGTACACATATGTCTGCTGTATGTACTTTTATACATATGTCTGATGTATGTACTATTATACATATTATACATATGTCTGCTGTATGTAATATTATACATATGTCTGCTGTATGTAATATTATACATATGTCTGCTGTATGTACTAGTATACATATGTCTGCTGTATGTACTATTTTACATATGTCTGATGTATGTACTATTATACATATTATACATATGCCTGCTGTATGTAATATTATACATATGTCTACTGTATGTAATATTATACATATGTCTGCTGTATGTAATATTATACATATGTCTGCTGTATGTAATATTATACATATGTCTGCTATATATACTATTATACATATTATACATATGTCTGCTGTATGTAATATTATATATATGTCTGCTATATATGATAGTATACATATGTCTGCTGTTTGTACATATTATGATTCTGTCTCTCTTTGTTTAAACTTAAATGCATTACAATGGTTGAAAGGGATATTCAGATGGACAGACGTTTATCCCGTTTTTCAATGGAAATTCAAATAATTATATGTTTTAACTGCATCAGCGTAACTCTGTTATTCACCGCCTAATTTGTCAACGATTTGTGCAACTGAGTAAATCATTGCTGTAGAGACATGTACATGACAGAACAATAACAGTCTACATAAATATATAAAGAGCATGCCTTAAAGGGCCAAACAATAGCACTGTACATAAATATAAAAAACACATTGTCAACAAATAGTAGTTTCTGTAATGTATATATTTGTGTTCACATGAAAAGATTCATACAATCAAAATTATAAAGACGTGAAAAAGCGAAGTCACATCTCATTTTTTTTATTTGTTATTTTTTTTTACTGTATTTTTTTATTATATAATTTGTAATTGTAAACCGTTTGGAATACCTGGTAGAAATGAAACTAGTAATTCTTTTATTTGTGATATCAAATGCTGGGTTATCGGGAAAAAAATGTTACTTTTACATGGTGAAAAGTCAATTGTATGAATTGAAAAGATCTCTGTAATAATTTTTGTTTGTCTTGATCATTTATTCTTAATATAATTATATCTCATTCTTCTTGCTTATTTTGTCTTTTGATTAATTTAGAACTATATCATGTTAAAACTAATGTTAAAATCAATCATTTTGGTGGAGATCTTCGATATAATTGTAATGACATAAAAACACCTCCCCATTGATATAGCTTGTATAATATGCATTGCTTTTTTGTAATTTTTATTTGCTCCATGTTATGCATACTTACAAAATATATATAAAAACATGCATGTCATTTATTTGTACAGTTTATTGGGGAATGGCCCACCCCGACCCCCACAGACCTATTACGGGGTGATTAAATGGGTCACCATATTTTTGGTTACTGAAAATAAAAAAAAAAAGACGTGATATGGAAAGGCATGTACATGTACGTACACTAAACGCAACAGCTTAACCGCCACCTGATATTTTATATATTTTCTCAAAAAGTATCAAAGCAATTTCCTTGATATTTTGATTTGAAATAAAAAAAAACATTTAGAAAAACAATGATTAAGTCTGTCTAAGTAAATTTGATAGCAATTGACGTATACAAGTTTACCATTTGTAAGTGTTCAATAGATATTTTGATACAGATTCTTACAGAGACTATGGTTTATGTATATACTGAACGCCTTT
Organism: Panopea generosa; assembly: GCA_029582155.1. Lineage (NCBI taxonomy): Eukaryota > Metazoa > Mollusca > Bivalvia > Adapedonta > Hiatellidae > Panopea > Panopea generosa. The sequence continues at coordinate 68,028,372 of CM055906.1, forward strand.
AAACACGCACGTATGGGTATTGTATCAAATCTAGATGTGACATGAATGATAAACCAAGTATGGGCATTGTATCAAATCTAGATATGACATGAATGATAAACCAAGTATGGGTATTGTATCAAATCTAGATATGACATGAATAATAAACCAAGTATGGGTATTGTATCAAATCTAGATGTGACATGAATGATAAACCAAGTATGGGTATTGTATCAAATCTAGATGTGACATGAATGATAAACCAAGTATGGGTATTGTATCAAATATAGATGTGACATAAATGATAAACCAAGTATGGATATTGTATCAAATCTAGATGTGACATGAATCATAAACCAAGTATGGATATTGTATCAAATCTAGATATGACATGAATGATAAACCAAGTATGGTTATTGTATCAAATCTATATGTGACATGAATGATAAACCAAGTATGGGTATTGTATCAAATCTAGATATGACATAAATGATAAACCAAGTATGGGTATTGTATCAAATCTAGATATGACATAAATGATAAACCAAGTATGGTTATTGTATCAAATATAGATGTGACATGAATGATAAACCAAGTATGGGTTTTGTATCAAATCTAGATATGACTTGAATGATAAACCAAGTATGGGTATTGTATTAAATCTAGATGTGACATGAATGTTAAACCAATATCAACCTTGTTTGAATAATTGCATCACTTCACTTTAAAACACAAACTTAACAAATTAACCTGGGCGACATAATATGAATCGATAAAATTGATAACAAAGTTAGAATAAAAAATATATTCAATATTCATAAACTAGTGTTTTTATGGGCGTAAAGTATATATAAACCCTAAAACTCGTTTAACATCACTTCACATGTTTGTTATGTAATATGGGTGAAATAACTCGTGGTGTATACTTTGGATATCCGTTGTTCCCACGTCTGGGGTCCAAGGGCGCTTCCTAATAGAATCAATGTTGAAAATTAAACGTAAAATTTATGAAAGTGTGATATTCAGTAATTGCATCTGTTAAAAATCGTGTGTAAACAGGTGCATATAATCAAATACTCGCATAGTAGAACCTTGTTGACTCGAACACGGATGGCTCAAACACCACATATAGCTCGAACCATGTATCTGGTCCCAACCGAATTCTGTTTTGATATTCACACATGTACATGTTTTGTATGATGAATACTATTTGGCTCGTACAACACTTAACTCGAACTCTTTTGTCCAGTTCCGTCAGTTCGTGTCATCGAAGATCTACCGTATTAACTATTTCATGAAATAACTCGTGAAATAAAAGTTAACCCTTTTAACCCGTCTCCTTCAAGTTTTAAGTGTTTTTATTTTTCAAAATTTTGTTGCCCAGTGTTACTCGCAGGAGTTTGTGAGTATATGCAAGAGACTATGCAAGTGTATATGCAACTGCATGTATGTATAACTAGTATCACTTATTATTTCTTTACTCATTTTGTATAGTATATCATAGACTGCCTGTCGAAAATGTGCATATATAATTATTCTGTTTCAATGAACTAAAGTAACATTGTATTTGTACAGAAACATGCTGTTTATGTTTTCTCTACCGGTTTATAGCTGATTATTCAAATACTATTCAATTCAATTCAATTCAATTCTTTATTCGTGACTCAGGCCTCCGGCCCACACACATTACATATGTACAATATAATAGCACATCATTTACACATGATTTGGAATTTTAGTAACTATACATTTCATTCAAATACATTTAAATACATTAAAAAAATATGACATAAACATAATTATATCATGACCATATAATGATATTAATCTTTGACCAATTGGCTTCTTTTGATAAAAGTATAATAAAGAAACATAGCTACACATTTTATAACATTTTCACATTTACATGACATAATAATATAGAACTTGTTTTAACTGGGAGGTGTGAAATATTTCTTTGGAATATAAAGGGATCTTAAATCATGATATAGTGGACATATCAGTAAAAAATGATATTCGTCTTCAATTAATGTTTTACAATGAAAACATAGACGCCTTTCTTTTGGAATACCTATATGTCTTCCTCGTTCTATAAGTAGACAATGAGATGAGGTTCTAAATGCTACCATTGATATTCTAAATCTCTTTACATCTAATACATTTAAATAAGGTTCCATAATAAGTTCTTGTTTAAAATATTTATATAAATTTAATTTTGCATTACCCTGTACCAATCCACTCCAGCTTTGTTTAAATTGATCTGTAAGTCTAATATATAATATCTGTTTATAAACAGTTTTGTATTTTCAACATGTTTTGTTCCCAAACATAACCAAATCTATTTGAATACAAGTTGTGTTTAAGTTTAGACACCCAGTTTTTGTATCCTTGACTGTCTAAAAGGACTAACATATCATAACATTTTCTAACATATCTCGTGCTAGGCATTTTTAATATTTTACACCAATATTTTATACAACGTTTGCTGGCAGGTATGTGCATAAGGTACCGGCCACAGTCACCTATAACTGCAGCATTACAAGATTTTATAGATGCATTCATAAATCTTTTACAAGCATATAAATGGACTCTATCTATACATTCCATTTTATCGAAACCCCACAGTTCTGAACCATAAAACAATATAATACTAATCTTTGTATCAAATAGTCTAAACAATACACTATGAGATAACGGGCCTAGCTCACTCAATGCATTAAGCATTGTTACTAGCACTCGTTTAGCCTTTTTCGCTAATGCATTCGCCATCTGGCACATAGATAACTGACTGGTAATATACAAACCAACATAATTAAAACCGTTTACATTATCAATAAATGATCCATTATATGACCAATTCTCAGCTCTTGCTAGGCGTCCCCCATTTTTAAATACGACAATTTTTGTTTTCTTTATATTCACTTTCAATTTCCATTTTGTACAATATTTAAATAGTAAATCTAACTGCTTCTGTAAACCATTAACAGTATCTGAGACTAATGCAATGTCATCAGCAAACACCAACAATAGTATTTCCACAATATCAGGTGTCAACTGAACTCCATGTATTCCACTATTATTAATTTCTTCGCTCAGTTCGTTAATAAATAATAACAACAATATTGGGCTGAGGACACAGCCTTGACGCAACCCGATTGGACATTGAAAATACTGTGTATATGTACCATTAGCCTTTACACATACTTTTACATTTTTATAAGTTCCTTGTATGGACTGGAATAACTTTCCTTTGATACCACAGTTTCTAAGTACAGTAAAAAGTTTATTTCTATGGACACTGTCAAAAGCTTTCACGAAGTCTTCAAATGCCACATATAATTTTCTACCTTTTTTACATAAATATTTAGAAACAATTGCCTGCAGTATGAAAGCATTATCAATAGTAGAGCATTCTGAGCGAAAACTACCTTGTGACTCAGATATTTTATCAAATATTGTTGAATAGAATGATATCCGTTTAGTAAGTATGCTAATATATATCTAACTAAAAGTGTCTAGTAATGATATACCTCTGTAATTATCTGGATAGTTAAATGATCCTTTTTTATGGATAGGTACTAAGATGGAGTCTGCCCATTTATCTGGGAATTCTCCTCTTGAAAACAATCTATTGAAAAGTTTAATAAAATATGGCAACATAATGTCTATACTGTAAATAAAATGTTCAGCAATTAGTACACCCGATGAAGCTTTGTTCTTCCTCAAACGTCTCACTGCATCCATGACCTCGTCAGCTGTAATTTCCGAGTTAAATATAAAACTATCTATGGAATTTGAGTCAACGTTTATTTTTTTTTAAAGTTAATATCATTATTTCTATCATTGTCATCATTTATATCATCAAACTGGTTAAATAGCGCTTTAAAATGATTAAACCAAGTGTCATTGTATATTTTAGATTTGGCAATATGATTCTTTGGGTTACATGCTTTTATTTTACTCCAAAAATGTTTTGTGTTCTTAGTTGATTCTACTATTGAATTAAGAACACTTTTGTTATAACAATATTTCTTTTTACCGCACACAGTTTTGAAAACCTTCTTTGCACAAATGTATCAATCAAAATCATCAACGGCTCTAGTCGTGCGAAAATGACGTAAACATCGGCTGTTATCATTTTTAAGGATGCGACACTCACTATCGAACCACTTTTGATTGGTTGAAGGCCTATTTTTTACTTGTTTCTTGTATTTAAATTAATCACATGCTTCATCCATAATTTTAACAAAGTCATTTATAACGCAATTGATATTCGTTTCTCTGTCATCAATCATATCATCTACGCTATCTCATTTGCCCTCCAGTACATTTTCGCGTAAAATGTTTCTGAATTCCTCCACATGTTCATCACCAAATTCATATTTATATTCAGTGACACTACTACTCTGATCGTCAACCTGATCAAACTTTACTAAAATACATGAATGTAAGTACAAATTGATTGGGAGATGTTTACGCTCAGTTCTGTCATCCACTTCAAAATTTCCTATGGAATCAATAAGGCTTTTAGAGATAAGATAATAATCTATGACACTACAACCAGACTGGCTTATATATGTAAACTGTCCAGTTCCTTTATCGCTACCAAACCTTCCATTTACAATATAAAAGCTATAAGTTTTACAAAATTCTAGAAGTTCTTTACCAAATTTATTAATTTTGTCATCACATGATTCTCTCTTTATACCGATGTCCCCATTTAATATATCTTCGTATTCACTTAATTCTGTTATATGTAAACCTATGTCGGTAAAATCACCTAGCGTTGATGTGCGCGCATTAAAGTCACCAGCGAGAAGAACGTTACATCCTGGGAATTTAGTCTGAATTTCAACCTTTTCATTTTCTATACTTTGAAAACCTGATAATATACCCCTATAAAAAGGAAAGTTTTCTGGTGGTATATACACACCTATAAGTATAATATCACTATTCAAATTAAGTACACTTTTGTTAATTTTTACTAATATTCCAAATTCAAAACTATCAGATAATTGTTTTACATACTGTTTATATACACTGCGTATAGTAACACAACTCCACCCATGTTTCTACCACCGTGTATAGACAAATTGGCAGGACAAATAAAATAAATGTGATTTGGAAACTTTTAATCGATATCCTCGAATTCACGTTCCCATATTCTAACAATATTATAATATCAATATTCAGTATGAAAGACATAAAGCCATTATCAGAAATTTATTTTTTATCCCTTCAATGTTCCAACGAGTTATAGATATGGTATGATTGTTATCTGGTGGGCGTTGACCTGACTGCTAGAATACTTCTCCACTGGCATTAATCAACGTGTGATTATCCTGAGCATTTTCGAGTGCTGGTGAATTTACTGACTGAGTTGTTTCCATGTCATTTTTTCCATGTACAGTTTCATTTATTGAGGCTAGAGTTCGAACACCCTTTTTGAATATACGGGTTCTGATGACGTCATCCCTTTTAGAATTTTGGTAGGTCTGCAACTCGCCATTTTTGAAATAACCACCTAGACCTCTACTGCTCAAATCTTTCAGTTGTTCTCTTTGTTTGCCCCTAATCAAATACCATGGGGAACATCATTAATATTATGTACAAGAATCATATTTGTCTGTATCATTTACCTAGGACAGTTTCGAAGTTACTCAACACAATTTACCCGTGCAAATGCAGTGTTTGAGAGAATGCACAAATATTAAACAGCCAAGTAAGTTGTCTCACGATTTTCAACAAAAATAAACTTTATGTTCGATTTTTACACACGGTGATTCACATGGTATTTTTTTTACCGTAAACACACTTAAAGTTAAGCTTTATTATGCGTTAGAATTTACCTGGCATTAAATCGATATCATGTCTAACTCATGAATACTTCACAGAAATGGCCCGAACATATTGGCTACGATTAATGAGTGCTAGGTTAAACCTACGGACAACACTTAATATCAACTGACATACTACACGTGTTGTATTATTGTTCATTTGGCTAAGAAACTGTGAATTGCTATAATAAATGCATAGAAACATCATATTATGTAACAAGTGAAAACTAAACTGGATTTTTTTTTAGTTCAAATTGTTAGTCTGACGGATGATTATTCAATAAATATCGTGGAATCTGATAAACTTGACATTATAATTTGTATTCAGACAAGGAGTCTGACGTGAATTACGTGCAGGACAGATACTTTGACTTCATTAAATAACCTTCTAATTCAGTAACTTGACGAAACAGTTATCGTGTAATCAGCATTTCATGATGATCGCCATTCCTGTGAATAATGTCAATGAAATTACATACACGTGCTTCAGGATGACATATAAACATAACACTTGATTAAAAATAGTATGACATGCGAGCATGTCTATATTGCATGTGACATGTTGATTGTATGTGGTGTATTGCAACTGTGTCGTTTTATATATTGTATTACTTGTGCCACTTGAGTGATTACTTGTCCAAGACTGAAGTGTGAACATATCTAGTGTGCTTAGACATTGTGTTTTGGAATTACGATTTGGCCATATTCTATAATTCCTGGAGTTTGTTGGAATTCCGCTACTGTGAGTGATTTATTATTACCCCACCCACATGAGCATGTTGTTTGTTGATATGTTACTGTACACTTACATTAATACTGTCCGGATACAGATTAACGGTATTTTTGTAATTCATGAGAGAGACATCAAAAAAATTTTGTTTTTTGAAGATGTATAATAAATGATAAAAAAGCCCCTATAAGTGACGTAATACGTGCAAAGTAATACTGTTGATAACCCAATAATCCGGACAGTATTGGTAAGATGGATAATTAGTCATGACTTTACTGCATGTGAAACTTAATGTTGCTATGGTTACTGTTCAAAATCAGTAAATTACATTATATTATCTAGTAGGTACAATTTATTTGGATATTAGTCTATAGAAAATTTCTTTTTTTAAATAAAAATATTGCAAATATTATCGCGGACATTTGAATAAGGCCTGACCTGTGGAATGACATGAATTGACTTAGTAGTTATATCTGTAAACGTAAGGAAATTTCCGGACATCATCGATTAAATCCGATTAAGCGGCTACGTTTCAACTTAGAGTTATACCGCCGATCTTTATATGTCTTTATATATATATATATATCCTATATATCCTACATAGAAAAGTGGTTTATGTCTGCGAATTGTCGCTCGGTCGATCCGAGTTACAAGACTGATATGTTTGTTCATTTCTCTAACAACGCTAAATTTCTTATAGTGCTCAATAAACGGCCTCTAATATAAACAACTTAGATTACAACAAAATGAATTTTTTGGTCAATATATTAATTTAAATCTTTGCACATATTGAGTATGACGCTTTAAACATTGACAAGAAACTAGTGATTTTACCGTTACGGTAGTTTTTATTTTTATTTTTACAATTTTGTTCTCAATAAGCACACATGTGCAAAGTAGATTGTCTTTTCAATAACGCCGCTTTTCAAAAAAAGAAAGAAAAGTTGCAATCTGCAAACATGATGAAGTAAATGTTTATTTCGAAATTGCATCATGTAGATGTATTGTATAAACAAAAATGAATGAAAATTTATTAAACTTTCCGCGTGTTACTTTAAAGTAATGTGTATGAAAAACGAAGACATTACGCTACCGTAAGTATCATATTCAACCTTAACCCACAGGATTTTATGTGTTTACTAATCGGCAATGCTATTTACATATACACACTATGTCAATACGTTTTAGAATATAATACCATTGATTTCTTTTGGACATTTGTTGGTTTCGGTGAAATATCATTAATATTACATCGAGTGGGCAGTGAGGTGGTCTGGTACCAATGTCAGTGTTCACGCACATTTTAGTTGACATTTCTCTGATTTGTTTTATTTGAGAGCAGTGACGTTATCATTTATAATATTTAAAACGATGTAATTACTGTAAGACGGTTTTTACTAGCGAAAACAACTTAATATTCGCTATTATTCGCGAGTTTCAACCCTAAGTATTTCAAAGATATGAAAATATATGAAATAGGACAAATCAGAGAAAATTCGCGAAATAAAGTTCACGCGAATTTAAAGTGTTTTACAGTATTAACAATCTTTCATATAATGTATATATCTCTATAATTCACCAAAAAGCATAAAATAATAGTAAAAAAAAGTGTGACTGTATAATTTCGGATGGTTAATAAAAAAATGGTTTTAGTTATATAATATTTACAACTCGGTAAAATCTAAAGAGTTTTGACACAGTGTGTGATTTATCATGACTTCACTGATTGTACATTGTGTTTTAATTAATTTAATAATATTAAGGTGAACATTTTGTGTACAAATTTCACAAATGTTTCCAAATCTAAGTCTAATTTTAACTGTTTAAATGTTTGTAGAAGTATATTTGTCTGCTCATCTTCTTTAAATTACCCAAAATGACATTTTTTGTAAGTGCTGTTGCGTGAAGACAATTTTTATGTTTCCAAATTACTATTCATATATAAAGTTCATGGATGACTTATAATGTAAATGGAGGCTACACCGTCTTCAGAAATGATGTTTGAAATAAATGTATACATATGCCAGTCCTGTACTAGCGGACAAGGTTGCAAGGGTGTCAGATAATGTAGTACTAGTAAGTGAGGAAGCGTGTATGTGCTAGCTTGAATGGCAACGAGGTGGTACACACATATATAAACTGAACGGAACAGCTAATCGCTATGTATTTCAAATATCTGCATCAAAATATTGCGTAGCGTAATAACATTTTGCATACGAGTAATACGACATTAGCAGACAATTATCATAACCTTGGTGTTCTTTCTTATTGAAATCCAGATTTCAAAAAATGGCTTTGATACTTTTTGAGAAAATACATAAATTGTTACGTTGCGGGTTAGCTGTTCTGTTCAGTATATAAATCAGGATCAATTTGATAGGTGTTTTCATATACAAATCTGCAGTCATTTTGTTGTTAACTGTGTGACTGACATCGGCAGTTGGACAACATCCGGCTGCCGTATTTTGTTAGTTGTGTGACTGACATCCGCAGTTGGACAACATCCGGCTGCCGTATGTTATTAGTTGATTTAAACATATTTTATTGCCAAATGTGTACAAGTACATTGCAATTGGGTCGGGCCACAAGTGATACCCACATTAGTTACGGCCCTTCCCTAAAATTGAGTTTACAAATAACATGAATATGGCTAAACATATATGATAACATATATTAACTTCGAGTTGAGTTAACTGTTAACTAATGTTGCCTTTCACAGACATACATGCACGCACGCACGCACGCACGCACGCACGCACGCACGCACGCACGCACGCCCTCACACACAATCGCATTACCACCGACACATTCAAAAGATAGAGAAAAAAAGAAAAAAGGAGATGATATGAGAGAGAGAGAGAGAGAGAGAGACAGACAGATAGAGAGAGAGAGAGAGAGAGAGGGAGGGAGAGAGAGAGAGAGAGAGAGAGAGAGAGAGAGAGAGAATTGTTATGTTAGTAAGTACTCGATTTCGGAGTCGAAAAAACAAAGTATTGTGGGTGAAGTAAATGTGGTTTAAGTTCAGTTTAAACTTGCAATAATTTTTGTTCACATACTAGAAGCGATTAGACGCGGCAATAAACCCTTGAACTGATCTGAATATATGCACATTTTCCTCGTCAGATAAGTTTGCACTTCCACAAAGCAACAACTCTAAAGTAATAATACCGTTATTTTGTAGAGATGTAAACAATTGTTGACGTTGAGCAGTATAGTTACTACAATCTAAGAAAAAATGATACGCATTTTCACATGCATTTCCACAACTACAACTAGGTTCATTTACAATATTAACTCTAAACAAATCATAATTAAGTGAACTGCATTGATACCTTAAGCGTGTATGTACAATATTTAATTTTCTTTTGCCGTGATTGTAATAATCAGGTAATGAAAATAAAGAGTTATTATCATTTGTTATAGCTGTTTTGAACTGTGCCAATGGTGATAATTTTCGAACATTAAGATCTAAATTATTCCATGTTCTTATAGTTGACGGCACAAAGGATTTATTCGATAATGTTAATATGTTATTTGCTATTATAAAGTCTTCAGAGTTACGGAGGTATTATGTTTTTAAGATAATCTGGAACAGTGTTATTATGAATTTTATAAAATAATATAAGTTTTTTACGTTCACGTCTTTGCGAAAGCGGTTCTAATGACGATTCTTTATTAATATTATATTTACTACAGAAAATAGGTAGACCCGTAGCCATCCTGGCTGCTTTAAGTTGAACAGATTCTAATAATTCAGACTCTGCCACGGTACAACCGTCCCAAAGTTCACAAGCATATTCTAAGATTTGTAAAATAAAACACTTATATAGTTTTAAAATAGTATTTTTGTTGAGTACGTATTTCAGTTTGCAAAGAACAGAAACTTTTTTCATACATGATGTAAATATTAAATTAATATGTGTAACCCATTTACCATTATTGTCAAAATGTACTCCTAAATGTCTATGTGTATTGCTTAATTCCAGTTTTGTGGTGTGATTGACACCGGCTGTTGTGCAGCATCCAGCTGCCGTATGTTGTTAGTGGTGTGATTGACCCCGGTTGTTGGGCAGCATCCAGATGCCGTATGTTGTTAGTGGTGTGATTGACACCGGCTGTTGTGCAGCATCCAGCTACCGTATGTTGTTAGTGGTGTGATTGACACCGGTTGTTGTGCAGCATCCAGCTGCCGTATGTTGTTAGTGGTGTGATTGACACCGGCTGTTGGGCAGCATCCAGCTGATGTATGTTGTTAGTGGTGTGATTGACAGCGGTTGTTGGGCAGCATCCAGATGCCGTATGTTGTTAGTGGTGTTATTGACACCGGTTGTTGGGCAGCATCCAGCTGCCGTATGTTGTTTGTGGTGTGACTGACACCGGCTGTTGTGCAGCATCCAGCTACCGTATGTTGTTAGTGGTGTGATTGACACAGGTTGTTGGGCATCATCCAGATGCCGTATGTTGTTAGTGGTGTTATGGACACCGGTTGTTGGGCAGCATCCAACTGCCGTATGTTGTTAGTGGTGTGATTGACACCGGTTGTTGGGTAGCATCCAGCTGCCGTATGTTGTTTGTTGTGTGACTGACACCGGTTGTTGTGCAGCATTCAGCTGCCGTATGCTGTAAGTGGTGTTATTGACACCGGTTGTTGTACAGCATCTAGCTGCCGTATGTTGTTAGTGGTGTGACTGACACCGGTTGTTGGGCAGCATCCAGCTGCCGTATGTTGTTAGTGGTGTGATTGACACCGGTTGTTGGGCAGCATCCAGCTGCCGTATGTTGTTAGTGATGTGATTGACACCGGTTGTTGGGCAGCATCCAGCTGCCGTATGTTGTTAGTGGTGTTATTGACACCAGTTGTTGGGCAGCATCCAGCTGCCGCATGTTGTTTGTGGTGTGACTGACACCGGCTGTTGTGCAGCATTCAGCTGCCGTATGCTGTAAGTGGTGTTATTGACACCGTTTGTTTGGCAGCATCCAGCTGCCGTATGCTGTAAGTGGTGTTATTGACACCGGTTGTTGGGCAGCATCCAGATGCCGTATGTTGTTAGTGGTGTGATTTACATCGGCTGTTGTGCAGCATCCAGCTGCTGTATGCTGTAAGTGGTGTTATTGACACCGGTTGTTGGGCAGCATCCAGCTGCCGTATGTTGTTAGTGGTGTGATTTACATCGGCTGTTGGGCAGCATCCAGCTGCCGTATGTTGTTAGTGGTGTGATTGACACCGGTTGTTGGGCAGCATCCAGCTGCCGTATGTTGTTAGTGGTGTAATTGACTCTGGCTGTTATGCAGCATTCAGCTACCGTATGTTGTTAGTGGTGTGATTGACACCGGCTTTTGTTCAGCATCCAGCTGCCGTATGTTGTTAGTGGTGTGATTGACACCGGCTGTTGAGCAGCATCCAGCTGCCGTATGTTGTTAGTGGTGTTTTTGACACCGGTTGTTGGGCAGCATCCATCTGCCGTATTTTTTATAGTGGTGTAATATACATCGACTGTTGTGCAGCATCCAGCTGCCGTATGTTGTTAGTGATGTGATTGACAACGTTTGTTGTGCAGCATCCAGCTGCCGTATGTTGATAGTGGTGTGATTGACACCGGTTGTTGTGCAGCATCCAGCTGCCGTATGTTGTTAGTGGTGTGATTTACACCGGTTGTTGGGCAGCATCCAGCTACCGTATGTTGTTAGTGGTGTGATTGACACCGGTTGTTGTGCAGCATCCAGCTGCCGTATGTTGTTAGTGGTGTTATTGACACCGGTTGTTGGGCAGCATCCAGCTGCCGTATGTTGTTAGTGGTGTGATTGACACCGGTTGTTGTGCAGCATCTAGCTGCCGTATGTTGTTAGTGGTGTTATTGACACCGGCTGTTGTGCAGCATCCAGCTGCCGTATGTTGTTAGTGGTGTGATTGACACCGGTTGTTGTGCAGCATCCAGCTGCCGTATGTTGTTGGCGGTATGATTGATACCGGTTGTTGTGCAGCATCCAGCTGCCATATGTTGTTAGTGGTGTTATTGACACTGTTTGTTGTGCAGCATCCAGCTGTCGTATATTGTTAGTTGTATGATTTACACCGGTTGTTGTGCAGCATTTAGCTGCCGTATGTTGTTAGTGGTGTGATTGACACCGGTTGTTGGGCAGCATCCAGCTGCCGTATGTTGTTAGTGGTGTGATTGACACCGGCTGTTGTGCAGCATCCAGCTGCCGTATGTTGTTAGTGGTGTTATTTACACCGGTTGTTGTGCAGCATCCAGCTGCCGTATGTTGTTAGTGGTGTGATTGACACCGGTTGTTGTGCAGCATCCAGCTGCCGTATGTTGTTAGTGGTGTTATTGACACTGGTTGTTGGGCAGCATCCAGCTGCCGTATGTTGTTAGCGGTGTGATTGACACCGGTTGTTGGGCAGCATCCATCTGCCGTATGTTGTTAGTGGTGTGATTGACACCGGCTGTTGTGCAGCATCCAGCTGCCGTATGTTGTTAGTGGTGTTATTTACACCGGTTGTTGTGCAGCATCCAGCTGCCGTATGTTGTTTGTGGTGTGATTGACACCGGTTGTTGTGCAGCATCCAGCTGCCGTATGTTGTTAGTGGTGTGATTTACACCGTTTGTTGTGCAGCATCCAGCTGCCGTTTGTTGTTAGTTGTGTGATTTACACCGGTTGTTGTGCAGCATCCAGCTGCCGTATGTTGTTAGTGTTGTGGAAGTAAGATGCTTCACTGGAATATTTGGAGGGTTGACGTAACCAGTTACACTGAACTTTGGTATTCCTTAGACAACACGCTAGTTTTCACTTATGGTAAACAATGTTTATAATGGTTTTCATTATTGTGGAATATATACTAGTATGTGAATTCCAGGAGTTGTTCTTAGAATTGGTTACACTGAGGTCCCTTTTCTGTGTCACGGATTTATTATTGTATTTATGTAATATTGTATGTAATAATTCAATAAAGAAAATTTGAAATAAATTTTGTATAAAATATTTCCGTCATCACATGTACAAATATATCAGTTTTGAGATTATTGTCCTGTTGATATTTTTTTCATTTTTAATCACTGTTGATCGATACTATTGTGGTAACAAACACTAACATTTTGAGAAAATGGTGTACCATGATAAGATTTTGTGTACATTGAAATATGCCATGACAATCATAAGGTCTCGGTTTCGTCATGAGCTCTTAACAATCGCTAGGTTTTAGTTTCACTTTGAGACAGTGACATTCGCTGTGTTTGTTCCATCACGAAACCGTGACATTCGATATATTTGTTCCATCACGAGACCGTGTCATTCGCTTCGATATATTTGTTCTATCACGAGACCGTGACATTCGCTATGTTTTGTTCCATCACGAGACCGTGACAGCCGCTAGGTTTTTTTCCATCACGGGGTCATGACAGCCGCTAGGTATTTGTTCCGCCATGGATTCATGGTAATTGCTACGTTTTGTTCCATCACGAGATCGTAACTATGTCGCCTGATGTTAGCTAGGTTTCGGTTTCACCATGACACCATAGAACTCGCAGTAGTTTTGGTGTCACAACGTAATCGTAACCAACGCTATATTTTGGTTTTACCACGTCAATGAGATCGTGACAATCGTTAAGTTTTGTTTTTATCATTGTGTTATCATTTTACCTTAGCAACACCATAATTATTCATATTTTACCACAGTGGGATTGATTTTGTGAAATGACATTAGGTGTGACCCCTGTCCGTTCGTTAATTCGTTCATGCATCCATGTATCC